>JAJGRW010000229.1:796118-873211 GCA_025461045.1 Carex parvula | reverse complement strand
AATTTGTAGTAGCTTACATTAATTTGTTGGGAACCGCATAAATGAACAGATTTATAACTCGGTCATATCATCAAACACCCTGTGTGCGTTGGTAAAACATAAAGCACAACCATGCGCGTAGCTGCCTCTTCTCCTCCTCTCTCTCTCTCTCTCTCTCTCTCGGCGTGTAAGATGAGCGAGCCAAGGTTTCTTGCTTTATGCGCATGCATTATTGGAGAATATTCGGTCTCCACTTTCAATCAAAAATGAAATAAAATAAACTTAGCAGTTAGTGGAGAGGGCATTGCTGAGCTTAAAGTTAGTTGCGTAAAGACTAAAAAGACCCAACAAAATTTAAAGTATTCTTCCTTTTTCTTTTTCGTTCTAAAATTTCTCTATGTCCGAAATAATACTATCAAGCGTGCAACGAGTCTATTATAAAGAATGAACGGACGGATTCTCATCAACTGTATCATAAAACATCAATCGCTCTTGCTGATCACCACTGCGTGACGGATCCATATCCTCCCCGGTACCGTAAACGATTCCCTTCACTTTACGGTTTGAGATTAATTCCCAGCCGGTTTGGGATTCGGGCTGAAGGAGAGGCAGTATTATTGGGCTTTGAGATTCGTGCCAAGTAAAAGAACGGTCCAGATCAAGTAATTGTAAAAGATTCCCTATTACGGTACCGGGGGTGATGTGAATTCGTCACATGTGAGTGCAAGCACATCGTTTTTTTTTTTTTTAAACCTTTGCAGAGGCTGTGCAAGCACCATTAGGAGGTGTTCACTGGATCAGTTCGGTTAAAATTGAAATAAATAGTTAAATTAAAATTTTATTCGATTTTCAAATATCTAATAACTAAACCAACCGATTAATTAATTTGCCAACCGAATAGTAACTGAATCAAGAAAACCAAAATAAATTTCGGTTTGTTGGATGAACCAATACAAGAGAGATTAAATTTCAAAATGAAAACTCAATACATACATAAATACAGGGGTGGATCTATGTGTATGTCACAGGTGCTAAGTCACCTCTATAATTTTTTTTTTAAGTCATGTATATTAACATTTAATTTAGTGGTTAGAGTTTATTTATGTATGAGAACTTGGGTTCAATTCTCATCGACCACAACTTTTGCACTTTTCACACATATGGGTAGAACTAGGGTGCGCTTGAGTTCACCAAGCCCTTGGTGAACTCAAGTCTAAACCCATCGGATCGGCTTCAAACGACAAATCCAAACCGTTGAAACCCGTCTTATCTTACGAGTGATGCGTCTACATGCAAAAAATTTAAATTTTGAAATTAATTTTGCATAGAATCAAGTGGTAAAAAACGTCAAAAAATGAATTCATTAAAATGAATTTATTAACCTTCTAATTTTAACCGCTTGGCTTTATCCTAAATTAATTCGAAAGTATACAATTTTTACATATAGACGCATCAGTCGTAAGGTAGGCGGGTTTCAACGGTTATGATTCGGTGTTTGAAGCCGATCCGATGGGTTTTAGACTTGAGTTCACCAAGGGGTTTGGTGAACTTAAGAACACCCTAGTTCTACCCTTATGTACTTTATAGTTGGTGACCAAATTTTACATTTTTTGAAAATTATTTACTCTTTTTTTTATTTTTAAATCATTGTTTTCAGATTTTTTTTTTTTTTTACCATATTAATTAAAACAGTGTCCATTTTGCTTTTTACTTAAACATTTCCAATGTTTGTTGATCATCTCGTGTGTAAGCTGCAAAATGGCCCTTTGGAAAAGCTGGTGTCTTGCTTTTACTTAGTTTTGTGATTATCTTGGAGTATCTACTGGCCTTATATGGTTCAATTAGGGGTGTAAACGGTCGGATACGGATCAGATAGTGATCAAACTGTATTCTTATTCATTATAATTTTCAATACGGATACAAATACGGATAGTTTCAGATACGGATATGGATCGGATAATTTAATTTTCCGGATTGAATCCGGACGAAATCGGATAATATCCGATCCGTTTACACCCAAGTTCAACATCACTAGCAATGCGCTGTGCATGAGTATATGTGTGTGTATGTGAGAGAGAGAAGAGATGACCATGGCAAGAGCTGGCTAAAATTGAAAGATATAATTAAATAGATCGCAGCAAGGAGATCACTATAGCCAGGGATGTTCATCGGTTCGATTCAGTCCAAAACCGAATTAAAATAGACAAATTAAAGTTGTAAATCGATTTTTAAAAATTAAATCGAACCGAACTGAAATAAATAAAAACCGAACCAAACAAATCAAAGCAAATTTCTATTGTTCGGTTGAACTGAAATATGATATTAATTAACAGTAGAAATTCAATTTACAGCGAAGCTCAAATTACGAAGATTCAATCAAAAATTACTAAGTTAAATAACAAAACTCCATCCAATATCCAACTACTCAACAATAAGCAGCAAGAAGCCAACAACCCCAACCGGTTTCTTATCATAAACTCAAAAACCTTGTAACTAAGGGTGTTCAAATGGTTCGGTTTGTTCGGTTTTCAACCGAATCAAAAAATTTCGGTTTAAATGGTTCGGTTTTTTGGTTTAAATGGATCAGTTTGGTTGAAATTTTGAATTATTTCGGTTTAAATAGATCGGTTCGGTTTACAGTTTTTAAAACCGGCTAAACTGAACCGACCGAATTATATTAGTTCAAGTATGATTTATATTTTATTTGGTTCAATCAATGCTTCATTTCTTTCATTTTAGAACATCTACATATTTTGTATGAAATTGAACAACTTGTGTATGAACATGTGTAATTTTCGTTAATAATGGCACCAATAGGTTTACTTCGGTTTGAACCGAAAAAATCGAAATTTACTTCGGTTTGTTCGGTTCGGTTCGGTTCTTAATCGGTTTATAAGTTTAATCGGTTAGGTTCGGTTCTATTTTTGAAAACTGAAAAAAAAAATTGATTTGATTATTTTAGTTCGGTTTCAACAGAACTGACCGTTTGAACACCCTTACTTGTAACCACTTATGGTTAATATAAATAGGTGCTAGAGCTAGACCCTCATCTTTTAATCAAAAAAAGAAGCCAACAACCCCAACTGGTTTCTTCCCAGCGCCTAGGTTGTATGATGTGAAGTGAAAGAGTGTGAGAAATTACCGATTTTTTTATTAATCGAAAATATCTAGGAAAGAGATTAATTTGATGGAATTTCGATATCTAGAAAAACCGGAATGAATTATCACGTCTATCGGATGGGACAGTCTATACCGTCTGGTTAATTCAAATATTAATTCTGCTAATCGTAGAAAAAAAAAATTATGTGACGGTGCCGAAAAAAAAAATGGTCTTGGACGGGAAGGACTCTACCGTCCCGTAAATTATGGGACGGTGCCGGTAAAATTCTGGCTTTTTATTTTTTCGCTGGTCTTGGACGGGAAGGACTCTACCGTCCCGTTTTCGTTTTTTTACCCGATAAGATGAATTTTACCGTCCCGTATAATTTTTTTTCTCAGCTTAGTCAATTAGATTGGCAAGATTAGATTTTAGATTAGTTGGCCGGAATAGATTGTCCTAGAGTGGAAAAAACGTGCCATGCGGTGACTAACACGCCTTGACTTTGGTCTCGTGCCGTGTCGTGCCGTGACCAAGTTAATTTTTCACGTGTCGTGACCAAAATGTCAAAGGGTGGTCACGGCACGCGAATGGTCACGCCACGTGAGTTACGTTGTGCCTAAACGTGCCGTGACCATACGTGACTCGCGTGACAATTTAATCATAATTTATGCTAGTTTATTCAAGATTCACTATTAAATCAATATCTAATGGTCTAATTACTCGTGACTAGCGTGACTACGTGTCGTGCTGTGTTATGATTAAATTTTTCACGTGCCGTGCTAAAGTTTCAAAAAATGAGCACGGCACGGAACACGTGAGTTACGGCACGTAATTGACACACGTGTCGTGCCGTTCCGTGACGGAGCCGGCTCCGCCGTGTCATTTTTCCCACTCTAGATTGTCCCATCCCCTGGACGGATAAACCAACCCGGTTTACCTATATATCAAAATTTCAAATTTTTTTATTTCATTTTCTATTTAGAAAAAAAATTGGGAGAAATTAGAAGAGGCTTGTGGGGAAGTGAAAGTGAGAGAGAGAAAAGAGAAAGGAAAGTGAGAGAGAGAAAAGAGTTAGCTGGGAGAAAGTGAAAGTAAGAGAAAGAGAAAAGAGTGAGTGGACTCCAAGGTGGGACCCAGATGAGGATTAAAAAATTAAAATTAAAAGAGCAAAAGATTAAGGGGAGCGGAGCATGGACAAGCCCTTTGGAGTTTGGACTGCATCACCGTTCAAAGGGTTTCTTGACAGTCCAATTAAATTTTAATTGTAATGATGTATTTATTTATTTTCGAATCTGAAAAGGTATATTTTTTTCTCCATGCAATCATTAATGAAAACAATTAAAAAAAAGTATTCGTGTGTCTATTTTTTTTAAGAGAAAGAAGCATACAAAATTTAGCAGTCATAATAACACCTCTTTTTACTTGTGACTTTTGCTTCTTCTTGTTTTTTTTTTTTTTTTGTATTTTGCATTGTTAATTTTAAAAAATTTCTATCTTCACACTAAATATATCTTAAATGTTTATAAGAATTTACATCTCCTATTAAACCTAATCTCATTTTAACGTGTCAATGATATATATATTATTCGTGATCTTTAGAATTAACAACTATATATTATATATGTAATTAGTTGACAAGAGACATTCAAAATAACAAAAGGACTACAATTGATGAAAGTGAAAGTTTTATTTACTTAAGTATTAAATTAAAGTAAGTAGTTTTTATTTTGGGTTTTTTTTCAAAAGATTACTTTGCTGTGTTTGTGAGATATGGAGGATTTGTGAAAATAATGGAGACTTCCATTTATTACAATAATGGAGATTTGTAAGAATGCATTGTGGGTTGGATACTTGGATTTCCAATTTGCAAAAGTGGAAATATTTTATTATTAATAGTAGGGATAGGGGTGGCAAAAAAAGCTCTTGGCTCAATCGTGACTCGCACCTGACTCGTTCGTTACTGGACTGAGCTGTTAACGAGCCAGCTCGCCACTAGCTCGGTTCAGAATTAACGAGTTCAAGGTAGGGCCTAGCTTGCTCGCCAGCTCGGGTAGGCATTAATTTGTGATTTGTATGATTTTGTGTGTATTTTATATTGTCTAGCTCGGTCCAAAAAGTTTGTAGAATTTATTTTCTTCTTGAAACAAGATCCAGCCAAACCTAGCGAGCCAGCTCATCAGCTCGCGAGCTAGCTCGAGCTGGCTTGTCATGATTTCAAGCTGAGGTTTTAGCTCGAATGTCCTAGGTTCAGCTCGCTCGGCTGTAGCTTGGTCCAGAATTAACAAAATGAGCTAGGGCCTAGCTCGGACCGAGCCAGGTCGTTGCCACCCCTAAGCAGGGAGCAGTTAATGCGATCAAATTAATTAGCTAACAAATGGAATCATCATTAGGGGTATCAATGGCATGCACCCTTTTATTCATTTATCCGATTCGTATCGTATCTAAGAATACGGGTAAGAGTAAGTTTTTTTTCGGTTTATCTTATCGAGTACGAGTAAGGGTAACAATATTTTTTTTGTTATCTTATCCATTATCGTATAAGATAATTTTTAAAAATAAAATTATATATAGATATATATTTGTATGAAGATGATACATGATACAATAAAGTTTTATATTTTATTAAATTTTCATAATACAAATTAGTTGTATTAATTATTATTGTTTTTCATTTTTTTCTTGTTTTGAAAAATATTTTATCAAAAGCACAAATCAGATGTCAATGGTATTTTTTTATCCGTTTACCCGATCCGTACCATATTTGAAAATACGAATAAAGGTAAAGATTTTTCTTCGTTATCATAACGGGTACGGGTATGAAAATGCCTCCACCCAATCCGTATCGTACCCATTGACACTCTTAATCATCATGCGGTGAAAACGTATTTTTCGACGGATATGGTTCAGTATATCCGGTTTTGAAAAATTTTAAACCGAACTGAACCAAAGGATTAAATTGGTTTTAGAAAATGAACCAAACCAATCCATTAAACCGAAAAAACTAAACCGTCTAGCCCAATCTAAATTGGTTCGGTTTAAAACCAATTAAATCTGACCCAATGAACACCTCTAACTATAGCACTGAAATTGTGCACTCAGATTTGGAGGTTTCATGCAAAAAATTTATAAATGGAGATGGTATCTGAAAATATCTTTTGAAATTGAGAAATTTATATTTTTACTCTTTTTTCTCTTTTAAAATGTTTTTACTTTATTTTGTAGAATTAATACAAAATTATAATGAAGAACTCACCATGTACTCTTATGGTGCGCATCATATTCCATTTTTTTTATTAATAGGAAAAACAAAAGAGAGTCATTTAACTCGTTGTAAATATATATGTTTTATTAATAAAATAGTTAGTAAGCAATTAAATTTACTAATTTTTTTTTTAAATACAAGTTTTAAATTGCCTAGATATGTGATTCATTAAAATAAGTTTAAATTACGACCACAATTTACATCAAAACATTGATATGGTGCTTATGTGATTCATTTGAAAATTCCCATTCCAACATTTACATTTAATAATTTTATGATCCTCTGAATTGCATGATTCGCAGTTAATTATAGGGATATGTTTAATCTCTCTTTATATTTTATGATGAGTCCGGCTACTATAACACGAGTGTCATTTCAAACTAAATAACACCACATCTTAAACCATTGGATTTATTTTAATATTCGTGCAAGACACTAGTGTCATTCCAGCTCTATCTTGTACACGAATATTAAAGTAGATTCAATGGTATAAGATGTGGTGTTATTTAGTTTGGAATGACACTAGTGTTATAGTAGCCGAACTCTTTTATGATTGAACAATTTAGGTTCAATCAAACAAACAATAATATTGTACCTATCTAAAAATAGTAAAAATTAAAAAAATATATAATATTTGGTCTCCAAGCACATTTTAATTTGGAAATCATGTTGAGCGGTTTGAATTGACTATTGGACATTTAAAACGAAGATAAAAATGTGATGCACGAATGAGGAATAAAAGACATAAGGATAAAAAAACATCCTAATTTGAACCGTACACTAATATTTATAAATAAAAAATATCCAAATTTTAAACATAAAGATAAAAAGTATTGTTCTTAGTGACTAGTCAAAAGTGAAGAATCAAAATATTAATATTTTTTGTAAAATAAATAACAAATTCTGTAGATTTTGTTAATAAAACATATTAAATTATGTATTATTAAACACGAAAATATTTTGAAAAAAATGTGCTGAAATTTTTTTACAAGGATATATTACGGATATTTGCTTAAAATTCTAGAAATATATATGTACAAAAATCAATTATTATGATAATTGCTTTTATTGTAGAGCATCTACATCTCATTTGGAAGATAATTATAAATACTATGATGAGAATTATAATTTTATTGCAGCAATGCGGAGTAATTTATAAATTAATAATCTTATAAAATCAATTATATTGTTAAGAATGTCACACCATCTTACAATTTTCTTGAGAGTAGGTCCGATGGGCATCGGACCTACTTTGGTTCGATGGGTTTAATCACCGTCGATTTGCTTTAAGATCGTGCGGAATGCTTTAAACTTCGTGTATGTATGTTTCAATTTTCGTGCGAACAAACTTAAATTAAATTGGACGGTCATCATGCTCGTTGAACCTAAAAGTAGGTCCGGTGGACATCGGACCTACTCCGTTCTCCTTACAATTAGTTTGCAATTGACTATTGCAATAATTTATAAAATTGCTAAAAAAATTTAAATAAAATTAATCATAAAAATAATATAACATTGTTAATTGAAAAATAGTTACGAAACTTATTGAAGTGACAAAAAACATCTTTTATAATTACATGATGAAAATGCTGTTAGTATTAGTTTGTGAGTGAGTCTATGGTACTATGCATATTACGAGTTGGTCCGTAATACGGATCAATATTTTCGTTTTTAAAATCTTAACGGTCGATTCGAAACGTTTAACATGATGCCCATATGAATATGTACTTGCAGACCAAATTTTATATTTTTTACAATTTTTTTACAATTTTTTAAAATAGGTAGAAAATCACTTGATCTGAAAATTCTGGATCATCCAAAAACAATGATTTTCTATCTATTTTTAAAAATAGAAAAAAATTCTAAAAAATAAAAAATTTGATTTGCAAGTACATATTCATATGAAAATAATGTTGAACGGTTCAGATCGACCGTTAGAATTTTAAAAATAATGTTGAACGGTTTGTATTACGGACTATATCGTCATATACATGGTACCATAGACTCACTCTTAGTTTGTATACATTACAACTTACAAATGTAAACTCGCATTTTTTTCGTTTATAAAAGAAGAGCAGCTAGGACGGGTAGAGATTTTAAAAGATTAGTTTTGACTTCATACAGCGCATAGACTATAGAATGAAAACAGAGTTGCATAAGATTCGTGCGCTGCATGAAGTGTACGGTGCTCTGTTAAAATCTTTAGTCGGCTAAGACCACTAGCGCTCCGAGCCCATATCCTCTGAGGTAACGTAATATTTCTGTATAAATATGGTCCGTTCGATCAGAATCCGGACCAATCCGATTAAGTTAGAATGCATGTCTCTCTTCAATATTCGTGTGGTTTTGATCGGACGGTCTGGATCTAACAAGAAATATTTCTGATCGGATAGTTACGGAAAAGCCCTCGTCTCCCAAAATATCTGATACCTAGGGTTTTTGCTCTTCATAAGCCGCAAAAACACAGAGAGAGAGAGAGAGAGAGAGAGGCATCGCACGAATTTTTCCAACATCTGAATCGATCTGAAGGTAGATTCTTTCTCTTCTTCTATTACTCTCTGATTTCTCAATTTGTATAATAGTGTACCGTGTTTGTTGAATTTGTAAATTTTATCATGAATCTAATTTTTATTGATAAATACAGCAGATCTTAGATCTGTTCTAAGTAGCAGAGTCTTTTGGTATCTGATGTAAAAGGATGATTTCCTTGATTTGACTTTTTTTAGGAATAGTTTGTAAAAATGCCTAATATATTACTTAGTTTTGACCTTGAGTCTTTTGATATTTGCAGAGTAGAGAAAGTTGTGAAATGTCAGATGGAGAAGAATACCAGGTTTTCATTGGGAATCTTTCTTGGACTACAACAGATCGGAGTCTAGAGGATGCGTTTGGCAAATTTGGCAAAATTGCAGATGCAAAGGTATCATACAATGTTCCCCTCTTTCATAATATCCTTTTATCTTCTTTAAATTATGAACTGTATTTTTTAGCCTAAATATTATAGTAACATAGATATATGAGTCCGGCTATGTTACTCATGTAAGCATATTGGCATCTGCATACAGGTCAAATTGAAAAATTTCATATTCAAAATGTCGAGTTAAGTAGCTTATTATATTGGTTATATATTGAACTTGTAGAATACCAATTTTTACTATTTTTAGAATTTCTTTACTATTTTTTATGATTTTTGAAATAAAACCATTTTTGACATGTCAATAATGCATCAATATATGCACAAAATCTTCATTTTTATTACTGCTTATTTGATATTAAATAAATTCATACAATTTTAAATTTTATATGTAAACAAAACTCTCAAGAAGGAGATCGGTTTGAATGGTTTGGGTTTGTCATCTGGAATTTGAAAACGGATATATGACTTATAAGCATATGCCTTGATATGCTTATATAAGTAGCGTAGCCGGACTCTAGATATATAACTGTAAGCCTAATTTCTATATGTTTTGTTCTTGCCATGTATAACTTGCCTTAGATTTTCATTTCATGAATCTATTTCTCCATTTACAGATGTTATAATTATTACTCTGACCACATTTAGCATAGCCTAAATTTCTTGTTGGATGCTAGAGCAATGCATTTATGCTACTAAGTCTGAATTCTATGTTGAATTGATTGCTATTTTGTGTACCTATAATCTATCTCAATGAAAAACTTACCAGTATGCACAGAGTTGTACAGAGGAAAAAAGTGGCAAAAAAATTTGATGCAGCAGCCCAGCTTTTAACTGTATCTCAATCTGGTACTGAGATTCTTTCCATTTAATATAATGATTTATTTGTCTCTCAGGTGGTACTTGACAAATATTCAGGCCGGTCCCGTGGTTTTGGGTTTGTCACATTTGACGAAAAGGATGCCATGGAGGAAGCAATAGAGAAAATGAATGGCAATGATTTAGACGGCCGTTCCATAACTGTTGACCGGGCTCAGCCAGGTGGTGGCGGAGGCGGTGGTGGCAGGGACCGTGTCCGTGACTATGACCGTGGGGACCGCCGTGGTGGAGGCGGCAGAGACCGTGGATATGGCGGTGGTGGTGGAGGTGGAGGTGGTAGAAGTGGAGGTGGTGATTGTTTCAAGTGCGGTAAACCAGGCCACTTTGCTAGAGAGTGCCCTTCAGGTGATGGTGGTGACAGATATGGTAGCGATAGGTAAAGTGATTATTTCAACTTTATGTACTTTTAAAGTATAAATCCAATTCAGTTATGCATTAGATCACATTTCCACAATTAAGAACATCCAGTCTGATGGTACTGGCAATCCAATTTTATTAGACATGAAATGAGAAGTCTACAAAAATTGAAATAGAAAAAGGTGAATTTGTTTGCAACCAAATGAGTGAGTTTTCTTGACAAAATATTTTTAGGTCTTTATTTTTGGTATTGGTGATTGTTCAGATTTGTTACTGGGAAAAAGGGTTTTGTTTTGTTTGAAGCTAATTTTATCTACATGATTGTCGCTACAGTGACAACAAATTTACATAAATTGGACACTTAGAAATGATAAAATCCAATTCAGTTATACATTAGTTAACATTTCCAATTTTGATGAGAAATAGAAAATGGAGAATATGCTTGCAACCTTGTATATCTTTTCATTCACCGAGTTGAGTTATCTTTGATTCTAAATAGAACTGGTGTTCTTGACAAAATGTTATTTAGGTATGGAGGAGGAGGTGGTGGTGGCAGGTATGGATCAGACCGTGATGGCGGGGACCGCTACTCTAGCCGTAGTAATGGTGGTGGGTCCCGCAGCGGCGGTGGCCGTGATCGCGATCGCTCAGCCCCATATGATCGGCCCAGATAAGAACCCGGGCCTTCTTGTATCAGTTTGATGTGATGAACCCTCATTTCATCAATGAATCAAGGTATGAACAATGTTAGTTATTTTTGGCTGTAACGGTACTGGTATTACTTAGTTTCTCTATGGTGTTCGAACAATGTTTAGTTAAATTTAGTATGTAATGCTTTTTTGTTCTGTATGCAGCCAAGGTGCCTTGTTCACCAAGGCCTTTGTATGTGTGGTAAAATGGAAAAATGTTGCTCTCTTGATACTAGTTCTCTCTGGGTTTTGGTGCAAAATGGAAAAATGTTGCTCTTGTAAAAAAATGTTCCTTTTGTTTGCTCGCGATCCTTTATATGGTGTTTCTGTTACTTTTCGGCTCAGTTGTCTTCTCGGGTACAACTTGGGTATGCAATTGCTTTTTGTTATGGAAGTGGCCGAGCAACTGAGCTTCTCGTGTGCAACTCTGATTTGTGTTTGTTAGTAAGAGATGTAGATTCATTAATGCTCGTGTTATGAAATGTTAGTGGTTTGATAGTTCACCATGGGAGATGAAGCGGGTAAAATATTAGTTCATCTTTTTCCTTGTTATTTATTTTTAGTTAGGATATTTAGTATTGATTGGTTTTTTGTCATTTTTGGCAGGAGACTGGTTTATTTGGCCTGTTAACATGTTGTCCTTAGAAAAATATACACTTTACCAAATGGGTATATTCTTTGCTCCATCGGTTAATTGGGAGAGATGTTGCCTTTTACAAGCCTTGATATTGCCACTTTTGGAAAGTTTCTCCATTAATTAATCCAAATCCTCTAGAGTGCTTCTTTCTTCAGATGGTCCATTTTGTCCCTGATTTTATTGTTCTGAGACTAAGTTATAGTGTGGAATCCGAATTGATAGGCTAAAAGAGTTTAAACAAAGGTACCTCAAATTTTGAGTTTGAATATGGACCGTCCGATTGGAATCTGGACCAATCTGGCCTGAGGTCGGATGGTTCAGATCCGAACTCAAAATTATTTGAGTTACCTTTAGGTGAAATTAATACCCTCAAGGTCTAGTAGGTTTCTCCTTTTTTATAATCTGAAATTCTGAATAAAATTTTGACCCCTTAATTACAAATTTAAGTGTGTAGTTTCTGTTTTTAACTTCAAATTATTATTTTATAATTTGTTTTGTTAAAACAAATTACAAAAAATAATCATGGAGGACTTTTGGTTTAGATTTCTAATCTGAAATTATGAACTACAATTTAGGCTAGGTTACTGTTGTTCTGTTGTGTTTCTGATTTCAACTTCAAATTATTATTTTATAGTTTGATTCTTTTGGGGTTGTACCAGAACGTGGTCTGTATTTTGTACTGGTAATTTAACTGTTATACTGATCCTTCTTTGTCTATGTTTCCAGTATGCAATTTATATTTCCTCATTAAAACTCTTTGTCCGGTTTTTGAGCATGAAATTTTTTAAAACAGACCACATTGCTTTTAGTCACTAAATCAAATGTTGGTTCATTTTTTGAGTGCAAGAATTATAATACAGTTGCTCTTAATTTGTGTGTATAATAACTGTGAAATGAAACACCGGAAAGCACTTGCAACCTTATTTACATTTATTCTTCTTTGTGCTGTAAATTTAATCAATATGTTATCTGCCTATTTCTTCAAAGCCAAATTCACAAATGAAATCAAACTGTTTCAGTTTGTAAACATATAGAAATTAGCAAACTAAATAATTTTTGAACTACAATGAATAAACAGGTTTTATAGAACCGATTCATTACTTCCTTCCATTTCTCTTTAGACATTAAAAGTAATTTATTGGCTATTCTATTTCAAAATAAATTAATGAACTTTTACTTTGCCTTGTTGTGAAATATCTTTAGAACTAAATGCAGTGGCTAAGACATTATTTTTTTTATTGGAAATAGATAATTACGTCAGGTACTGTAGCTAAGACATTAATTTTCTCTATAAAATATGAGTAGGGTTAAAATGCATTATTGGTGTTGTGCTTTAATCATGCTCCACGTTTTTTTCTCTGTTTTTAAAGTTCGAACAATCAATTTGAACTGCTCAATATGATTTTCATATTAAAATGTGTTTGGAGACAAAATTTTATATTTTCTGAAAAAAATTTATTATTTTTTTAGATTGGTACAAAATCACTGTTTTGGATGGTTCAGAATCTTCTTAAAATAATGATTTTGTACCTATTTAAAAAATTAGTAAAATAATTCCAAAAAATATAAAATTTAGTCTCTAAGCACATTTTAATACAAAAATCATGGTGAACGGTTCAGATTGACTGTTTAGATTTTGAAAATGAAAATAAAGATTTGAAGCATGATTGGAGCACAAAATCAATAGTGCATTTTAACCCTACTCATAAAATATATATATTTGAAATCCAACATACTAAATTTGAGTTAAATAATTTGACTATTATTTCTTGCAAAAGAAAGAATTTAATGCTCTTGCAAAATTCATAGTCAGCATGTTCTCCAAACTGTACATAAGCAAAACTGGATTTCCCACCACATCAGTCTAGTGATACTCTTAAACTATTCAACACCTTCAATTTTCCTAGCACAAGCATCAGCATATGCTCCTGTGAAAGCCCCATACTTGTCAAGTTATTGAGCTGTGCATCTATGGTGAATTGATTCTGATATATAGCTGATTCTTATTAATGCATTGATAGAAGTTTCTGATGAAGGAGCAATGCCTAATTCCTAAGCCCTCTCAACTTGCATTTTAAAAAACATCATGCCTAGATGTCATCAATCTAGTTGATGACTTCATTAGCCGAATAATTAGAGGACTAATAAACCACACTGTTGTTGGGTCTGAGAGGTTACTGTTTGGTATTTTTTATTGCACATTTTCTTACTTTTTTTTTTTATAATGTTTTGAGAACTTTAGATGGTAGCTTATTTGCCAAGAAAACTAGGTAACAATAAGCAAACCCAAAATGGTATTCAGATTGGCACCAAATGCCATGAATCCTGAAAAGAAAAATAAAATAAAATAAAAAAATAATCTTTAATTCTGACAATAATCCTCACTGTAATCCTGGCCCAAGATTCTGATCGGACGGTTCACCAGATCCAAACTCAAAATTTGAGGTACCTCATTCTCACCTTTGTTAAAACTCTTTTAGCCTATCAATTAAAATTCCACACTAGTTGTCTCAGATCAACAACTTGAGGTTCATATGGAACAACAAAATCAGGGATCAGATGGACCATCAGATGAAAAATTCACACTAGAGAGGATTTGAATTAATGAATGGAGAAACCTCCCAAAAGTGGCGTCTAGGCTTGTAAAAGGAAACACCTTTCCAAATAAAACCAATGGAAGCTCTTGATTCAGGGAGCAATTGAATAAACCCATTTGGTAAAGTGTATATCTTAACAGGCCAAATAAACCAAGCCTCCTGCCAAAATGACAAAAAACCAATCAATACTAAATATCCTAATTAAAACTAGGCAAATTCTTCTATGGACATAAGGACCTATTTGTAAAATGAGCATATTTTCATTTTCAAAGTTCAAACAGTCGATCCGACCGTTCAACATTATCTCCATATTAAAATGTACTTGGTGGTCAAATTTTACATTTTTTTGAATTTTTTTACTATTTATTAAGATGGATACAAAATTCAATGGTCTGAATTTGACTAGTTTTGTAAAATACTTAATAAATAGTAAACAAATTCAAAAAAATGTAAACTTTGACCTCCAAGTACATTGTAATATGGAGATAATGTGAACGGTCGGATCAACTGTTTGAACTTTGAAAATGAAAATATGTTCATTTTACAAATAGGTCCTTATGTCCATAGAAGCATCCCTCTTAAAACTAATATGAAAAATAAGATAAGTTCTGATTCAACATGTTTAGATTTAAATTTTAATTCTAAATTAAAAATAAGATTATAATATTGCATGGCACAAATAAATTATGACAATGAAACCCTCTATTTCTACCATGTTGAATTGTTTATTGCCAGCAAGAAAAATTTATATACATATACTTAAATATTGTATTAATTTCTTATTATAGATATAACAAAAAAAAGAAAAAAAAAAAAAGAAATGGACTGACATGGATGTAAATCATACAAGGTTGGATGCAAATTTTGAGTAGATAATTTGGCATTCAAGCATATAAGATCATTTGATGGTAAATTTTGAACCATCATAATTTCTTAAAACAAGAAATTAGGTTGTAATGGAGGGAAGTCAAATTAATAATTCAGCAGGGAAACAAACAAAAAAATAATAAAAATAGTAAAAATGTATTTCTATTTCAGTTAATTATCCCTCAGCAGTAACCTCTTTGTTCCATTCTAGTTTTGTCATTCCAAGTATATATAGGCATGCATGTAAGCATGTGTAAAATAACCAATTCACTTTAATTAATTAACACAAAAAAGAAAAATGGTTCAGTCAAGCTTTGCTGTTTATCTATGCCTTTGCTTGCTCATGATCAGCATGACTGGTAATCTAAATAGTAAGATCATGTCTCTTTTATTTATTTTTTCTTTATGCAATATCTAGTAGTATATTTTATATGTATGTGCCTACCTTGAATTCATATATACTTTTCATTATATCCATAAAAGAAAAAAAAGTGAATCTTACAGATATATACTGATCTATATTTATAGATCAAAATGAGTCAGTAATCTGTGTGCAACCTTGTTAAAATATGTAGAACAAATGTTCTAATTAATAAACTATGATGGCATGTAATAAAGCTTTGTTCTCATATATATCCAAAGTTGGATACTTGAATTGCCCTATTGTATTCTTCAAGTGTATAAATAATTCAATTTTTCTTTTAACTTTTTTTTATTACTTCACGTCGAGCAACATTAATTCCTATGGTGACCCACTTATAACAAAATTTAAACGGCATCATATTAAGAAATTCCTTTTTTTTTTTTTAAACAATTCCAGTAGTAGAGGCCTAATAATAAGGAATTATTTTTTTTCATCAAATTGAACGGTTTGGATCGGCTGTTTGCCTGTTTGGACTTTGAATCTAACGATTTATAGTCCAATATACAAGAGAGTTTACACATTGCAATGTACAAGAGAGTCTATACATTGAAATAAATAACAATGAACTTAATCACCCACATTCTAAGTCTTCCAAATAGCAACCCAGTTGACATGTCTATCAATCAAGGGTAAATATTTTTGACAGAGCTATTTTTGATTCGTGTAGTGCGCAAGTCATATGCAGTACTGTTTTGACTCTATTGTCTGTGCACTGCATGAATTAAAAGCTGTTTTGTCAAAATCTTCACCCATCAATCAAGAGACGAAAACGCCTAACGACACTTGACAGCCTGAAAGTTACCTTGTGTGCTACATGGAATATTTCCAGAAATATTTATGTATATTATTAAGAATCACTCAATAGCTGTTTTTCTCAGAAACTTTACAAAAGGAAAAAAAATATATATTATATTTCAAAAGGGAAAATATGTTATGTGCTCCTTCCAATATATATCCTTCCAACTCTTCATATTTTCTCATTTCTCATTTAAGACTTTCATATATCATATTATTTCTTACTCCGGCCATCAATATATTTCTATACCATCATATAATTTTTCTTCTTTTCAATATCATCTAATACAATTAATTATTTCCCTTGCAATTTCAAGTCGTCTGAGATAACTCAAATTTGAGTTTGAATCCAGACCGTCCTTTACAAGATCTTTTTTCTTTTCTTGCATATTTTACACGTAATACATGTCAAGAGAGAGTGTTGTGAGATATACATATATATTATGATAGACAATGTGTAACGCCATACGCATTAAGAAATAGAAGCTATTTAATTGAGTAAGCAAATGGTCGAGTGATTTCTATGGGTACGATGCATAGCACGGGATTGTCCGTACTACTAGAGTACAATATTTTGTTTCCAAAATTCCTAACGGTTGATTCGAACCATACCATTCAACATGATTTCCATATGAAATATACTTATGGGCTTAAATTTTCTATTTTTTGAATTTTTTTAATATTTTTTTTAGATAGGTAGAAAAATCACTGTTTTGGATGGTCCAGAATGTTCAGATCAGTGATTTTCTACCTACAATTTAGAAATTTTCAAAATGAAAATATGACCTCCGTAGTACGAAAATATGGACTCCATAGACTCCAAAATGTAAAATATGACTCCACTCGACTTCCCGAGTGATGAATCTAAATCGGTGAAACCCATCTACTTCACGAGTGATGCCTGCAGTTGCAAAATTTTGAAATTTTGAATTCATTTATCAGTACAAAAGTGAAGCGGTTAAAAATTATAAAAAAGTAAATGCATTCAAATAACTTATAAATTTTGTACTAAATAAATTCAAAATAAAAAATTTTACATGTACACGCATCACTCGTGAAGTAGATATCGGTTTCAAAAGTTTGGATTCATCGTTTGAAGCTAATCCAATAGATTTGGGAGTTATGATCACCAAGCCCTCTTGGTGAGCATATCACACACTAGCTTTACTCACTCATGATTTAATTTAGATATTTACCCATCTAAATTTTCAAATCAACTACTATTTGTACTTCTAATTAAAGCTCACTTATTTTATTAATATTCTCATTTTTTTATTTAACCATTAAAAATACATATTAATATTTAAAAAAGAAATGGGTTTCTGTCCTTAACCTCAAAATATATATACTCTTGTCGTGTCCCTTCCATTCACTGACTTGGTTCTGGAATTTTACTGATTCTACATTGATGAATGCGTTAGATTGTGTTGGAAATGAAGGGTCTGGGGACACTTAGCAAAACCTGGTGCTGAAATTTTGCTGATTCTACCTTCCTTATTTATAATATTTGCCTGCTAATAAGAAGTACTATTAAGAAATTAATAAAGGCTAGAAAAGCTGTATTGGAAAATTAAGGAGTACAATGCCAGTAATATAATGCTGAATTTAGAGCACACACAGTGGTAACATAACAGGTTTTACTGGTAAGCATCATCTCCAGCACAGGCTGTAGCAGAAAACAAGTCAAGTCACTATTAATTGTTTAACTTAAATTTTTTTTAACATTATTCTAAAATGAGGTACATCACAATTTTATAGGCACTGACAAAATATGAATTATAAAATCAAAATAGTGAGATACTTCATAATTTTATAAGGCTCTGACAGAATATAAAACAGTTTCTGGACGCAACAACTTACAAATTAAAAGAAGCAAATTTCAATAAAACTATAATAATATCAATCAAAGGACCTATACAAATGAAACATTGAAAAATGGCTTCCTTCGCTGCTCCTCTGGTACACTTACAGCTTGTATAAAATAACATTCTGTTCAAAACAACATTAGAGGCGATCTTCAAAAGAATAATGGGATCATAACAGAATAAAAGTGAATGTGATGCAACATAAGCTAGAACTACACACATTCTAAGTCTTCCAAATAGCAACCGGCCAGGGACGGAAAGGCTTAATGGCACTTCACCGGTTGAAAGTTGGCTTGTGTGCTGCTGTTTTGAGATGTGATCAGTTGCAAGTTCAGTTTGCATTGATAAGAAAATTTCGCATCGTAATCTCCATCCTCATTTGCATATGTTCTTTTTCCTTTAAGCCAAATTTCCAAGTCAAAAAATCCCGTCTCATTCGATCTCCTAAAAGCATCAACACCATTGCTTTGTAGATTTACAGTAGAGTTGCCACTTCGAGAGAAGTTAAAAATGCGAGTTCTTCTTGGTATTAGCTTAAAATTCACAAGTTTTATCGAGTCAAATTGCTCGTTGTTGTAGTAGCAATCAACCTCCATATCATGATAGTCGGCTTTGTTGAACCAAACAGAGTTGTGGATGTTCATGGTAAAGGTGAGGTTATATAAAAGAGAAGTTACCGAGTTAGCCATGAGCTCGAAGCGGGTCAAATTAGCATTTATAACAGAGACCTTTTGTTGTGGAATGGCGTAATAGGTTATGATCATGCTGAGAATGAAACCAAAAATAAGGAAAAAGAATAAACAGAAACATGAGTAAATTACTGTTGAATATTGTATTGTAATATAAGGGTATTTAGGTAAAAGTGTGAATATACTAGTTATAGGGACTAAAGTGTAAGATTGAGTTGTATATGTAGACAGACTATCAATGAATGAGAATTAATCCCAAAATACCGTAAACTATATGGTATCAGAGCTTAGGGTTTCTCTCCGCTGTGTGTGCCGCATGAGCTTCCGCCGCTATTCCGCCCAGAGCAAGGTCGCCTCCCAGAGCAAGTCCGCCAGCGCGTAGTCGCAGAGCGGAGTCCAGCGCGAGTCGACCATTCCGATCGTTGCCGCTGTCGCCAGCGCGTAGTCGCAGCGCTGAGTCCAGCGCGAGTGTGCCGCAGCGCGTAGTCCAGTGCGGAGACCATTCCGATCGTCGCCCTTTCTCCTTCGCTGCGTGTTTCCTTGTCTCTCATCTGCGAGGCACTCATCTCCGAGGGTTATTGTCACTCCGAGGGTTAGTATTTTGCGTGTTTCCTTCAACAATAGAGACCTTCAACTAAGTACTGGCTTGAATTTGGAGGCTGCTGCGTATCTCTATTGTCTCTACTGTTGAACTACCAAAAAAAAAAAAAAAAAAAAAAAAAGGAAAATGGCAGAAGACAGGAACTACTCTAAATCATCTCAGGTCATCTCAGTGAGACTGAATGGGGCTGAGAACTATCTATTGTGGTCAAGGCAAATGCTGATGCACTTGAAAGGTCAGAGACTAACCGGGTATGTTACCGGTACGGCAAAGAAACCAGAACTTTCAGAATCTGAGAAGAAAGATGGCAAGATAGAGGAGAAAGTTGAGTTTCAGAAGTGGGAGGCAGACGATGGGCAAGTTATGTCATGGCTGGTCAATTCGATGGAGGTTAGACTGCAAAGTCAGTTTATGATGTTGAACACTGCTCGACAAGTGTGGGATCGGGCAGCCGAGATGTACTCTCAAAAGGGTAACCATGGGCAGATCTATCACCTCCAGTCTAAGTCAGACAGTTTAGTACAGGGAGAAATGAGTGTGACTGAGTATTTCTCAGAGTTGAACAATATGTGGGAGCAAATGGATTTCTTTGATCCTTTGGCTATGACATGCTCGGTAGATGCACTAGCCTTCACAAACTGGTTGGAGAAAAGAAGGACCTTTCGCTTCCTTGCTGGCCTCAACGTTGAGTTCGAGCAGATTCGACAGAGTCTTTGGCAGAGGAATCCGCTACCTGCTCTTCGTGATGCCTTTGCAGTAGCGGTTCAAGAGGAAAGCAGGAGGAAGGCAATGATATCATTGCCAGTACAGGAGGGTTCAGCTATGTTCATCCAGCCACACTCAATGTCCTCCCAGGGTGACAAAGTCTGTGATCACTGCCATAGGAAAAATCACACTCGGGAGACTTGCTGGGACTTACATGGAAGACCAGCTAGAGGTCGAGGTCGTGATGGTGGACGTGGCAGAGGACAAGGTAGAGGTCGTGGACCAGGACGTGGTGGAGGATACCAAAAGGCACATGTGGCTGACAACACTAGTACGCCAAGTTCAGGCACTGATGATAGGTTGACTCAACTGGTGACTCAGCTTGCAGCTCGTCTCTTGTCCACTACCTCAACTAGCAGTGCCTCATCTATTGCTGCTCCATCTGGGGCTGACGGTTACATTCCTTCCTCTCTTCTTACCACTGTAGTTAGACCTGTTGGCACTATTATAAAAGCCCTAATAGCCGAGTCTAGCCCGGATCAGTCCTGGATTGTAGACTCTGGGGCATCTAAACATATGACCCCTGACCCTACATTGTTCAAAACCTATAAGCCTATGTCTGGGAGAGAAAAAGTACAAACAGCCGATGGCTCGCTTTGTTCAATAGCAGGAGTTGGGGATGTAACATGTACTCCAGACCTCCAGCTATCATCAGTCTTTCATGTTCCTAAATTCACCAATAACCTCCTATTAGTTAGTCAATTGGTAGACGATCTTAACTGTGTTGTTTCTCTGTCTCCTACTCATGTTGTGTTGCAGGAGCTGAAGACAGGAAGAGTGATTGGTATTGGCAAGAGGAGTGAAGACTTGTACCGACTTAAGCAAGAAGGGAAGGTTTTGGACCCGAGAGCTTGTTTGGCAGAGACTCCAGAGTTGGAGATGTTTTTGTTACATAGCCGTTTAGGGCATATATCTTTTACTGTGCTTGGAAGGTTGTATCCCAAGTTGTATTCTAAGTGTAGCAAGACTAAACTAGTATGTGATGCTTGTGAGTTTGCTAAGCACACCAGAACAATGTATCCCTCTTTTGGTAATAGAAGTGTTTCTTGCTTTGATATTGTTCATTCTAATGTTTGGGGGCCCTCGAGAGTTACTGCTCTATCTGGTTCAAGGTGGTTTGTCACCTTTATTGATTGTTATAGCCGGATGACTTGGCTGTACCTGTTGAAGAGTAAAGAGGGAGTTTTGGAGTGCTTCAAGACTTTTCACAAGATGGTGGAAACCCAATTTGAGAAGAAAGTGAAGGTGTTACGCTCAAATAATGACACATAATACACCAACAGGGCAATGCAAGACTTCTTACGAGGTAATGGTATTGTACATCAAACTACATGTGTGAATACACCTGAACAAAATGGTGTTACAGAAAGGAAGAACAGGCACATCCTGGAAGTGACGAGGTGCCTCCTCTTTGCCATGAACGTTCCGAGGTACCTTTGGGGAGAAGCAGTGCAGACTGCTACGTATTTGATCAACAGAATGCCTTTGAGAGCGGTGGACTTCAGTACACCACTTGAAATGCTCACAGGGACCACCTCATTCAAGGTACCTCCCAAAAAGTTTGGTTGTGTGTGTTTTGTTCATAACACAAGTCCAGGTATTAGCAAACTCGATGCGAAGGCCCACAAATGTGTGTTTGTTGGGTACTCCAGTGGGAAAAAGGGGTATAGATGTTATGACCCTGTGAAAAAAAGGATGCTGGAAAGCTTGGATGTGACATTCCGAGAGACAGAACCCTATTTTACTCTTTCCGATGCACAGTCCAATGCATCTTCAGTTACATTTCATGATCTTCTTGAGGTGGTTGTCACCTATCCCTCGGACCGAGTTGGTCGAGAGGGGGAGAGTAAGGAATCTGACAACAGTATGCCCGATACTACGATTGGCCTAAGTCCAACTACAGAGACAGATATGGACTCAAGCATTGACCAAAGCCTACCACCTCCTAATAGGCAGATCAACAAGGTTTACACTCGAAAACCTCGCCATGAGAATGTTGAGCAACCTCCGGTCCAAGATCAATACCAATTACTTGCTCCTGTCGACGGCTCACTCACACCACAGCCTTCAGGTAACTCAGAGTTACCCTCAGGTACTCCTCTTTTCTCTGATCTCGATCTTCCTATTGCCTTGCGCAAAAGAGTCCGGTCGACTGTCTTGAAGCAAGGGGAAGATGTCTCAACCTCGCATCCTATCTCTCACTTTGTCTCATTTGAGACACTTTCCCCTACTTACAAAGCTTTTGTAACCTCCTTACACTCTAACTCTGTTCCATGTGATTGGAGGAAAGCAATGCAGGACCCAAAGTGAAAGAAGGCAATGTTCGAGGAGATGAGAGCATTAGTCAAGAATGACACTTGGGATATGGTCCCTAGACCGTCCAACAAAAGCACTGTAGGATGCAAGTGGGTATACTTGACAAAATATACTCCAAAGGGAAAGGTGGACAGATTCAAGGCCAGATTGGTGGCCAAGGGCTACACACAAACATATGGTGTGGACTATGAGGAGACCTTTGCTCCAGTGGCGAAAATGAATACTGTCAGAACTCTCATCTCGTGTGCGATAAACTTTGGGTGGGATTTGTGCCAGCTAGATGTTAAAAATGCCTTTCTTCATGGGGACCTAAAGGAAGAGGTATATATGGAGATCCCACCTGGGTTTGAAAATGAACAACTGAAGGGTAAAGTGTGTCACCTGAAGCGCTCCCTGTACGGGTTAAAGCAGTCACCACGAGCCTGGTTTGACAGGTTTTCTATGGCAATGAAAAAACTAGGCTATCAGCAAAGTAGTGCCGATCACACTATGTTCATCCAAAGGAAAGGAGAGAAAATCTGCATTCTGGTGGTGTATGTGGATGATATAGTGTTAACAGGTAATGATCCTGTTGAGATGAAGAGGCTTAAGGCCAGCTTAGCCACAGAGTTTGAAATGAAAGACCTGGGTGAATTACGCTACTTTCTAGGCATTGAGGTTGCTCGCTCAAAAAAAGGGGTAGTTCTTTCACAGCAAAAGTATGTTCTAGATCTACTGAGAGACGGGAATGCTTGGGTGTCGACCTGTCAATACACCCATAGACCCTAATAATAAGCTGAAGGGACGAATAGGTGATCAAGTAGATAGAGGACAGTATCAGCGCCTAGTAGGCAGACTGATCTACTTAGCACATACTCGACCTGACATTGCATACGCTGTGAGCGTAGTGAGCAGGTATATGCACGACCCTAGAATTCCACATGAAGAGGCCGTGTATCAGATTCTGAGGTATCTCAAAGTTGTCCAGGAAAAGGTGTGCTCTTGAGTAAAAATGGGCACACTAGGATTGAAGTCTATACAGATGCCGATTGGGCAGGGTGTCTTGATGATAGAAAGTCAACTTCAGGCTACTGTTCGTTTGTTGGGGGTAATCTGGTTTCCTGGGGAAGCAAGAAGCAGAATGTAGTAGCAAGGTCTAGTGCAGAGGCTGAGTATAGAGCCATGGCCCAAGGTGTGAGTGAAGGGTTGTGGTTACGAAGATTGCTATCGGAATTGGGGTTGTTGGAGAACAAACCCATAATGTTGTACTGTGACAACAAGGCGGCTATAAACATAGCAAACAACCCAGTACAACATGATAGAACCAAACATGTGGAGATTGATCGACACTTTATCAAGGATAAACTTGACGAGAGCATTATATGTATGCCTTTCGTTCGTACCAAGGAGCAAATTGCTGATGTCTTCACAAAAGGGTTGAGTGTCACAGACTTCTCCAATGTAATAGACAAGATGAACATGATCAATATCTATGCATCATCTTGAGGGGGAGTGTTGAATATTGTATTGTAATATAAGGATATTTAGGTAAAAGTGTGAATATACTAGTTATAGGGACTAAAGTGTAAGATTGAGTTGTATATGTAGACAGACTATCAATGAATGAGAATTAATCCCAAAATACCGTAAACTATAATTACATTAAAAGTACTCATGTTGATACCTTTGAGTATGTCTTGTTTGTTTAATTGAGATGGAGAGATGGAGGGGAGCTATTCTTTCTCCTCTGTTTGTATGTAATTTATACTGATTTCTCTTCCATTTGCATCCTCTTGGAAGCAACAAAGAAGTATCATTTTTTTTTTTTTAAACATTAACAACATCAGCAGAGTCTTATAAAGAAAACAATATAAGTAGACATTGAATATTACCAAAAATATGTATATTATTAAGAATCACGCAAGCTGTTTAATTTTCTCAGAAAGTTTACCATATTGACCATTTCAATCAAAAGAAAATAAAATTGGCAAAAGGAAAGTTGACTTTTGAAAGTCAAAGATTCTGTCAAAGAAAAATAAAATATTATTTGTTTGACAATATTGGCTCTCACCTTCTTATGTATCATACTTATTTCCACCAATGATTGATTAATTAATCTTTGTTGAAATGCAATTTTGTTCTTTTTCCTTGAAGTTGCATTAGTGTTCCTATGAAGTTGCACATGAAATTACCAAATAGAACAATATATATAACATATAAATAAACATTTGATTGTCTTTTCTTATATGAATTAAGTGATCAAATGTATATTTTTTTAATTTACTCATTAACTATTCAGAATAAACATAAATATAAGAGTTAATGAGTAAAATATAATTTGTAAAACATAATGAGTTTTTGATGTTTTATTTGTAAAATATAATAAAACTAATTATTATATTAGTATTATCCGTTATTCACCCGCTACTGTTTCGTTACCCGATAATATTAATGGGTAAATGTAGGATAGGGTAGGGTTAATTCTTAATAGGTAAAAGTAGGGTATGAATAAGATCAATTTTAATGAATATGAGTATGAAAATGTCTCTACCTGACCCGTACCGTACCCATTGACACCCCTACTCAGCTATAAATATAAATTACATGCTTGAGGAACAAGGAAAAAAGAATGCTTCCAGCTTAATTTGTGGACCCCACTGGGTACACGTATGAAGTATGGTGTCATTATCTCTTCTTATATTTAATTTAATCTACCATGAAAAACATAACTTAAAAATAAAAGAAGCCATGCTTCTTATATTAATTTAAAATAATGTTTGAAGATAAAGATTCAAATGTCTGAATGAGCTCATCTCACCACTTGTGATGTATGGTTAAAGTCTTAAGTCTGAGGTCATATTTTGAATACTAATTTAATAATGGAAAATTTAAGACTAAATATCTTACCTGTGATATTCGTGCTAACACATATTTAAAATAAATTAAGTTCACTGAAATTTTGTTTTAATTGGAGGGAATGTAAATGCTGTTCATACCTTGGTGAACAAAGTATACATATGATCAGTGGAACATCATTAAATTATCATATGATGTTGTTCCTCTGATTGCATTTTTTTTCCTATTTTCTTTTTAAGATTTTTTTTAAATTAAGTATTTAAACAGAAGAAATAGAAATCATATTTCTTCTGTTTTAGTACCTCATTTATTTCTTCTTCTTTAGTTTTTTTTTCATTTATATGACTCAAATTAAGGTTTTCTTAGAATATCTGAACCTTTTCCAATTCAATATATAAATAAGGGCTTGACCCTTATTTTATTTTACTAAAAAACATAAGAAATTTGAGTGATATCCTCATGCGAATGCAGGATTTTTGCCAGGGAGGGGCAGGAATCGGATTCAAATAGCTTATCATGTTCAAACCCATTAGCTTCACGACCTGTTCTGGGGGGGAGCGGCATTTGTTGAATCCTAAAAATTTGAGAATTCATTTAAGAAATTTATCCAATTAATTTCTTAGAAAATTGGTCGATTCAATGCCTTAAAACCTAATTTTTTGAAATTCACAAAAATGAGATTTGTATTTAATTTATTGAAAATAAAAACCATAGTAATATTCTACACGTTAAACCGAGCATTTCGATACGAACAACGTGAAAAATCTCCAAACGGTTGATTTTATATGGATTTTACAAGATTTGACGCACATTTGGGTGCAACTTGGGTGTGGTTGATGGCCATCCTACCAGTGGGGCCCACTGTCATAGAGGCACCATTTGAATTAATTTGAACTCCTCGTTTAATATGACCCCTTCATTTTGGGTACACCCACACCCATAGACCAAAGCATGAGAAGACATGGGGCTCACCATAAACCAAGCCTACTCGAAAATTAAAATAAAACAAGGAGCATTCTATTTGGTCAATGACATGTGGGATCTCTTTGTAAGACTCCGCTCCCTCGTTTGCTATCCGAAAATTGGTCTAAAGAAGATGATTTTTAGAGCTACAAAGAGAGAGGGAAGCTCGTGGCTTATTCTCACCAGCAATCAAGACTCAAGAGAGAAAGAACCAGGCCCGTTTTTCTCCAGGGAAGGGCAACATGATTTTTAAGGGGGGGCAAAATAGAACTAGACCCGTTTTTCTCTATTAAATTTCAAAATCCAGGGGTGGGGCAGCCCCCGCCCCCACCCCCGGGCCAATGTGGGTCCTCCCCTAGATATCCTGTTTAGGAGTTGTATTTTCAAATATTATGTGCAACTTCATAGGAACACTAGTGTAACTTGAAGGAAAATTAAAGAACTAAATTGCAAGTCAATGGAACAAATTAAAAAGAAAGGATTTTCAACTCCGTGTACTTCTTCGTTTCTTGGATAGAAAAAAAAATATAAATATATAGAATAGAGTTTTCTTCTGCAGATGGCTTTCCTCAGAAAGAATATATTTAAGATTGGAATATATAAAACATATAGCTACGAGACTTTTCTGAAGCACAATTTATGTAATTCTTAATTTATTTCTAATTAACTAGGGTCTCATATCCGTGTGTGTTGTAACGGAATCTTCAATTCTGGAATTAATATAGTCATTGGTATAATAAAATATAATGAGCGGAATCTTCATCAAGAACCAAATGTCAAACAAACAATATTTTAATTTTCTTTTCAGAAGGTTTCTCTTTCAAATGGCTCAAAAATAAATTAATGCGCCGCCCATTTTCCTTTTGCAATTTGATTTCGTCAGAAAATTCTTTTAAATGAAACTGTTAATATAATAAAGTTCTGACAAAAAGAAACTTCCATGATACTTCAATAATAATCTAGATATATATATAGTTCTGGGGAAATACAACCTATATACCTAGCTACATGGACTAATTCAACTGATCATATTGTTAATTTTAACAATTGATAATAAATAAAATAAGTATATATACTTCTTTGTTCCTTCCAAAAGCCATACTCAAATCAGTTTAAATTGCATATATACAAACATAGAAAAGAAACATTTCTCCCCCTCCCTCTCTCCTTATCAAACATATATATATACAAGCCATACTCAAAGCTAGGTGAATAACCACACAAATCATTGACACAGCATGAGTGATAAAACAGCTTGTGCATGTTTCTGCTTTTTCTTTTTCCTTATATTTGCTTTCATTATTGGTGTGATCATAGCTGCTGCCGTTATTCAACCACAAAAGGTAACTATTGTAAATGCTAATCTGACCCGCTTCGAGCTCTCTGGTAGTTCGATGACTTCTCTATCCTATAATCTCACCTTTACCATGAGCATCCACAACTCTGTTTGGAACGACAAAGCCGACTATCATGATATGGAGATTGATTGCTACTATAACACCGAGCAATTTGACTCGCTGAAAATTAGGAATTTCAAGCTAAAAGAAAGAAGGACTCGCATTTTTAACTTCTCCAGAAGTGGCAACTCTACCATAAATCTGGCAAGCAGTGATGTTGATGCTTTTAGGAGATCGAATGAGACGGGACTTTTTAACGTGGAAATTTGGCTTACAGGAACAAGAATATTTCAGGTTGACGAAGGAGATCGTCATGAGGATATGTCTTATCAATGCAAACTGAACTTGCCACTGATCACATTCAAAAATAGCACCACACAAGGCAACTTTCAGCCGGTGAAGTGCCGTTAAACATTGTCTTGCATGGGTTTCTTGGACCTTCATGTAATATGTTGTAAATAATAACTTTATATTGGTTGGTGTTAACTCTTTTAATTAGAGATAAATTTGGTACATTCAAGCATTTGTTATTACAGAAGTTGTTTCTGATGTAAACTTATATATATATATATATATGGCAACCAAAATACAAGCATGCTTTCTTATTACAGTAAGTCCTGTACTGGTATAGATTATTTGGAAAGATGCCTGCTGGTTGAGGGATCAAGCTGTGACTCAGTTTCACTCTGATCGGAAGGGAGGGATTCTCGCGGAAACGAGAATCTGAAATAGAATTGACGCTTCTTCTGTGATCGGAAGAGAGCGACCAATTGGAAAAGAA
This sequence comes from Carex parvula, assembly GCA_025461045.1. Taxonomy (NCBI): domain Eukaryota; kingdom Viridiplantae; phylum Streptophyta; class Magnoliopsida; order Poales; family Cyperaceae; genus Carex; species Carex parvula. The sequence continues at coordinate 844,499 of JAJGRW010000229.1, read as the reverse complement.
AAGAATTGGCGCGATTTGGAAGCGTCGAAATCGCGGAAGGAAATCCAGCGAAAAAGGTAAAGATTTGGCGAGAATCGTTTTCGCTGGATGAAGTGTCGATTTTGTTCTTTCTTCCCTGTTTCACTGCAGTTTCACTGGAGAGAGAGAAGGGTGACGATTCAACTGTTCAAACGCCGTCGAAGCTCCGATAAAGTGGTTATCTTCTTCTCCTTCCCTTTCAGGTTTTCATTTTACTTATTTTCATCGTCTTCTTCTTTTCTTTTGAATAAATTTTCCAAACCCTAGGTAATGGCACTAGAGTAATTTTAAGCAATGGCAGTGGTTGTTTAGAATAGATGTATATTGAATTCTTTTACTCTAGTTACGGCTTTTGATCAACAAAATTCAATTCACAGTCAATTCTTTTCTTGTCTTTTCTATTGAATTGAACTCTATTTTTCTTAGTTCTTGTTCCGATCAGAGCCTTTATGTTTCACTTGTTGGACATACATTCGGATGCCGGTTGTTTGTTCCACAAAACTTTGTTTTCATTTGATAAAAGCTTTTTACAAATACAAAAAAGGTGAGCAGATCCCTATTAGCAGAGTTAATTAGCGAGTTATCCCATTACAGTGAAATTAAATTTCTACTTTATAAATTGTCATACAAGCATGCTTCTTCTTTCTTTACTTGATTGGACACCTCAGTATTTTTTGTTTTTCCATTTTATAACGTATATCAAGGAGCAAAATTCCAAATCCAAAATTCCATAAATAAATGGACATGCTGACTTAGACTAAAAAAAGTTCACATGAAAATGTAAGAATATCTATGTTACCCCGATACTCCACCTAAGATCACGTACACAGCCCCGATACGTGTCCGATACGTTCTTCTTTTTCCTCCTGCTTTCTGCATATTTCATTATTTAAGGGGCGGCCCAAGAGATTTCCTTCTATTAGGAGGCGGCCCAACGGCCCAAGAGATTTCTTCTAGCAATATTTAACTATTTTTGGCCCAAGATTCCTTCTAGTCTTCCAGATAATTGAATTATGTTTTGCTCCAGCGTCATCGAACCCATGCCACCTCGGTTGAGTGTCAGAAGTCTTAACCACTGAACTAGACAACCTTATATGATATATATTAGTAACTGTCGTATTTAAAATATACTTGAGGTTAAGCCTTTAGTTCTTTGTACAACTTTTATTTAAGTTATGATTATGATTAATCTAAATATCATAATTAAAATAATAAAAAATAATATATATAATATATTTTTTTTTGATAAAAGGCATAGAATGCCCATTTCATGCATTATGAAATCAAGTTAACTTACATTCAAAGTCAAAGAAGATATATATAATAAGCGTATCATATCATAGATTTTTGAAAATTATTGTATCACCGTATATGTATCGTATCCGATACGATACCCGTACCCGTATCCATGCAATATAGAAGAATATCGCCTTTCCCATTTAGTTTAATAAACATCACAACGGCACCATCTTCTTGGATCTCTCTCTGGGCTTACTGCCGCTGTAAAACGTCGGCCTTTCTCTGAAATTCTGGAGTTTATTCTTACCAGGCCTAGAACCTTGGCATTGGAACTTGCTAAATTTAGGCCTGCAAAGGCCCATTATCCACCGTTTGAATTTGATATATGGTTCATTAAAGCCTCCCACCTCTAAGTTTTGCATGCCTGTCAATTAATGTCTTGACAGGCATTAGAGATATGTATCAATGTATTCCTATTTGTGGAAATCTCTGTGAAAGTCGATTTTGATAGATTTATTTCATGCAAAACTATACCGCAATTCATAAACCCTAGATTTGCCATGATCCTCTAGTGAACCTAAAATCTGAAATTCTAAATTACCTTGGTCTATAGCTATGATCTTCCAGAGAGACACAATCACCGTTGATCACCGGAAGTCTTTAGATCTTCAAGTAATCCCTCTCGAGTCCGATGGAGAGAGCAAGAGAGGCGGCTACGATTTCTTGACCCAAAGCACTTCCACAATCCCTCTTAACTCAATCTCTTATTTTTGAAGGAAGACAAAAAAATGGAGAGTGAAAAAAACGAGAGAGAGAGAGTCAGAATTTAAGAGAGAGAGATAGAGAGCCTTATTGGATATTTGCTTATTAATTGAATCTTTTGGCGGATCCAAATTCAGAACTTGCCTCTAATTGAGTATTTTCTTATTTACATAACATTGCCATATTTAATTGTGTTCTCTAGGGACCAATAGCATAATTGTATTATTTATAAACTTTATATAATTTAGACCATCACTAAATCATAAAGTTATTAATACGCATTCTACACATTAAAGGTCCCACTTCTCATGACACATATTGAACCCATAAATAATACTTAATTTGATCACTTCATAACTGGTTTAATTAGATATTTGACAGTCTATTATTCAATATATATTTATATTACATATAAGCCCATATATGTTGTAATTAATAGAAATTAATTCCAACAATCTCCCACTTGAGCTATATGTATATCCAAATAATATATATATTGATAAAACCAAATTGAGTACTCAAACTGTGCTGTCATAGCCTTTTGCGTCATTAACCAATTCCGTCCATCAATCATATTCACAAGGACTTAAGCAGTATTCGTCTCATAAATCGAAACTAAACCAACATAAATCACTGTGTAAACATAACTAAATGACATGAATCATGAAGGGGATGTGTAGTTTGGGAATTACATGCAATGTGATCCACATGCCTATCTCCAATTTGGTCACTTTATCTTAATTTGATTTTGAGATCAATAAATTCAGAGTGCATAATAAACTGAAAGCTGAATAACTGAAGTCTGAATAATTGCATGATACATACAAATAACAAATATCATTTAAAAGTTAATTGCATGATATCTGTAAAAAGTATATCATATAAAATATAAAACATGATACATAAAATACAAACTCTCACTAAATCTAACAATCATCTTTAACATAGATACCCATATGAGAGACATGCTCGTGAAACTGTTTGGGTACCAATCCCTTAGTCAGTGGATCTGCTAGCATGGAAGTTGTACCAATATGCTCAATACTTATAAGTCCACTCTAAACTCTTTCCTTCATAGCAAGAAATTTAATGTCGATATGTTTGGATTTCGACAAACTCCTGTTGTTATTGGAATACAGTACTGCTGAATTATTGTCACAATATATCTTGAGTGGTAACTTAATAGTATCCACAATACGCAGCCCAGTGACAAAATTCCTTAGCCATATTCCATGGTTCGATACCTCGAAACATGCAATGAATTCGGCTACCATGGTAGAAGAAGCAATCATGGTTTGCTTTGCACTCCTCCAAGAATAGCTCCTCCAGGCAACATAAAAATATAACCAGATGTTGACTTCATGCTATCTACACAGCCCGCAAAATCAGAATCAGTATATCTAATGACCTCAAGCTTATTTGATCTCCGATATGTCAACATATGATCATTCGTTCTTTGCAAGTACCTAAGTACCCTCTTGGCTGCTCTACAGTGATCCATACCATGATTACTGAGATACCGGCCTAACATTCCTGTGATGTACGCAATATCCGGACATGTACACACCTGAGCATACATCAGACTTCCTACTACTGAAGCATATGGAATCTGGTGCATTTCTGATTTCTCGAGTTCTGTCTTTGGGCACTGATTGAGACTAAATTTGTCTCCTTTTGCAACAGGGGTATTTTCTGGTTTACAGTGTTCCATACCATATCGCTTGAGAATTCTATCGATATATGCTTGTTGATAAAGCCCTAAAATACCCTTATTTTGATCTCTATGTATTTTAAGGCCTAACATATATGATGCTTCGCCAAGATCTTTCATATCAAAATGCCTGAAAAGAAATCTCTTAGTTTCATGCATCATGTTTATATCGTTACTAGCAAGCAATATGTTATCAACATATAAAACCAGAAACATAAACTTACTCCCACTGAACTTGTGATATATGCATTCATCCACCAAGTTAGGCTCAAATCCAAATGAGATAATTAATTGATGAAATTTAAAATACCACTGTCGAGACGCTTGTTTGAGTCCATAGATAAATTTCTTTAATTTGCAAACCATCTGCTTTGAGCTATCATCATCAGTCTCAAAGTTAGGTGGTTGCACCATATAAATGGATTCATCAATGACGCCATTGAGAAACGCAGTCTTAACATCCATCTAGTATAACTCAAGATCAAAATGTGCCACTAAAGCCATAATAATTCTGAAGGAATCTTTCATAGACACAGGTGAGGAAGTTTCTGTAAAGTTAATGCCTTCTTTCTGTGTAAATTCCTTAGCAACAAGCCACGCTTTGTATCTTTCCACATTACCTTCTGAATCTCTCTTGGTCTTAAATATCCATTTGCAACCAACAGGCTTCACACCTTTAGGTAATTGGACGATATCCCAGACTTTGTTGTCATACATTGACTTTATTTCATCATTCATGGCCTCGATCCATTTCTGAGAATTCGCACTTTTCAAAGCCTGACGTAGACTGAGAGGATCATCCTCCATCATGCCAATGTCGAATTCATGTTCTTGAAAGAACACAACATAATCCTTAAATATTGCGCTTCTTCTCTCTCTGGTGGACCGCCTTAAAGGCACTGTTTCTTGAAGTTCTTGAGATGGTATAGGTTCCTCTTCAACATCAACGTTGTCTTGTACCAGATTCTCTTCCATTTCTGGAGGTTCATTCACTGTAGGTTCATTCACTATACGATCCTGAACCAATGAGTCTCCAGATATTCTTATTACAATTGGTACCGTTGTTGGCACCCCTTGTATAGGAGAATCCTGTTTCTCTTCAAAGACAATTTGATTTGTATTTCCCCTCTTGAACCATAACATCCTCAAAGAACTTAACTATATTTGTCTCGAAAATTGTTCTGTTAATAGTATCATAAAACTTATACCCCCTGGACCTTTCCGCATATCCGATAAAATAGCAGCTAACTGTCCTTTCGTGTAGTTTTTTTCTCTTGTGGCCTATAAGGCCGAGCTTCAACCGGACAACCCCAGATTCTCAAGTGCTGGAGACTAGGCTTCCGCTCGGTCCACAAATCATATGGAGTTTTGTTAGTTGCCTTAGTCGGTACCCGATTCAGAATATATGCTGCTGTCTTAAGTGCTTCTCCCCAGAGGTTTAATGGAACGAGGCATGAGAAATCATACTCCGCACCATCTCCATTAATGTTCGATTAGTCATTTTTTCATGTCTGCGAGTTGCATTAGTTGGCAATTTTTTTGACAGCTGTATGTTGTGTGTGTTTGATACCAGATCTAGTCTGGTACTAAGACCCGTAGCAGTATAGATTATTTGGAAAGATGTCTGCTGGTTGAGGGATCAAGCTGTGACTCAGTTTATGTTTCACTTGTTGGACATACATTCGGATGTCAGGCATGCATTTGTTCCTAAAAACTTTGTTTTCATTTGAGAAAAACTTTTTTTCAAATAAAAAAGGGTGTGGAGATCACTATTAGCAGAGTTGGGTGAGTTATCCCGGTACAATAAAATCCAGTTTCTATTTGCTGATATGAGCATGCTTTGATTGTTTTCTTCTTTCTTTGCTTGATTAGACTCCTCAGTATATTTTTATTTCATTTTATGATGGATATCGAGAAGAATTCCAAATCCAATATTCCATACATACATGGACATGCTGGCTCAGGCTAAAAAAAGTTCATTGAAAATGTAACAAAACAACGCCTGTTAACAAAACCATAAACCGGAGGAGATACCGGTATACCTATTGCCTGAGCCATGAAATCCAATCTCTAGTCCTTGAAAGAGTTGACAAGGTAGAGTCAGGGATAGAGAGTTGAGGTAGTTATATTGTTTTGTGCTCAGACTTGGAGGAGGACCTAGAATAAATGGGATGATGGGTTGATTAATTGAAGTAGAATGTTGATTGGGCCCTTGTTTTTCTTTTTTGGAAATTGAGTACAAACTTAACAGTATTTACTAATTTAATTTTAAGTATTTTAACTGAGGCAAAGCTTGACAAGTCAAAATGAGAAGATTGAATGCAATGTCCTGATCAGCAGTGATTGTCTCTTACCGTGTATTAATTATTAAAATTAATTTCTGTTTCTAATTAATGCCTATATCGCATTACACAGTTTTCCGTACATAATATATATGTTTATCATTCCACTGTTAATAATATATATGTGTGTGTGTGTGTGTGTGTGTGTGTTTATCTCACAAACTCTCTCATACCGTGTATTTCATGGAAATTATGCAAGAGATAGGAAAGAAAAAAAAAACAGAGTAAAGAAAAATCACATGTACAACTTAATTACATGTAAATCACTGCTATTAATTTGATGGGCGAATAAGAAAGAATTAGAAAAGTTGAGAGGCAAATATGATATATGAAAGTCTTAAAAGAGAAATGAAAAAATAAGAAAGAGTTGGAAGTACATTGGCAACAGTGAGGAGGATAAAGGGGCACATAACATAATGCAGCAGGGACTGATTTCGTCGGAAAAATCTTTTGGTTGAAATGGTCAATATAGTAAAGGTTCTGCTAAAAACAGCTTGAATGATTCTTAATAATAAACATATTTTTGATAATATTTAATGTAGCTACAGGAATAATTCTACTGATATTGTTAATGTTAACACTACATCGGACGCGTTTTTTATAAAAATAAAAAGGGCATAAAGACTGTTTCATTATAGAAACATAGTGTTCTTACAAGATAAAGATATAACTACCCTAATTAATTACTAGCAAAATGGAACACAGCTCACAACCTCTGTGGGAAACAGTAACAACCACAGAAAAATCGGACGCGTCAATATAAAAAAAAAATGAGACAAGATGCTTGACATCCAATTTGTTCTAAAAGAGAGAGAGAGAGAGAGACCAAAAATGATACTTCTTTGTTTCTTTCAAGAGCTCTTGGAAATGAACAAGAAATAAGTATAATATACAAACAAACAAAGGAATAAGAATTGCCCCCCTCCCTCTTTTCATCTCAAACATACAAGGCATAACTTGACTGTTTTTCTGCTACAGCCTGTGCTGGTGATGATGCTTACCAGTAAAACCTGTTATGTTACCAGTTACCACTGAGTAACCAGCAAATATTAGCAAGTATGATATAAAAGGAAGGTAGAATCGGTAAAATTTCAGGACCAGAATTTGCTAAGTGTCCCCAGACGATCAGGAAGCTCTCATGACCACTTCCATGCATCTCATATTCTCATCTCATCTCGCATTCAATAACATACTCATATACATACAATACTATCGGTGGACAAACCGGGCTTCTAATTGGACATGAGTATGTTATTTGATGTATATGAGTATGTTACTGGATGCGAGATGAGAATATGATATGCATGGAAGTGATCATGAGAGCTTGCTGAAATAAACAAGACAGCCGTAGATGTGGTTGAACTGGTCGTGCAGGAACTGGAGTCGGAATCCGCATTCATAAATAATGAACATGTCCACTTAAAATCAGAGGGCATAGTGGTCAATTCAATCAAATATTAAATAGTTAAAAGGGTATAAGATAAATAATGTTAAATTTATATGGGGAAATTGGGTATTGTGATATTTTGATGGAGAAATTGGCTCTTTCAAAAGTTCAAATGGACACCACTTGTCATGTAAAATGTTTGAAGATAAATAGTCAAATATACCTCAATGATCAAATGTCACCACTTGTGATGTATGGTTAAAGTCTGAGGTCATATTTTGGATACTAATTTAATAATGGAAAATTTAAGACTAAATCTCACCTGTGAAGTTCGTGCTATAACACATAGTTTAAATAAAAGTTCCTTATCTTGGAACCATGCAATAAATTAATTTAATTGTTCTATCATCCAAATTCAGTTGTTAGCATAGTGACAAATTTGTGATTAAAAAAAAAATCAGAAAAATTCTAAGATTCATATTTTACAATAATTTAGTTATAATTCGAAAATAATTTGTTTTTTTCCAAATGCAGATAATATAATATGACCTGTGAAGTTCGTGCTAACACATTTTTTTTTTTTTTTTCCTTTTGCAATTTGATTTTGTCAAAAAAAGTTCTTTTGATTGAAATGGTTAATTTTGATTGAAATGGTTAATATAACGAAGTTCTGACAAAATTAAAACAGCTCGCTTGATTATATATTAATAATCTACATATTTCTGGGAAAATTCAACCAAGCTACATGGAATAATTCTACTAATATTGTTAATGTTCACAGTTGATTGGTGACACGTTACAATTAAAAAAAAAATGATATCTCTCTGTTCAAGCTTCCAAGGACTTTCAAATGAACGATAAATCAGTATAAATTACATACAAACAGAGGAAAAAGAATAGCCTTCCTCCCTCTCTCCATCTCAAACATACAAGACATACTGAATAACCATGCGCAATTCATCCGGCACAAATCATTTACACAGCATGAGTTATAAAAAATATTGCTCAGGTTTCAATGTATACCTTTGCATTATTCTTGGTTTCCTTCTCAGCTTGATGATAGCCTATCTCATCATTCCACCACAAAAGGTCACTGTTATAAATGCTAATTTGACCCGCTTCAAGCTCACTGCTAGCTCGATAACATCTCTTTCATATAACCTCACCTTTGCCATGAGCATCCACAACACTTATATTTTGTATGGAAAAGCCGACTATCAAGATATGGAGGTTGATTGCCAGTATAACACCGAGCGATTTGACTCGCTGAAACTTGTGGATTTTAGTCAATACGGAAGGACTCGCATTTTTAACTTCTCCAGAAGTGGCGACTCTACCATAAATCTAGGAAGCAGCAGTGTTGATGCTTTTAGGAGATCGAATGAGACAGGATTTTTTAACTTGGAAATTTGGCTTAAAGGGGTTAGAAAATATCGGACTAAGCATGGATACTGGCATAAGGATTTCTCTTTCCAATGCAATCTGAACTTGCAACTGATCACATCACAAAATAGCAACACACAAGACAATTTTCATCCAGTGAAGTGCCTCCTCCGTTAAGCCTTTTGATCTCTTCATTGATGGACGTGCATGTCAACTGGATCGCTATCCGTAAGACTTAGAATGTGTGTAACTGTGCAAGTTAGGTCCCTTGTTATTTATTTCATTTCTTGGACCTTCATGTAATCTGTTTCAAATAACAATTTTATAAGATTTGGTGTTAACTCTTAGAATTAGAGGCATATTTGGGTGCGCTGAAATATTTTTATTACAGGAGTAGTTTCTGGTGTAAACTTATATATGGAAACATACATTTGTAAAAAGAAAATAATTTTTATTAATCTTGTTTAAAACTTTATATTAAGGATAGGCACTAACTTACATGGGCTGGCTCTAAGAAAAATTTGCATGACCCTTTTAACTATGAGAAGCCAAGAAAAACTTGCAGCTTATTATGAACGACATGCTATCTTTATATATGTAATACCTCCAAATTCCCTAAATAATTTGATGAAAAATGTATACCTGAGATACAAGAGAATAAAGTGTGAGTGTGATGTATGTGCACAAGAGATGAACTGCAACTCTATGAAAATGTCAAGAAACATCAAAGTAATCATATCGTAAAAACAGATGATGCTGACCTAGTAGTTCAAGGGTAACTACTAAATGAATTTCAAGATGAAATGGGTTCAAAATGAAATCAGAGAGAAGAGTGCAAGAGATGTACTTTCTATGCCTCATTGAGTCAGTTGAATCAGTTGCTCATAATTTGATGGGCAAATAAGAAAGAAATAGAAAAGTTGAGAGGCAAATATGATATATGGAAGTATCAAAGAAGAAATGAAAAACAAAAAATAAGGAAGAGTTGGAAGGATTTGGGCAGCAATTAATCAATCTCTCCCAGCAGCTCTGTAAAAAGCTGTCTACAATATTATAGGTCTTTCCCTTTTACAATTTGATTTTGTCAAAAAATTCTTTTGATTGAAAAGGTCAATATATATAGTAAAATTATGGAAAAAAAACAGCTTAATAATATACATATTTCTTGCATTTTTAATGTCAAAACAGTTCATTGGTGACATGTCTTAATTAAAAAGAGAGGAAAAAATGATACTTTTTTGTTGAGCTTGCAATTGGAAAAGAAATCATTATAAATTACATACAAACAGAGAGAGAGAGAGAAATACACCCTCCCTGTCTTTCTCCATATCAAACATACATATACTCACAGGTGAATAACCACGCGCAATTCATCTGCGGCATGAGTGCTCAAAAGAATAGCCCCCCTGAACCGAGCACGAGGGGTTTTATAATAAGTATTGCATGTTTTGTATTATTTATACTTTTTTGTGTTTTCATTTACGTCTGGATCGTGCAAATAATCTGCTTCGAGCTTCCAGAACAAAATTAAGGTCACTATTAGAAATGTTAATTTGACCCGCTTCGAGCTCACTGCTAGCCCAATACCTTCTCTTTCCTATAACCTTAGCATGAGCATCCAGAACTGCTTTTACTTGAAGGGTGCCAACTATATATCATGATATAGAAGTTGAAAACTTCTATAACACCGAGCAATTTGACTCGCTAAAACTTGGGAATTTTAGCCTAAATCTAAGAGGGACTCGCACTTTTAATTTCTTCAGAAGTGGCAACTATACCATAAATCTAGGAAGCAGCACCATTGATGCTTTTACAAGATCGAATGAAACCGGATATTTTAACGTGGAAATTTGTCTTACAGGAGTAAGAAGACATTATACTGAAGTAGGGTCGCATGAATTATTGTTTTTTTATCAATGCAAACTGAACTTGCAACTGATCAAATCTCAAAATATCAGAAGGTGAACTGCCCCCAAATTTGGCAGAGACAGATATTCTTCATTTCTTGGATTTTCATATAATATGTTTCAAATAACAATTTTATTAGATTTGGTATTAACTCTTAGTTAGAGGTATATTTGATTCATTGAAAATGTGTGATCACAGGAGTGGTTTCTGATGTGAACTTAATTATGGAAACCAAAATACAAAAGATGAGATCTAATTAAGGCTTTGTAAAAAGAAAATATCTTTATTAATAGATTGTTTAAAACTTATAGTTTTCCGCACAAATTTTAATGCTGATAAAATGGTTATAATACCCATCAGACCACTCCTCTTACTTGCTCAATTATAGCACCATCACAAGACGTCGCGCGGACTCCGTCTTCATTTCTTTATATATATATCTCTATTTTCTACATAGTTAAAAGGGGTATAGACTTTTGAGTGAGTCTATGGTACTATGCATATTACAAGCTGTTGGTTCGTAATACGGATCAATATTTTCGTTTTCAAAATCCTAACTGTCGATCTGAACCGTTCAACATGATCCCATATGAATATGTACTTGCAGACCGAATTTTATATTTTTTAGAATATTTTTACTATTTTTTTAAGATAAGTAGAAAATCACTTGATCTGAAAATTCTGGACCATCCAAAAACAGTGATTTTCTACCTATCTTTAAAAATAGTAAAAAAATTCTAAAAAATATAAAATCAGGTCTGCAAGTACATATTCATGTGAAAATTATGTTAAAAAGTTCGGATTGACTATTAGGATTTTGGAAACAAAAATATTAATCTGTATCACAGACCAAATCGTGCTATGCATAGTACCATAGACTCACTCTAGACTTTTAGTATAGGAGCATCATTCAATGCAATTTTTTATTTTTTATTTTGGAAATATTTTTTTTCATTTTGCTTATCTTATTTATTATTTATTATTTTGGCACTTTATTTATTTATATATTTATTTATAATTATTGTTTTAGATTTTTCTGGTCAAAGCTCTTGAAATTTTTTGTATAAAAATCATAAATTAAGAGTGCGGTCATAGTACTTTGCAAAGTGCAGATCGACCCGAACTCTAGATTCATATCTATGTTTTTGAAGCGCAAATAGTCGATCTGAACTGCTCAACATAATCTCCATATAAAATCATAGTTGGAGACTTGATTTTACATTTTTTAGAAGTATTTTACTATTTTGTTAGATAGGTTGAAAATCACTACTTCACTATTTTTTTTACTATTTTCTACTTATTTTATAAAATAAGTAAAAGTTCCTAAAAAATATAAAATTTGATCTCCAAGTACATTTTCATATGAAGATCATGTTGAACAATTCGAATCGACTGTTTAGACTTTGAGAACAAAGATATGGATCCATAGTACAGATCGATGTGTGTTTTGGACTTTTGAGAACAAAGATATGGCCTCACTCAACAAATTGGTCGTGACTCCTCACAAATGGAGTCGCAATTTCTCCGACTTGAACTTTTTCTAGTATGAAGTGACAATTCACCTCAATGTGCTTAGTTCTTTCATGAAAAACTGGATTTGAAGTAATGTGTCGTGCAACTTGATTATCACAGTACATTTGCATCGGTCCTTCATATGAGACCTTCATGTCACATAGCAATTGCTTGAGCTATACTAGCTCACTTGCTGTTGATGCCATCGCTCTGTATCTGCCTCTGCACTTGACCTTGCAACTACATTCTGCTTCTTGCTTTTCCATGTCACGAGATTTCCGCCTACAAATGTGCAGTATCATGTGGTTGATTTTCGATCAAAGTTTCCAGCCCAATCTATATCAGAGTAGGCGAGAATATTATTAGTATTATTTTTCTTCATCCATATCCCTTGTCCAGGAGATCCCTTCAGATACCTAATAATCTGATTCACTGCATCTAGATGAGTGGTTCTTGGTGCATGCATGAATTGACTTACAGTACCAACTGCGAAAGCTATGTCGGGTCTAGTAATAGTTAAATAAATTAACTTACCAACCAATCTTTGGTATTGTCCTATGTCTTTTAAAGGTTCACCACTTTCTAGCTCAAGTTTATTATTGGTATCCATAGGGATGTTAGCAGGTTTTATACCGAGTTTACCTGTCTCCTTCAAAAGGTCAAGGATATATTTTCTTTGAGAAATAAACAAACTTTTGTCGGAATGAGCAATTTCAATACCTAAAAAATACTTGAGTTTTCCTAGATCTTTGATGTCAAATTTTTCTTTGAGTTTTCTTTTAATATTATCAATTTATGCATTGTCATTTCCAATAATAATTATATCATCTACATATATTAGAACAATTGTAGTTGAAGCATTTGTGTCTAATAAACATAGATGAGTCAGCAGAACATTTTGTAAAATTATTAAGTAAAAGAAAGTGACTGAGTTTGGCATACCATGCGCGTGAAGATTGCTTTAACCCATAAATTGACTTGTGTAATTTACATACTAGGGTTTTGTCATGTTCATTTTTATGACCTGGAGGTAAAGTCTTGTAGACTTCCTCCTCTAAAGTTTATTGAAGAAAGGCATTCTTAACGTCCATATGAAATAAACTCCATCTCAAGTTAACAACAAATGATAAACGAACTCTAACAGTGTTCATTTTGGCAACTGAAGCAAAAGTTTCTTGGTAGTCAATACCATACATTTCGGTAAAGCCTTTTGCAACAAGTCTAGCTTTGTATATTTCTATAGTACCATCTATTGTATTTAATTTTGTAAACCCACTTACATCCTACAGGTTTCTTTTCATTTGGTACAGAAACAATAGACCATGTGTTATTTTTCTCAAGAGCATTTAATTCTTCTTTCATTGCTTGGTCCCAAATGGGTTTGTTTTTTATTTCTTGAAACGTGGTTGGTTCACTTTGCTCAGAGATACTAGTCAAAAAAGCTTTGTGTTTTAAGGAAACCTTATTATAAGAAACATAATCTTGAATTGGATACCTTACATTGTATGTGACAAAATCACGTGACTTGGATGATGGTTGTGTTGACCGAATTGACCTCCTAAAATATTTAAAACCATTGTAAGACTCTATAGGTGCGGGTCCCCAAACATTAGAGTGTACAAGTTCAAATATTTTTAAAATTTTATTGGTAGATAAAGAAAATTGTAGTCTGGTTTGTTTTGAAAACTGACAAATCTCATAGTGATTTGAATCTAAATTTGATAAAGAAAATAACTTATTTAAAACATTATCAGAGGGATTACCAACTCTCCAATGTCACAATTTATTTTGTTCTACATTATTATTAGCAACAAAAGCTTTATTTGGAAAATTTAAAATATAAAGGTCATTTTCTAATCTTCCTTCACCAATCATTCTCCTGTTCATTTTGTCCTGAAATTTCACAGCTTGAGATGAAAAAATCTCATCACAATTCAAATCCTTTGTAATCTTATTTATTTATTATTTTGAACTTTATTTAAATATTTATTTATAATAATTATTTTAGATTTTTCTGGTCAAAGGTCTTCATTTTTGTGTGTAAAGATAATAAATTAAGAGTGAGACTATGGTACTTTGCAAAGTGCAGATAAAACTGTACTATGATATATATATATGAGGAGGGATCAAGTTACAACAAATTTGAGTTACAACAACTATTTTTTTCATTTTCAAAGTCCAAATCGTCAATCCAAACCGTTCAACATGATTATCTAAATAAAATGTGCTTGCCGATCAAATTTTACATTTTTTTGAATTTTTTTTACTATTTATTAAGATGGGTACAAAATTCAATGGTCTGAATATGACTATTTTTTGTAAAATACTTAATAAATAGTAAAAAAAATTCAAAAAAAATGTAAAATTTGATCTGCAAGCACATTTTATTGTGGAGATCATGTTGAACGGTTTGGATCGACGATTTGGACTTTGAAAATGAAAAAAATGGTTATTGTAACTTAAATTTGTTGTAACTTGATCCCTCCTCTATATATATATATAGAGAGAGAGAGATGAGCTATGCTACTACATGGAGTAAAACGCGTTTGTACTTCACGCCGTATTTTTATTTTGAAAGTCCAAACGACCGATCCGAACCGCTCAACATGATCTCCATATTGAAATGTGCTTGGAGACCAAATTTTACATTTTTTAGAATTTTTTTACTATTTATTAAGCCACTTTGAAAATCTGAAAATCCGGGTGAACAGTAAAAAACAGTAAAAATTTCTGAACTGCCGGATCAGTGATTTTCAAAGTGGCTTAATAAATAGTAAAAAAATTCTAAAAAATGTAAAATTTGGTCTCCAAGCACATTTCAATATGGAGATCATGTTGAGCGGTTCGGATCGGTCGTTTGGACTTTCAAAATAAAAATATAGCAGCGTGGAGCACCAACGCGTTTTACTCCATGTAGTAGCATAGCTCATCTCTCTCTCTCTCTCTCTCTCTCTATATATATATATATATATATAGGAAGTGTCTACGGTGCTATGCATAGCATAGAGGCCTTTGTGCTACGGCTCAATTTTTGAGTTTTTTAAATCCTAATTGTCGATCCGAACTGTTCAACATGATCTCCATATGAATATGTACTTGCAAACCAAATTTTACATTTTTTAGAATTTTTTTACTATTTATTAAGCCACTTTGAAAAAACAGTAATTTATACACAACAGTAAAATCTTCTGGACCATTGGATCAGCAATTTTCAAAGTGGCTTAATAAATAGTAAAAAAATTCTAAAAAATGTAAAATTTGGTTTGCAAGTACATATTCATATGGAGATCATGTTGAACAGTTCGGATCGACAATTAGGATTTAAAAAACTCAAAAATTGAGCCGTAGCACAAAGGCCTCTATGCTACGCGTAGCATATTAGCTAGATTATATATATATATAGAGTAAGGCTACGGTGCTTTGTAAAGTAAACCCACCCCTTTACTTCGGGCCACTTTTTGGATTTTGAAAATCCAAACAACCGATCCGAACCGTTCAACATGTTCTAAATATTGAAATGTGCTTGGAGACCAAATTTTACATTTTTTGGAATTTTTTTACTATTTATTAAGCCATTTTGAAAGTTTCTGATCCGGTGGTCCAGAAAATTTTACTGTTTTTACTGTTCACCGTTGGATCAGCGATTTTCAAAATGGCTTAATAAATAGTAAAAAAATTCCAAAAAATGTAAAATTTGGTCTCCAAGCACATTTCAATATTTAGAACATGTTGAACGGTTCGGATCGGTTGTTTGGATTTTCAAAATCCAAAAAGTAGCCCGAAGTAAAGGGGTGGGTTTACTTTGCAAAGCACCGTAGCCTTACTCTATATATATATATATATATATATATATATATATGACAGTGCTACCGTGCTACGCGTAGCAGAGAGCACTCCGTGCTACGGCTCACTTTTTTATTTTTTAAAATCCTAACGGTCGATCCGAACCGTTCAACATGATCTCCATATTAATATGTACTTGCAAACCAAATTTTACATTTTTTAGAATTTTTTTACTATTTATTAAGCCACTTTGAAAAAACACTAATTTGTACACAACAGTAAAATCTGCTGGACCATTGGATCAGCGATTTCAAAGTGGCTTAATAAATAGTAAAAAAATTCTAAAAAATGTAAAATTTGGTTTGCAAGTACATATTAATATGGAGATCATGTTGAATGGTTCGGATCGACCGTTAGGATTTTGAAAACTCAAAAAATGAGCCGTAGCACGGAGAGGCTCTATGCTACGCGTAGCATATTAGCAAAATCCTATATATATATATAGAGTATGGCTAATTTTCTTTCTGAAGCATTTCGACGAGGTGCTTACGGGGGCATATCTTAGTATTTGATGTTCAAACAACAACTCCAAACCGTTAGATGTTCAATCTATATTAAAATGCACTTGGAGACCAAATTTTACATTTTTTTGGAATTTTTTTACTATTTATTAAGCTGGTTTGAAAACCGCTGTTTTTATTAAATTTCTGCACCATTGAAAACAGCAGTTTTCAAACCAGCTTAATAAATAGTAAAAAAATTCCAAAAAATGTAAAATTTGGTGTCCAAGTAGATTTTATTATAGATTGAACATCTAACGGTTTGGATTTGTTGTTTGAACATCAAATACTAAGATATGCCCCCGTAAGCACCTCGGCCGAAATGCTTCCGGAAGCAAATTAGCCATACTCATATATGAGATGAGCTATGCTACTACATGGAGTAAAACGCGTTTGTACTTCACGCCGTATTTTTATTTTGAAAGTCCAAACGACCGATCCGAACCGCTCAACATGATCTCCATATTGAAATGTGCTTGGAGACCAAATTTTACATTTTTTAGAATTTTTTTACTATTTATTAAGCCATTTTGAAAATCTGAAAATCCGGGTGAACAGTAAAAAACAGTAAAAATTTCTGGACTGCCGGATCAGTGATTTT
Source organism: Carex parvula (assembly GCA_025461045.1). NCBI lineage: Eukaryota > Viridiplantae > Streptophyta > Magnoliopsida > Poales > Cyperaceae > Carex > Carex parvula. The sequence continues at coordinate 827,293 of JAJGRW010000229.1, read as the reverse complement.
CAAAGTGGCTTAATAAATAGTAAAAAAATTCTAAAAAATGTAAAATTTGGTCTCCAAGCACATTTCAATATGGAGATCATGTTGAGCGGTTCGGATCGGTCGTTTGGACTTTCAAAATAAAAATATAGCGGCGTGGAGCACCAACGCGTTTTACTCCATGTAGTAGCATAGCTCATCTCCTCATATATATATATATATATATATATAGAGAGAGAGAGAGAGAGAGAGAGAGAGAGAGAGAGAGAGAGATGGGCTATTGTGCTTCGCGAAGTAAATGGGGGGTTTACTTCGGGCCATATTTTCATTTTTGAAAATTCAAACAACCGATACGAACCGTTCAACATGCTCTAAATATTGAAATGTGCTTGGAGACTAAATTTTACATTTTTTGGAATTTTTTTACTATTTATTAAGCCACTTTGAAAATCGCTGATCCACTGTAAACAGTAAAAAACAGTAAAATTTTCTGGACCACCGGATCAGCGATTTTCAAAGTGGTTTAATAAATAGTAAACAAATTCCAAAAAATGTAAAATTTAGTCTCCAAGCACATTTCAATATTTAGAATATGTTGAACGGTTCGGATCGGTTGTTTGGATTTTCAAAATGAAAAATATGCTCCGAAGTAAACCCCCCATTTACTTCGCGAAGTACAATAGCCCATCTCTATATATGTGTGTGTGTGTGTGTGTGTGTGTGTTTCTGAAGGTCAAACAATCAATCTGAACCGCTAGCTCAACATAATCTCTATATTTTATATAATTGGAGACCAAGTTTTACTTGTTCTTTTTTAGATTTTTTATTACTATTTTTTAGATAGGTTGAAATTACTACTTTGGATGGTCCAGAATTTTTAAATCACTACTTTACTATTTTTTTTTTACTATTTTCTACTTATTTTAAAAAATAGTAAAACTTCCTAAAAATTATAAAATTTGATGTCCAAGTACATTTTCATACGAAGATCATGTTGAACAGTTGAAATTAACGACAGCTTGGACTTTAAAAACAAAGATATGGACCATAGTGCAGATCAATGTGCGATTTGTACAAGTACTATATGGCCTCACTCCATAAATTATCAATATTCCTAAAGTGTCCGATTATGATTATAAAATGGTAATGTAAATTTCGAAATGTTATGTTAACAATTATCATTATGATTAAATTTTCAGAAAGAGATGTCCAGATTCTTCAATAAGAATGCTTAATTGGGTTTGTTTAATAAGGTACCTTTAAAAAAAAATAGTCAAAGGAATTATTACAGAGCCAATCTATTTATTCTTTGAGTTGGTAATCTCAGCACTTAGCAGAGCGCCTCCTTTGAATTTTCAGATGGCCAACTTTCCCGGCACCAGGTGAGGAGCCTTCAAATATGTATGGCAGATAACCCGTTGCCGCCTTGTACCGTTGCTGGATCTGAAACCAACATGACAAGTACCTCATTAATTTAAAAATGCACATATTTACATCCGAAGAAATTGCACGAAACAGTATATAATCTTCCAAGTTATTACCTCTAAGATTTCTTCACTGCTTCTAATGCAGTTGCGCCCGATTACACAAACGGATCCGCCAGAACCGCCACCTGTGATCTTTGCTCCAAAGAGACTGGATGTGCCGTCATGAGACGACTTCCTGTGCTGCATCTCTTGTACCAGGTTCACCAGTAGATCAGTTCCATCTGACCCCAGTCCACATGCATTATAGCTATAGTGGCACTGCAGCAACAGAAACAAAATGTCAACATATTGGAACTTTGCTAACTAAAATTTGCTCCTACCCTTGAAATCATGTCGATGTCATATCATGTCACTATTGAAATCATAATTATACCATATGCTCCTTAGAACCAACATAATTTGTCATGATCCCTCCAAGACAAGAAAACATCTTTCCTTTAAACAAACCCAAAATTTCTCATAAAACTATGCTAAGGTAAATAAATTTTCATTCTTATATCAGTAAGATAACATTTAGCTCAGGAAAATAAAGAATAAAGAAATTGTAGGAGCAAGAGCAAACCTGATACATGAGTTCCCCAAGAGATGACAATTGTTCATCTTTCTTGGCTGCAGATAACAATGCCTTGAAAGCCTGCAACCACAAAAATAATTGAAGAAAAAATAATTTGGAAAAAGTATGAAATAAAAATCTCAAATTGTTATTTTACAGAACTATGAAAACAGACATGTCACCTCAACACGAAAATTTTCATAGATGGGATGTCTCGTAGGTGCTTTAACACTGTATGATCTCTTTGGATCAACAGTTGTTACTCTATCATTATGATCACCATACTTTTTCAAAAACTCCTCTCCACTTGTGCTTTCAGGAAGATCTTTTGCATAAATCCTTTCAAATCTAAACAAAAAACCAAGCAACTCAATTTCATATATTGCACTTCAAAACAAGACTGAGGCAATGGTACTATGCATAGCGCAGATTAGTCCGTATTATGGATCAATATCTCCGTTTTCAAATTCCAAACAGTCAATCTGAACCGTTCAACATGATCTCCGTATCAAAATGTACTTGCAGACTTGATCACTATTTTTGAATGGTCTAGAAATTTTAGATCAAGTGATTTTCTACCTATCCAAAAAATTAGTAAAAAAATTCTAAAAAAAATGTAAAATTTGATATACAAGTACATTTTCATACGGAGATCATGTTGAATGGTTCAGATCGAATGTTTGGACTTTGAAAATGGTGATATTGATCCATAGTACGGACAAATCCGCGCTATGCATAGTACCATAGCCTCACTCTCAAAACAATTCATCTTCATGTACTTTTTTAGAAACTAACCTGTGAGGCTTTAGATTGCATAAATATTCAAGGGAGGCTTCAGATTTCAGAAGCTGAGTAAAGTTGTCAGCTTGCGTAAGACTGTTTGAGTTGGTTGTAGACTCAGAAAACAGAGTTGATGCTTGAGATTTGATTATTTTTCGACCCATGTAGGTACCTACTCGAACTGATCCATAGTCGGTCCCACCAACACTACAGAATAAACACCATGTAATTAAGAAAATTCCATCCTTATATACATAAATCACATAAAAGAGGGACTATGAATTTTAAAACTGTATACTAAAGTTACATTTGCACCTGTGACGTATTCCCGAATCAAGACCCCAGAATCTTATGTGAGTCGGTATAGTTACCATTTCTTTCACCTCTGCTGGCTGCAATCAACAGTGAAAAAGGGCTCAAGAAAAAATAAAAAGGCAGGGAAGTAAACTTGCGCAACTAGTTTTGTTCAGACGAGATTGCAACACAAACCTGACAAACCATCGCAAGCAATTTATTTTCTTCACCACAAGCGGATGTCATCTGATCCATAACCCCACAAGGAGCTCCTACTATGTGATTCTCAACCTATCACAAATTTTGAAATTTAGGTAAATATTACAGCTAGAATTACATTAATTCAAAAGATCACATATACAATTGATTAATTAGTATTCGGTAATACCTTTTGACAAAGCAATGCAAGCTTCCTTTGTTCAATATTTATACCTAATTTAGGGAAAAATCTCCAGTAACCATCAAGATTGACAGAGCGCACATAAAAGAAAATGAGTGAGGCTATGGTACTATGCATAGCGCATATTGGTCCGTACTATGGATCAATATTTTCATTTTTAAGTTCCAAACGGTCGATCTGAACTGTTTAACATGATATCAATATAAAAATGTACTTGTAGATCAAATTTTACATTTTTCAGAATTTTTTTACCATTTTTTTTTATATTGGCAGAAAATCACTTGATCAAAAGATTCTAGACCATTCAAAAGTAGTGATTTTCATGTGGTGAAAAATTAGTAAAAATTTTTTGAAAAATGTAAAATTTAGTCTGCAAGTACATTTTCATGTGGTGATCATGTTGAACAGTTCAGATCGACTATTTACTTTGAAAACGAAGGTCTTGATCCATAGTACGGACCAAAGTGCGCTATGCATAGTATTATAGCCTCACTCGGAGAAAATTGTTCAAAGAAAAATAAAAAGGATAACCATGAGCTGCAGCAATGGCAGACATAGTGGCAACCTCCACTGCAGCAGAAGAAGAGACACCCTTTCCTTCTGGTACAGCTGATGATACCTGTTGTTTCATAATTATTAGATTGAGCAGGAATACAGGTATAATCAAGAATTGCAATCTTGCTTATGTAACAATACGAACTACAAAAACAATCCGATATCGCCCTTGGATTTTTCCCAAAGGGAATATTTGGGGGAAGTTCAAAGGGAATAATAGATAGCATACCAGTATGGAAATGCTGTCAGTAAAACGAACACCAAGCTCTGTCATTAATACCAGAATAGTTCCAGCAACATACGCTGCCCATCTAATATACAGACAATGCAAAGTTAAAATGAATAATTCACAATGATCAAAGAAAATTGTGCCTATCCATGAAAAAGATGGAAGCAGGGGCTGTCTGATGCCCAGTAGGAGCCGTCCGATCCACATCAAGAGTCATGCCATTAACTTTAACATTCGCTAATCAAGTTTGCACGGATCTTGATGCGGATCGGATGGCTCCAACTGGTCATCAGACCGAATTTGGTCTGATGCCCATTGTACTGCACCCCCCACCCCCACTCCGGAAAAAGATAAGCAGCTGGAAATTACTTCTGAGATGAATCCTGGGAGAAGTATTTGTTAGCCTTCTCATAAGATATTGGCTGATCTCCTTCAACTAAATCTAAGAGGTCCATATCAAATGTTGGGGCACGATTGCTTAGCTCTGATCCGAAAGATACCTGTGCATAATGTTTAGAAACAAGAACTATTAGTTATAGTGTGTTTATATTTAAGGATACAAAATAGAAGGAAATTTTTTTTTTTTAAATTAACATATAACATACAATTTGAAGCACAGGAACATGGTCATAGCCTTTCTCGAGATGTCTTGCTTGAGCATGTTTCCATAATTTATGTTTGCTTGGGTGGTTCCTCTGAACAGCAACATGGCATGCCTCTTTTATTGGCATCTTTTCATTTGTCCATTTTACATAACCAGACAACAAGGACAGTGTCAGAATATAAACACATAATAAAATTTCAATATTTCAAATTGCAATATTTAATAGACAAGGTTAAAGGGCGACACCCTAGTATATTATGTATAACACTTACCAATTCTTCCGGAATCACCACAGGTATAAAAGCACTTTTATACCATATCTTTTTATTTTTTTTAATAAAGGGTAAACTGGGTACTTTATGAATTTAAAATGATGTTTTAATTGAAAAGGCAATAAATTGGGCAAATTTGTGAGTTTCGAAATTTACAAGGGTAAATGTAATATTATGAATTTTAGAGGGGGGGAAATACATAATTTCGAGGTTTTTGAGGGGTATACATGAAATTCCCCCGATTAAAACAAGGTAAATGGGAATATAACCTGTAAAACAAGGCTGCCAGAATAGTCAGCGATGCCACCCATAACATCCAGTCTCCCAGGTGCTCTTGCCACATAAATCTCTTCCTCCCAGTTAAAAAGAGCCGAAGCAGCAGTTCTCTCTCTAAGCTGTCTTTTCTCAGGGCTGTGTGGGTCCCCAGAAACAGCAAGCACAGACAAGCTTTTCAGAAAAGCTGCTGTATCAGATAAACCTTGTGTATCCCCCTCCAATACCTCAAAATCCTCAACACACCTTCAGTAACAGCAATTTCTGTTATTGTAATAGCAGTAAAATACAACAACTGTTTGTGTGGAATAAGTACACTTAAATAAAATAAAAAAACTTTATTCTAGAAAATAACTCTCTATTCTTCTCTATTCTTCTCTATTCTACTATACGCTAGAATAAGAATCTCTATTTCCTTCTTATTCTCGTTAATTCCTCCCAAAACCTGAAATATATTACCTTATTCTCCTATTCTTACAGATCTACTTTTTTTATTCACTCTATTCTCCTCTATTTTACGGATCTCAGTTAGGGCAAGCCAGGTATCCCTGCTGACTTGTAAAGAAAATTTCCTTGGTTTAATACAATTGTTAGTAGGTTAATCGCCACTAAACCTTCAAAAAAAAAAAGTACATGTGGCCAGAAAGAAAACTCACGACTCGGCATGAAACAGAGTTTCACTGTTGTCAGCAGTAGGGTTTTTAGCATGAAGAGAAATTTCCTTCTCAGAAAGAGAGTACCAATCAGGGACATCAACATCTCTTTCCAGTACTCTCTGCAGCTGGTACCCAAGAACTATAGCATCCCTAAGTCGCCTTGCTCCACTCAACTGCATTTTATAAACAGTTATGCTGCAAGTACCATTTTGAAAAATCATTATAGTGAGATACAAGTAATATACCTTATTGGAAGCATACTTCTTTCCAACAGCAATGTCTTGTAATATGCTAGCAACTATCTGCATAGAGAAATTGTATCCACATAACAAGGGTAACAATGGTGCATGCTGAAAGACTGTATTAGACAAACATGTAAAAAAAAAACATTACTAGTTACCTCTCCACCATTAATCTGACCATCATAACAGGGTTTAAGAGTAACAGCACGCTTTAGGTAAGGCTTCCAGTGGCCTGTAAGTAGGTCCCGCCTTATCATCTCCACACCTCCCTGGTAATACTGATTACAAAAAGAAAATTGGGGTGTCAAACATATTCTTTGAGTGAGGATATGGTACTATGCATAGCGCAGATTGGTTCGTACTATGGATCAATATCTCTGTTTTCAAGGTCCAAACAGTCGATCGGAACTGTTCAACATGAGTATTGATTTTCTACCTATCTAAAAAATAGTAAAAAAGTTCCAAAAAAATGTAAAAATTTAGTCAACAAGTACATTTTCATATAGACATCATGTTGAATGGTTCAAATCGACTATTTGAACTTTGAAAACGAAGATATTTATCCATAGTAAGGACCAATCCGCGCTATGCAAAGCATTATAGCCTCACTCATCTTAAAGCAAGCAGTTCTCTCATATTTGTTTCATCATGAGAAAGCAAACCAGAACCTCAAGCAAATTCCTCAGAAATGGCTCTTCATTGAAATAATCCCTTCGGACAAAAACAAGTGGCAACTTGTAAGCCAAAGCCTCACTAACTGCGCCATATCCAATTTTCCCTAAAGGTGAAGCAAGCGAAGGCAAATAATTCTCAGGTAAAATCATGGTACATTCATAAAGTTGATAAAACAAAGAACATAAACTTTCGTTATTTGTGCATCATTCATACCAAGCATGCAATCAGATGCTGCAATAAGGTCAGGTGTATAAACATCCTTTGGAAGCTTCACAAAATTTGGAGGGAGCTCTTGATTCTCTGATGCACCACACACCTTCAAATTGATATAATCAACAATATCTCATACAATGATTTTGTAAACAAAATTCTATAGTAATAAAATAACATACTTAAACAGTAGTGAGTATAATACCAGACAAATCCAACCATCTGGCAAACACTCTTGCTTTAGAATCCATCCGGCCGGCTGATAGAGACAAAATAGGCATGAACACAAATACTTAATCTTCATGACACCTGAAGTTGGTAGGGGTGTTCAAACGGTCGGTTTGGTTAAACCCAAATTCAAATAGTCAAAACAAAATTTTATTCAGTTTTCAAAAATCTAACCGAACCAACCGAATTAAACTTATCAACCAAATAACAACCTAACAAAAAAAAAATGAAGTAAATTTTGGTTTGTTTGGTTGAACTGAAATAAGAGATTAAATTTTAAAAGGTCACAACTCAATGCATACATAAATACATTTAGTAATCATAAATAAATATCAAGATAAATATCAATCAAACCAACATAAGCGAGATTAAACCAAACCAAATATAAAGAACCAAAGTAATTCAAGTAAATATCAAATAAATTTCAGTTTGTTTGGTTGAACCAAAATAAGAGAGATTAAACCGAACCAAATATAAAAGAACAAAAGTAATTCAAAAATTCAACCAAACCAAACCATTTAAACCGAAAAACCGAACCATTTAATTCAAAATTTGTCGGTTCAGTTGAAAACAAAATAAACCAGATCCACTGAACACCCCTAGAAGTTGGTACTAGTAAATTTTTTAGATGTATACATAACTGCTCTTCTCTTTTTATCTTTTCCAAATATGCTCAAATAATGTAAGGTAGGATTACCAGTCCCCCAAAATTGAAGATCAAAACCTTCTTATCTTCACTGATCCCAAGTTCCTTCCTCACCTATCTTGTTAAAAAAAACCAAGCTTAGTAAAAGAGACACATTTACTAACAAGTAATCTTTCAGTAGAGGAAGTACTACCTCAGCCCGAGATTTTTGTAATCTTCTGACAACCAATGGTACGTCAATCATATCTCGAAAAGCTGGCACTGCAAGACATAATAAGTGTAAGATTAGTTACCACAGTTTTCATAAAGGAAGAATAGAAGAAGAAAATATACCAATTGTACCAAGAGGTGTGACATACTTGGACAGGAACCAGGTAATCTAAGCACGAACTCACAATGGGAATAGTCTTCAGCAATCTGCAATTTACTGGTACTTGGATTCTGTTTTCACAAAAAAAAAAAATAGAAAAATAAATAAAAACAGGAAGTTAATAGCCGCACCTGCCACACAACGGAGCGGTAATGATGACCAGCTGCCATTACATACTCTGAATATATAAAATCCCAACTACAAAACAAACAAAAGTTTCGAGAATTGATATTGCTAACAGTTTATGTTGTTTAATGAGGCCTCATTTCAAGGAAATTAAGAAATCATAATAAAATGAGCAATTATTTTACCCAAAATTTGTTACACAAACTGAGCGAATTCCAGCATCAGCTGCTGCCCTGCAGGCAAGAGGCACAACATCCGAGACCTAACCAGCAGTAAAATTGTAGCAACATGTCATAACTCATAACACATAGGTGAAACAAATATTACACTTGAAAGGTAATAGTAATAGAGCATTAAATATTTTTACGGAGTACTGAAGCATATATATTTACCACAAGATCAGCCTTGATAGACTTGAGCCATTGAACCTCTGTAGCTAAAATAGAGTCACGAGGGACAACTGCTGTCTGATTATACTGTATTCCAAAATTGAAGAGAAGGTTTAAGAAAAAAAAAATAAGGGTGGTAAAAGTTTGCGTAATGAAGAGGGAAAGAAACAAATATAAATAAAAATTAACATTTGAGTGAGGCTATGAACATAGCGCATATTGTTCCTTAATATGGATCAATGTCTTCGCTTTTAAAGCCCAAACAATTGATCTGAACCGTTCAACATGATCTTTATATGAAAATGTACTTGTAGATCAAATTTTAATTTTTTTTAGATTTTTTTACAGTTTTAGATAGGTAGAAAATCACTTGATCTAAAGGTTCTAAGACCATTCAAAAGTAGTGATTTTCTACCTATCTAACAGAATAGTAAGAAAATAAAAAAAAATCTAAAATTTAATTTGCAAGTACAATTTTCAAACGGAAATCACATTGAACGGTTCAGATTGATTATTCGAAGTTTCAAACTTTGAAAACGAAAATATTGATCCGTAGTACGAACCAATCTGTGCTATGCATAGTACCCTAGCATCACTCTTTCTGTTATATCTGCAAACAAAGAATGGTTCCGGATAGTTGTAAAAAACTAAAATGTACCTTTTCTAAAGAAGCAAGTTGATCCACAGTTAAAGCATCAGCTTGTACAGCTCCACAGTCAAGTAAGACCTGAAATTTTGTTCAAAGATTACTTCTTAATGGTATTAATGACTTTATTTTCATTCCTGTAAGTCTTTATCTAAGTTTGACTTGTTACAACTAGAGTAAAATATCAGGAAAAAGAAGTATTACAAGAACTTTTTAAAAAGAGCAGTAAAATAATTATTTCTTTTGTTTATGAATTCGAGCACCAATTGCCCTTGAATTAAATTTAAATTCTAAAGACACAAACCTCGCGAATATGAAGATTGGGAGACTGGATCTCTCCAGTGAAGACATATTTGGGTGCACCTGTTACAACATGCACTTCATGACCAGCTCCAATTAGATGCCTTACAACCTGGAAAAAAGAATATACCGTATATAATTTTTTGACGCATGAAAAGGTTGTCATAGTCTAATGCACTATATTTCTACAATGAGTTAAACTTTCTACTTCTTACTCTCAGATAATAATCCCAATTTGCAAACCACTGAGTTAAATCGAGACATTAATGCAGCTAATTGATTCTAAGGCAAAAAAAGAGTATAGATTTAATAAACGCTTTGACACGAGATATTACTTTATCAAAAAGTAATAACATAAAAAAATAAAATCTAGGCACCAACAATCCATCTTAGTTAAACTGGAACGAAGTCTAAAATACCTATTTTTATCCAGATATACCCTAATTTGCACTTGATTGAAGCTCATTTGAGACCTTATCTAGCTAATCACAACTAAAGCAACCTAACTGAATGCCGACTTCGTTCTCAATATTTCATTTAAATTCAGCAGAACTAAAAAAATGAGGGAATTTCATGTATTCCCCTCAAAAAACTCGAAATTACGTATTCCCCCTCTAAAATTCATAATATCATATTTACCCTTCTAAATTTAAAAAACTCACAACTTTACCCAATTTATTGACTTTTCTATTAAAAAAGGGTAAATTTGGGAGTTCTTAAAATTTAGAAGGGTAAATATGTATTATGAATTTTAGAGGGGAAAATACGTAATTTCAAGGTTTTCGAGTGGTATAAATGAAATTAACCCAAAAAATATAGCAAAATGGAAGATGAAACTCTATAAGGTAGTTTACCTCCACAACCCGGGTAGCATGGCCTAATCCATGGCCAGACACATAATAAGCAAAAACGAGATGCTCCTTACAAACTGAGACTAATCCCTGCTCCTCCATTTCACAAATTCTCACTTTCTCGATGCCCCCTATTTTTGTGCAAAAATTATAAATTAGCTTACTGCTAGTAAAGACTTTTTTGTTTATTTTTTGTCAAAAGTAATCCCAAATTTGTGGAAAAAATAATGTAAAGAAATTCACTTGCAAAAACAAAGAGACATTTTTCCCATTGTATATCTAACATTATTATTATTAAGGGATATTGTCAAAGGATTATCAGGCAACACTAACTAAGCGATTTTCTAAGAAAACCTCATTTATAGATACTTGTGTGGATCAAACTTTTCAAGTGGAAATCAGTAATGTAAATCAGTAAACTGTATATTGTAACACAAGTAACTAGTCCTCTACAATTCATGTAAGCCCTTTATTTCTGTAAATGAAAATATAATCAAACCGAAACTCCATCTCTTGATTTAACATATAAAAATGAGAGAAATAGAAATGCGCATCAAGTGAACTACTTCAGGGGAAGAGAATTATAATAACAAGAAACAAGAAAGGGACGAACTAATCAATCAACTGAATCGATGGAAAGGGATTAAAGGGAAAAGAAACAAAGAAAAGTGAAGCTGATACCTGCTTTGATTGGATCTACGACAGGGAACTAATTCGAAGAAATTTTCCAATGTAATAGCAGCAGCAGATAACTTGGAATGAGGATGAAAGATGGCAGGATCCAAATCCTCTGAAGTAACTCAAATTTTGCATTTAGAACCGGACCGTCAGATTTGTTTTGGCACGAATATTAAAGAGACTCGTGCATTCAATCTCGGACTTGATTAGCCAGGATTCTAATTGAACGGTCCTGATCTAAACTCAAGTTACTACAAAGGATCGGGATCTGTTGAGTTGATGAGACACGAGAGCCTGAGACAGTGACCAAGTGAGACGGAGAGATGCGAACGCATGGAGCGCATGGACTACAGATTTTAACAGAGTAATTTTGACTTCATGCAGCGCATGGACTACAGATTCAAAACAGCTATGCATATGGTACATGCGCTGCATGAAGCCAAGATTACTCTGTTAAAATCTTTACCCATATTTTCCGATGGATAGGAGCGGATAACTTGAAATCAGGATGTAAGATTGCAGGATCTGTGAATTTATATCGCCTAAAGTAACTCAAATTTTTAGTTTATATCCGAACCGTCAGATCTGTTTTGGCACGAATTTTAAGGGTACTGTGAATTCCACCACGGAATACGGATTCTGATTGGATGGTGCTGATCTAAACTCAAAATTTGCGTTACTGCAGAGAATCGGATTCAGGATCTGTTGAGCTGATGAGAGCTGAGACAGTGACCGCTTCGGATCGGATGTGTTCTTTTATGTGGATTTAGGTGCAAACCAGGCCAAATCCGGCCCAATAATGGCACTGATTACAGTGACAAACTAATAGTTTGGGTTTGGTTTAGCAAGTTAAAAATTCATAATTCATAAATAATTCGGTATCACATAAAAGCAAAAAAAAAAAACTAAAAAGAAATCACGGTTATTCACGAATAAAAAGTAGTATATTTTTTTTTTTTTTTTATTCAGTGTTCGATTCGAAAATATCAAAAAAAACAAAAAAAATACAAATAATTTGTAAATATATGACGAACCATGTTACTATAACACTGATAGTGAAATTAAGTCAAAAAGTTAAAAACAAAAATGGACTTCTAAAAATTTCTAATTTTCTACTAGTGAAACTGGTGCAGGACCGTACATAAAATGTGTTCTTTCAAGTTCCAATTTAATCAATGTAAATTAGGATTGGACCTTTTTACTTTAGTCTTTACTCTTTAGGCATTTATGTAAATTACGATTATTTTTCATGCTACGTTGAGGGAAAAAGTTGCTTATTACTGGTTGCATTTATGTGAGGCTATTATTGCTAGGTATTAAGTAGGAGAACGGAGTAGGTCCGATGTCTATCGGATCTAATTTAGCGTATTTTAGTATAAATATGCTAATTATATATTAAAAGAAGTAATCTAACAAATAATTTAAACAAAAAATTCGAATTTTCAGTGTTAGATTTCATTATCTTGCTCTTCATAGTGTCTCTTAAAAAAAAAAAAAAAAACCGACCAGATTCTGACTAGTTTGGACATTTTTCGAAAAACCCAGAAACTCTGGGTATATTTATTAATTTGTAATTAACTTTGGATAGTAATAGAAATGTCGGTTTGTGAAGCAACTGATTTGAAAAAAAAAAAAAGTTCAGATCCTCGTGTCACCAAAAATAATACACTGGTAATGTAATAATTAAAGCAACTGTTGGTATAAAGTCAGATTCTCTGCGGCGGCCTACACCATGGTATTTATATTTGTAAGAAGAGGGACTCATTTGAAAAAAAATTCAGAAATAGTTTGTCCACAACATCAACAAAGAAAAAATGATACTATTTTGACATTAACAAACAAATATAGTCTCATCATGTCATATGTTTTATCGTCTGAAAATTAATATTTAAGTTAAATAATTCAATCTCAAACATTTCAATTTACTCTTATGATAATATAGTCATCTCTTAAAAAAAATGTTATTGGATGAAATGTTCTTAACTACTCATGGTAGCATCTTGTTAAGAAAAAGTTTTGTACAAAAAAAAAATTTAATTACCACCCTAAAAATTAAAAATTCTGACATTACCACCTTTTTTTCTAATTTAAAAATTGTCATTCACGCAGTCTGAATTTGCGCATTATTTTTTATGCGTGCGCAGATCAAACTGTGCACCGGTCTGCCCACCAAATTGCAGTAAGTTTTGAATTCAATTTGACAATAACAAGATGTGTTGCAGCGTCAACTTGAGAAGAGAAATTTGGACTCAAGCAAGCACAAGTGACTAACACGTTGTGTCGTGTCATGCCGTGACTAACATATTGTGACTTTGATCTCGTACCGTGCCGTGTTGTGATTAATTAAATTTTCACGTACCGTGACCAAAGTATAAATGGGTGGTCACGACACGTCAATGGTCACACCACGTGAGTCGCACCGTACCCAAACATGCCGTAACCAAACGTGACTCGTATGACTATTTGATCATAATTTAGGTTAATTTATTCAAGATTCACCATTAGATCAAGATCTAACTATCCTAATTACACGTGACTCGTGTGACTAAGTGCCGTGTCTTGACTAGATCTTTTGCAGGACGTGACGAACCTTGCAAAATTTTCATAAAATAGTCACGGCACGGAACACACGAGTCACAATATGTAACCAATACACGTGCTGTGTCATTCTGTGTTAACCGTGCCGTTCTGTGACAGAGCTGGCTCCACTGTGTTATTTTTAATTTCCACTCTAAACACAACTCAGTGACAAAAATTTCAAAATTTTCAATTTACTCTTATAATAATATAGTCATCTCTCTTAAAAAAAAATGTTGAATTGTTTCCTTTACATTCTTTTGAATCATATCATGTTTTACGAAAACAATTCCGAAAAGTATTTTGTTTGACCTTTCAATTTATAATGAACTAGATATATTCCAGCAAACCAAACTTATTCTTTTTTTTAATAATTTTATTTATATTTAAGTTTCATTTAATCATTGAGGTCCCTCCTGAGATATGATAAAAAAATTCCTGATATCTTTATATGCTATCTGACTAGGACTGTGGGTTGCTTCTCCATACAATTTTAAGTGCGCTTGGTAGTGTTGCTTTCACCACTATCGATCTACCTTGCTTTAAATGGAGCTTTTAATTTTGTATTACAAAATTTGTACAAAATTTGATTGATTGAGAAAATCACAAAATAAGATATATGTTACAGAAAGTTATTGTTTTTAAACTATTTCAATTAATTTCAGATAACCACGAATATAAGTTTTTTTTTTTCTTAAAATTTTACATATTTGGAAAAATAAAAACATGCCACACATTAAAAGACTCATTTTATAATACAAAATTAATCTTCATATTATTTAAGTTCAAAACGGAAATTAAAATATATACAAAAAAACATGAAGATGGAAATAAATATATTTCTATTGGTATTTATATTTTGATCTGAAGTAATTAATTTTGGATAATATGGTTCGGTTTTTCAGTTTATTTTTTTCGGTTTGGTCGAAGTCTTTGAACTGTTCGGTTTTTTACATTTGGTTCGATTTTCATTATCTTTTAAACCGTATCTAACCATCCTCTTCTATCCCTGTTTGAATCTTGGATTTTAGAGCTTCTCTATAATCTATATCAGTGTTGTAAATAACGGTATGCAGTTGTCCGACAGACAGAGTAGTGTCAAACAATTAATTAAAAATAATTGGAAATAATGAGAAATAATCGGTCATAATCGGAAATAATTAGTCGATTAGTCGGAAAAATCCATGACAATTTGATCACCGCCAACAACTAATCAACTGATTAATCGACCTAAACGAACGTTTTTTACAACACTAGTCGGGTTGGATCAGACTCAATAACTTTGATCTTTTTATATTTGTTTAAAACAATATACTCTTTCTATTTCCGTAACGTCAGAATTTAATAATTTCTATAAATAAGAAATTTCCTTTTTAAGTTCCATTTAATCATTGAGGTCCGTACTGAAATCATTATATGCTCTCCACACAATTTGAAGTGCCTTGGTAGTTAGACCATCCATTCATGCATATAATATTTTCAATTTGCTTTCACCACTATCTCTGCCTTCCTTTAAATGGAGCTCTAGCTTAGCTTCATCCCCAGCTTAACATATTGCTCAAATCCTACAATAAAATTTCACTTAAATCCACATTTGCATG
The DNA here is from genome assembly GCA_025461045.1 of Carex parvula. Taxonomy (NCBI): domain Eukaryota; kingdom Viridiplantae; phylum Streptophyta; class Magnoliopsida; order Poales; family Cyperaceae; genus Carex; species Carex parvula. Next base: position 811,675 of record JAJGRW010000229.1, on the reverse strand, counting down.
CACACAATGGGATATCCGGGTAGTGTGATCATTACTATGTTAATCGTCTTCCTCATCGGTTCCGCACACTTTTCCGAAGCATATGTCGAGAAGAGACATTTGGATGTGTGGAACATGGATAGCGAATTCCAGATGGATTCGAATGTCCATCGGATGTTGCTCCAAACGGACAATTCGCATATAGGCTATGACGCCGTGCATAACGCGAACCGACAAGCGTATGGCAATACACAACCGGGAGAGCCGTACACTCGGTCGTGCCAGAGAGGTTATCATTGTAGCGAAGGACCTAATTAATACATGGTTTATATTTGTGATTTGTGTATCAAACACTTTAAATTTATTGCATGTAGGAAACAAACTATATATGTATTGTTTTTATATTGTTTAGCCTCCTCTTAAAATGTTAAATGTAATGTTAAATGTGTACTTTGTAATAGTAGTTATAATTTTAATTTGTGATTGTGGAAACTTGAGTTCAAATATAACCTACATACATTATGTATTTTGTGTTTCAACTCTCCCAATCAAACGACGAATTCAATCTATTGAAATTGATCTACTTCATGAGTGATGTCGCCACATATCAAATTTATTAATTTTGGAATTAATTTAATATAAATCAAGCGGTCAAAAAATGATAAAAAATAAATGCATTAAAATTAATTTATAAATCAAATTTTTTTTACTGCTTGACTTTATTAATTATACTAACTTAATTCGAAAAATTAAAAATTTGACATGTAAACACATCACTCGTAAAGTAGATCGGTTTCAAATCAATATGATCAATTTTAAAGTCAAACTAACCAAAAAACTTGGTAAACTTAAGAACACCCTACTTCTATTCGAATTTAAAAAACCAATAAAAAAATCAAATTGTAAGACAGATCATATATATATATATATATATATATATAGAGGAGGGATCAAGTTACAACAAATTTGAGTTACAAAAAAGTTACAACAACTATTTTTTTTCATTTTCAAAGTCCAAATCGTTGATCCAAACCGTTCAACATGATTATCTAAATAAAATGTGCTTGCAAATCAAATTTTACATTTTTTTGAATTTTTTTACATTTATTAAGATGGGTACAAAATTCAATGGTCTGAATATGACTATTTTTTGTAAAATACTTAATAAATAGTCAAAAAAGTCAAAAAAAGTAAAATTTGATCTGCAAGTACATTTTATTGTGGAGATCATGTTGAATGGTTTGGATCGATGATTTGGACTTTGAAAATGAAAAAAATAGTTGTTGTAACTTTGTTGTAACTCAAATTTGTTGTAACTTGATCCCTCCTCATATATATGTGTGTATATATATATATAGAGAGAGAGAGAGAGAGATGGGCTATTGTGCTTTGCAAAGTAAACCCCTCCATTTACTTCAGGCCATATTTTTTTTTAAATTAGGTGCTGATGGGAAAATCTGAAATATAACTGCCACAAATAATCAGGTGAGAATTGGATCGGCCTAATTGAGTCCGATCCAAATTGTTTTTTTTATTAAAATTCTGCATAAACAGTTCTCCAACTTGGAAAAGAGAAATATTGGATCGGACTGAGTCCAATTCACTTCTGACTTGATGAAGATGTGTCATTCTTATTCTCATTTTCTACCGTTTTACTTCTGACTTGATGAAGATGTGGCATTCTTATTCTCATTTTCTACCGTTTAAAAAAAAATACCAATAGATCGGGACCGTGGAGTCTGATCCAAATATTTGTTATATTTGAATCGGATTCAATAAATCTGATCCTTCTATATTTATTAAAAACGAGGTACTCTTTTTATTTCCGTACGTCTGAATTTAATAATTTCTATAGATAAAAAATTTCCTTTTAAGTTCCATTTAATCATTGAGCTCCGTACTGAGATTTAACAAAACAAATCCTGAAATCATTATATGCTCTCCACACAATTTGAAGTGCCTTGGTAGTTAGACCATCCATATCCATGCATATAATATTTTCATTTTGCTTTCACCACTATCTCTGCCTTCCTTTAAATGGAGCTCTAGCTAGCTTCATCCCCAACTTAACATATTGCTCAAATCCCACAATAAAATTTCACTTAAATCCACATTTGCATGCACACAATGGGATATCCGGGTAGTGTGATCATCACTATGTTAATTGTCTTCCTCATCGGTTCCGCACACTTTTCCGAAGCATATGTCGAAAAGATACATTTGGATGTGTGGAACATGGATAGCGAATTTCAGATGGATTCGAATGTCCATCGGATGTTACTCCAAACGGGCAATTCGCATATAGGCTATGACGCCGTGCATAACGCGAACCGACAAGCGTATGGCAATACACAACCGGGAGAGCCGTACACTCGGTCGTGCCAGAGAGGTTATCATTGTAGCAAAGGACCTAATTAATACATAGTTTATATTTGTGATTTGTGTATCAAACACTTTAAATTTATTGCATGTAGGACACAAACTATATATATATGTATTGTTTTTATATTGTTTAGTCTCCTCGTAAAATGTTAAATGTAATGTTAAATGTGTACTTTGTAATAGTAGTTATAATTTTAATTTGTGATTGTGGAAACTTGAGTTCAAATATAACCTACACACATTATGTATTTTGTGTTTCAACCCTCTCAATCAAACAGCGAATTCAAAACTGTTGAAATTGATCTATTTCATGAGTGATGTGGTCACATATCAAATTTATCAATTTTTAAATTAATTTAATATAAAGTCAAGTGGTCAAAAAATGATAAAAAAAATAAATGCATTAATATTAATTTATAAATCAATTTTTTTTTACTGCTTGACTTTATTAATTATACTAACTTAATTCGAAAAATTAAAAATTTGACATGTAAACATATCACTCGTAAAGTAGATCGGTTTCAAATCAATCTGACATATTTTAAAGTCAAACTAACCAAAAAGCTTGGTAAAGAACACCCTACTTCTATTCGAATTTAAAAAACCAATAAACAAATCAAATTGTAAGACAGATCATATATATATATAGAGGGATGCTTCTGTGCATACAAGGACCTATTTGTAAAATTAGCATATTTTCATTTTCAAAGTTCAAACAGTCGATCCGACCGTTCAACATTTTCTCCATATTACAATGTACTTGGAGGTCAAATTTTACATTTTTTTGAATTTTTTTACTATTTATTAAGATGGGTACAAAATTCAATGGTCTAAGTATGGCTATTTTTTGTAAAATACTTAATAAATAGTAAAAAAATTCAAAAAAATATAAAATTTGATCTGCAAGTACATTTTATTTAGATGATCATGTTGAACGGTTGGATCGACGATTTGGACTTTGAAAATGAAAAAAATGAATGTTGTAACTTTGTTGTAACTCAAATTTGTTGTAAGTGGATCCCTCCTCATATATATATATATATATATATATATATATATAGAGTAAGGCTACGGTGCTTTGCAAAGTAAACCCACCCCTTTACTTCGGGCCACTTTTTGGATTTTGAAAATCCAAACAACCGATCCGAACCGTTCAACATGTTCTAAATATTGAAATGTGCTTGGAGACTAAATTTTACATTTTTTGGAATTTTTTTACTATTTATTAAGCCACTTTGAAGTTTCTGATCCAGTGGTCCAGAAAATTTTACTGTTTTTTACTGTTCACCATTGGATCAGCGATTTTCAAAGTGGCTTAATAAATAGTAAAAAAATTCCAAAAAATATAAAATTTGGTCTCCAAGCACATTTCAATATTTAGAACATGTTGAACGGTTCGGATCGGTTGTTTGGATTTTCAAAATCCAAAATGTGGCCCGAAGTAAAAGGGTGGGTTTACTTTGCAAAGCACCGTAGCCTTACTCTATATATATATATATATATATAGAGGAGGGTTCAAATGCCTCCATTTTTTGTGCCTCCATCATGCCTCCATTCTTTAACACTTTAATAACTCAAAATTTAAAACTTAAAATTCAAAATAAAACAGTTGGATATGAACTACATCATTTTATCTATGCACGTGTAAAAAATTATGGCATTTCAACTTTGTTTTGGTTGTCATCTTGAGCTTGTAAAAATGTATACTAATGTGGATAATTTCTAGACGTTGATTTTTCAACTTATTGATTCACATAAAAGCAAAATTGAAATGTGATAATTTTTTATGAGCACAGAGAGAAAATTACATAGATCGCATCTAACGGTTTTATTTTGACGTTTAAGTTTTAAACTTTGAGTTATTAAAATTTTTAAAAATAGAGGCATGATGGAGGCACAAAAAATGAAGGCATTTGAACCCTCCTCATATATATATATATATATATGGACCGAATGAATATGTTCTTATGGCTTCGAGCTACAAATTTAAACCTTCATGCAGGCCTAATAAATGGATTTCCGGTATTTATATAAATTTAAAGTTTCAATCGGTAATTAATTTCTTATTTCTGAGAGAAATAGAATTAAAAATTTCAATTAGATTAAGAGAGAATTTGTCTTTGCAATTAGATTAAGAGAGAATTTCATATATATACCACTCAAAAACTATGAAATTACGTATTTACCACTCCAAAAGTATCAGTACAGTTTAGTCATTATTTGAATTTCAATTCAGTTTAACTGAAAGTGTATCCAGTAAAGTATCAGTTCGTTCAATTTTGTTTTGCAATTGTACTTTATATTCATTATTTTAACTAGTTGTTGTGATTTGTGGGGGTTTTGGTGCTAATCATGTTTTGAATTTCCATCTTTTCTAAGAACAATTGGCAGCATGATCAAAGATTTCTTGCTCATCAACTGATTATCCATTTTCCCATTTGCATTAAAACAAACAGTTCAACTGTAACAAAAATATAAAAGATATTGTGTAATAGTAGATAAAAGTACTACCAAGGATATGAAGTTCATTGGTGATGCATTTTCTAAGCAATTAATTGTCTCATTTATAAGTAATTTAGATTGATGCCAAGTGATTTATGTAGATATAAGATTTAAATAGTGAAACAGAGAGTGTTATGACCTATATATGTGAACTAATTAAGATCATGGGCTGTGGTTATTTATTCTGGTATGCACTTCGATTACCAGTTCTGATACATTTGCAAGATAGAAAATGAACTCCCAATAATACAACATCCGTTTGAAACAAAGTGCATACACGAAAATAATAAACATAAATTATAAGAAAAAACAACTGGTTCAGGAACAGAATCAGCACTTCCAATTTAATTAAGACTCGCTTTCATCACGATTAACTACTAATCTCAATGCCTTATTGCACTTGATAGACTTTGGTAGGTTAACAATTTTTGTATCAGTGAGATCCAAATATTGAAGACAATGCAAACGGTTGATTTTTTCTGGCAGCATGTCGTTCTCAAGCTCGCACTCGCGAAACTCTAGATGTCTCAGGCTGATCAGTTTCTCCAACCAGGTGTGTCGCCTTCCATAATAAAATGTCACTTTGGTTCGGTAGACAATCAACACTTTCAACAGCTTCATTCGAGAGTTGATAGGCAATATCTTGCCGAAGAACATCAGGCTACGCACGTTTGGTCCTGTGTATTCGATCACGTCTTTATTTTCGGTGGAGTTGCTTTGCATCTCGGCTTCGGGTGTACTGTAGAAATGAAATGAAGCGTGGCGTGCAGTGATCTCCTTCTTTTGGTAATCTTCTTGCTTCCAGAATATGGTGATGAAGTTCTTCTCCTCGGCTTCGTAAACAGCTACGTTCCTAAGAAGTGTGTGCACTCGACATTTCTCGATGATGCCGGTTGACGTTTTTGCTGTGACTTGAACCATACATCTGCAAAAATGGTTACCAGAATTGACAAGTCTCTTTAACACAGGAAAAGGAGATGGGCTACGGTACAATGTAATGTATAGACTCTCTTGTGCATTGGACTTTAAATCGTTGGTTCCAAAGCCTAAACAATTGATTCAAACAGTTTAAAATGTGCTTGGAGGCTATGAATCTAATGATTTAGAGTCCAATGCACAAGATGGTTTATATATTGCATTGTACCGTAGTCCATCTCGAGGAAAAGAAACAAAAAGCAATATTTATATATGTTTGTGAGCATGATACTATGTATACTTGAAAAGTAAATGAAATGATAATTAAATTACCTTTGGACAAGATCTTCTAAGTAACCTTGAGCTTTGTCATCCATTGTGCCCCTCCCATCCTGGGGTATGAATCCCTCGATACACCAATATGAAATGAGAGATCGAGCATCGATTTCATAGTCCTCGGGGAAAACAGAGAATGACATGAAACATGATTTCAGATGTAATGGCAAGTGCTTGTAACTAGTCGCTATAACATCGAAGCAACTTTTTTTTTCATCTATAACCCAATCCATGGTTTGCATGAACCTATGCCAAGTTGAGTAGTCCAGGGATTTTCTCGATAAGAGACCACCTAAAACCACCAATTGCAGAGGCAAGCCACCACATTTTCTGGCAAATTCTCTTGCCAACTCTAAGAGTTCTTCATTCGGATCTCTTATTGGGAAAGCCTTTTGAAGTAGAAGCTTCACGCTTTGTTCTTCGTTTAAATACTGTAGTTCGTGTGGTTCAGGATCTGCTGCCTTAGCAATGTTAACGAACCGAGAAGTTATCAGTACCCGACTACCGTTTTGAACATCAGGGAATGTCGGCTGTAACCGATACCATACCTCATCTGTCCAAATGTCATCCATGACAACTAAATATTTTTTCTCTTTAAGGGATGCATAAATTTCTCTCATCAAGTTGTCTTCGGTTAACTCGTGATAATCTCTCTGGTTGACTAATTCAAGCTGTTGATGCATCTTCTTCAAGAGTTCGATCACGTTGTACTCCTCAGAAACCGATAACCATATAAGAACATCAAAGCTCTTCTTGACATCAGCACTGCAGTAAAGTTTTAAACTTTAAAGGAAGAGAACATAAAAATGCAAAGGCAACAATATATATACACACACGCATATGTAACTTTAACAAAAAAAAAATGAAAAATGAAAGCATAAAGACATACTTGACGAATACTGTTTGGGCAAGGGTGGTCTTTCCAATACCTCCGGGACCCACAATAGAGACGACAGATCGCCTCGAATTATGTTCATCAAGGAGTCGAGCAATAATGGTCGCCTTGTCAGAATCAAAGCCAACAACTTTCATTTCCCACTCGCCATTTTTGGGATCAATCAGTTGTTTGATTGGAAGCCTCGATCTTCCTGAACTACCGGCATCGTCAAGGCTGTTTACCCCCAATGCCTGTCTAGATTCAGAGATCTCTTTGATCCTAGCCTGAGCATCATCCATCTCACTGCCCAGTGTGTGGAGCGCTGGAAGTAACATTGGTTTCTTGAAACACCTCTTGATCCAATTTATGAACCCTGGCTCTTTATAATTAATCCAATCAACTTCTGCCTGCAATTTTCTAACATTTCTCAGTGCATATTGTGGTACTTCTCAAATGTTTGGTTAGTTTCGATCAGTACTCGAGCTGTTCCAGGTAGAGTGGGAAAAATGGCACGATGAAGCTGGCTCCGTTACGAAACGGCACGGTTACGGCACGACACGTGTGTCGGTTACATGCCGTGACCAATTGTTGGCAAAAAAGACACAACACAACATGGAAATCGCCTTGGTCACAACACGGTACACAACACGTTTTGTCTAACATTAATTCTTTGTTTTAATATTTTAAAGAATCGTTCCATATTTTTTGGAAACTTTTATGAATTTTTCAATGAACAAATTTAAATTACAAAAAGAAATAATCAAACATAACTAACGTGACTGGTTACGACACGTTTGGTCACGGCGTGACTCACGCGGCATAACCATTAGCGTGCCATGTCTACCTCTCAACATTTTGGTTACGGCATGACATAACACGACATGTGCAAAATCAACTTTGTCACAGCACGTGACCAAAATCACAGTACGGCACGATTTGCCCACTCTTGTTCAAGGAATAAAGTAGCATGCATATATGCATGTAAAGCCAAATTCAATGAAATTAAGAATACTTGCCTGGAAGGTGTCAACAGCATCCTCAATCGAGTAGGCGACATTCCTGACCTCCTTGACCCAGTTTCGGACCCGCTCTTCGCCGGAGCCACCGCCGGAAGATTTCGAATCTGCGTCTTTAAGGAAGCTCTTTATCCTCCCTAGCTCTCGCTGCACCGCTTCCGCCTTATCGCTGACGCTGTACAGAGAAAGACCCTCCTGTAACAGTGCATCTTTTATTACACCTGTCAGGGCATCTCCCAGCTTCTTCCATACAAAGTCTACAACTGCCTCTGCCATCTCTGTATGTATCTTTAATTGCTCTCTTGATAATTTCTCTTCCCCTCTTTTTATATGTTGGAGACAGAATTATTGGGTATTCAAAGAGGAAAGAATCACTTGCTGAGCACTTGTTTCACTTTCAAGAAAGCTAATTCCTCTCCAATTAAAGTTAAATGGAGATATATAAAGTCATAACTATCTACAAAAGAAATTAATATTTGCAGACATGACACACATTAGTCAGATCTGCAAAATTTGAGTTCTCTTTCTAGAATGAGAGGCTTTAAAGGCTTTTTTTTTTTTTCATATTTCTTGGCAGCACATTAAACTTTTTTTTTTGTTAAACGTTGATCTGTACACAGGAGCGGAGTCAGACTTTTAAGCTATGGGAATTAATTATATAAAACTTTTATGCTACGAAAATGGGGATCAATTTACACTGTCTATAGTATTTTGTTATAAATTATATAGAAATTTATACTTAAATATATACAATATTTTTTTAAATAATGGGTGTCAATTGATACCCATTCAACAAACATAATTACTTAATTAGCTTTTTTGTCAAAAAAATAGAGTAACACTTGAATGCTACAAAAAAAAGGGTGTCCTTGTCATCACAAAGTAATTTAATTGAAATTTCCAAACTATAATGATATTAATTAGACAAAGTGCAGTGACCTCAAAGCTGGTAAAAAGAAAAATGCTAACAGGACAAAAGGAAATAAAAAGAAAAAGAGAGAATCAATTATGAGGGCCCTCATATATTTATTACTTTCTTAGCAGCATCCAAATTAAGTTGAGGTATCACCTCCAGATCAAGTATTCTCTCAAGTACTGTAAAGTGGTGTTCATAATTTTGAGAACGGAGTAGGTCCGATGCCCATCAGACCTACTTTTAGGTTCAATGAGCACGATGACCGTCCGATCTAATTTAAGTTTGTGCGCACAAACATTGAAACAAACACGCACGCAAGCGTTCTGCACGAATCTTAAAGCAAATCGACGGTGATTAAACCCATCGAACCAGAGTAGGTCCGATGCCCATCGGACCTACTCTCAAGTGCATAATTTTATGTCTTGAGATTTAGATTCTCTTTAAGATTCATGTCAAGTTAAAAGAACGGTCCAGATCTATTAATTCTAATTGATTCTCATTTACAACACTGAGGGTGATCCGAATTCATCACCTCCTCTGGTAACATGCACGGGTGGAGGGAAGAAGAGGGAATTGAGTCAATTGATCTCTGTTTTAAAAAAAAAATTAGATTTATGTATGATTTGTTATATAATTTAGGGTAAAATGGTATGGTATTGTAAAATTGACTTCTATTTTTCATAGAAAAATATTATGTAATTGACTTCATATGTGTTTGACCTTCATAGTTCAAAAGTCTGATAACATGGTCACTTTAGTCAGAAATTATTATTTTATAAAAACTTAATTTGACAAAAAAGAATATATATTTGTAATCAAATTCTAGCAAAATATGAAAAAAGAAATTTGATTGTAGCATGCACCCAATTCTTAATTTTTTTTTAGTGTGTGTATATATTATGAATGAAAAAAATAGGGTTTCTATTTACAAGTCCAAACATAACATTTGAATCTTACCATCCTACGCAGATAATATTTTCGAGAATAAATTAGCTTTGAGATTAAAAAAAAAAAAGATTGGAAGGCTTGTTTATTGTGAACAGTGTTATATCGGATTTTGTCACAGAATGACACGATGTGTAAGAATCACGACAAAAATTGACATGACTTATGTGTTGTATGACATGTTGTATTATGTGCATCTGTTTTTTTTTTGATAAAAAATGACATAGCATGACACGTTGCAGATTGCGTATATGTACGTGACACGTGACGGTACATAATGTTAAGTAACGTCATAAATATCAAACCATTGTTTAAAGAATAAAAAAATTAACGCTTCTTCAAAATTTATATACATTTTAATCTGATTTTTCCAATAAAAATGTTCTATAATTTTTCTACTAAGTAAAATATGACATAAGAATTTCCAACGTTTCTCCTCCACTTTAAAATATTTTTTGAACTTTTTTCACAATGTTAAGATCTTTTTTCTATTATTTCAATTAAACATAAAATATTTTTTTTTTGTCATTTTTAACATGTCATATATTTATTGCAATATATTAGTGACGTCATTTCATCTTACTCAGATAATTTTTTTCCTTTTAAAAATTAAAAATTCGTCTAAAAAAATCACGTTACATTAAAAAAATGTAATAGACTGACATATCAAATTAAATTACAGAGTAATTAAATATGATATTTTTTTTCCATCATTTTTACCATGTCATATCACGTCATATATTTATTACGATATATTATGGACTTATGGTATATAAATTCTTTTACGATAGACAGGTGATATTTATTTATTTATTGTAGGCTGTAGTAATCGACAGATTAAACTGTGTACAATCAGGAGATATGAATCCTCCTAACCTTCAATCCACCTCTCCAAAGCGCCCGCTCTGACTAATCCCCACCCTCGAATCAATCTACTCATCAACGGCCAGATCTTCCCCATCTCATCGATCCGCACCTCACCACATCCACCAATCAAAACACGAATCAATCTCTTATAAAATACCCCCAAACCCTCATCCCTTCTCCATCACTCAATCTCTCTCCGTCTCTCTCTCTTTCAAACCCTAATCGATAGAAATGGCACCAAAGGCAGAGAAGAAACCAGCGGCGGAGAAGAAACCCGAGGCAGAGAAGAAGCCAGCGGAGAAGAAACCCAAGGCGGAGAAGCGGATCCCTTCCAAAGACGGCGCTGGAGGTGAGAAGAAGAAGAAGAAGAAGGCCAAGAGCACTGAGACTTACAAGATCTACATTTTCAAGGTGCTCAAGCAGGTGCATCCCGACATTGGTATCTCTAGCAAGGCCATGTCGATTATGAACTCGTTCATCAATGATATTTTCGAGAAGCTTGCTGTGGAGGCGGCGAAGTTAGCGAGGTACAACAAGAAGCCTACTATTACCTCTCGTGAGATCCAGACTTCTGTTAGGCTTGTGCTTCCTGGTGAGTTGGCTAAGCATGCTGTATCTGAGGGCACCAAGGCGGTTACTAAGTTCACCAGTGCTTAGATTTGGGGTTTGGTTTGATGGAATTAGGTGTTAATTAGGTGTTTTTTTTAGGTTTCTGTGTTTCTTTGGTGGTAATTTAGAGGTAGTGTTGTGATGGGGTTTGATTGAGATGTATATGGAGTTTGATTTAAGCTGGAATAGATGGATTTGGTACTAACTTGTTTCAAAGTTTGAATCTTGATTGTGATTTGCTGGTAAATTTACACAATTGTGGTATGAATTTGTGCTCTTTTGAGGCAACTGGATTTTGACAGTAAGAATATGGTATTCTGGTATTAGTAGTTCATGGCATGTGATGTTTGTAATCTGAATGTGTATGGTTAAATTTATGGTTTAATGTTCTTGTTTGGAGTCTGATTTAGCTGGAGTAGAGGGATTTGCATTTGGAATTTGATTTGCTGGTAGACAAGAATTTTGTGTACTGGTATTAGTTCTTGGCATGTCAGTATGTGATGTATATAATTGCTTCTGCAGTATATGATGTTTTTAATCTGGTAAATATGCTGGTAGTCTTTAAGAAGAGATGTTTGTGCCTTAAAAATAATTCAATTTTAGGCTTTGGAATTTTACCAATCAGGACAATACATCTTTATTTGAACAAAAATTGCCTCCTGAAATATTTCCCAAAAAAAAAAAAAGGAATTCTAATTGTTGGTGTGACAAATAAAGACATTAAATTGAGTTCAAAATTCATCACCACAATTCATAATGCAACAACTTTTATAATGTTTGTCAATTTTTTTTATTGTAAACTTCAAATGATTTTTGAATTAATCAAAAGCACCAACAAAGGCATTAAATGTGATTGAAGTAGGGTTGCTTATAAGCCGAGTTGAGGATGACTTGAATTTAACTTGCGAATTCATGAGCCGAGTTTAATTTGAGTTGCTAATCTAGTTATGAGTTAGAAATTCTAATTTGGAATCAACTTATGAGCAACTTGAGTTGACTCATGACTCATAATATAGTACACTAGAATAATATAATGCTCCTTTGTTTACCATGCTAAGAATCAAAATATATAGAAACAGAGCGAGAGGGGAAAGGGGGAAAGGACTGCCTGTTTGCTTTTTTGTGAAATTTTCATTCATTTACACCCTCAAAATCTTTTAAATTACGTTTATCCAATTTAATATTCATAATATCCTATGTATCCTTCTAATTTAAAACTCACAAATTTACTAGAAATTTTATAACTTTTTCTCATCCACAATTGTCTCTACGATCCAAAACATTTTCCTCATCCCAATGTAATCCTATTATTTTAGTTACTTTTATCTTCCCTTCAAAATTCTAGTCGCTCCTTGCAACTAGACTTCACATTTGTCAGTGCAGAAAAAATGAAATAGTAAAAATGCTCGAAGGCAGCAAAATAATCTGAACCGTTTAATTAAATCTAAGAGTCGATAACAACTGAGAAAGAGGGCTCTCACTGTCTCAGCCTTGAATGCCACCAAGCTTTTATAGGGATAATTTTTACGGTATATATTTGGGCCCAATGTTGCCAGCACCCGGCCCAAAACGCTTTTGTTTTTTGGACAAATTGTGGATTAATTTTGGAGTTCCAAGTCTTAAATGTATCTCATAAATTGTTTTCACTTCAGTCCTTTACTAGGGGTTTGAAGATGCAAACGGATCGGATAATATCCGACCGTATTCGGATTTTAATTATCCGTATCCGAATAGTGGTATATATACATATATTTTAATATATATTATAATAATATTATGTATATATCTACGGATATATGAAATTCTATCGGTATTCGTACATATCCGAAATCCTATCAGTATTCGTACATATCCATTTGATATCAACCCGTATTTACTATCCGAACAAAGAAAATCGAATACATATATGATTTTACTACTAGCCAATCCGTATCTGTATCCGATCCATTTGCACCCTTAGGTTTGATTCAATTCAAATATAAAAAAATTATTAGAGACCAAAGCAGGTACCAAATTCCAATTAGTTTCCGTTTGGCGATTAATTGGTCAAACGACCCGATATTTTTATTAATACCCAAAAAAAAAAAAAAATTATCAAATCTGCCCCCACTCCAAACTTATTTTTAAATCTACCCCAACCGCCCGTCTACTGGAGCGGTCCAGTTTTCTAGCTGACCGCCCGCAGCACTGGCGGGGGGGCAGAGGGGGAGGGAGTCCACTGGTGTTTTGTTTTGTTTTGTTTTTTTTTTTTGTTAGAGACAATAGTGGAATATCAAGATGTGGATTATTAACGCTAAAAAGTCGGATTTTTTTTAATACTAGGTGAATTAACTGCTTTTAGAAGCATATTTATACTAAAAGAGGTGCTTGGCTATGTAGCTTAGATAAGCATATGCCCACATATGCTTAAATGAGCATTTTTGCGATTGCCAATGTTCAAATGGTAGATCCGGACCGTTCTCGTGTTCTCCAGGATAATATGTGCTTGGGACCCAAATTTTTTATTTTTCTTCTAGATGTTTTCTTACTACTTTATATAAGCCACTTTGAAATTGCTGATCATATGGTCAGAATTTTGGAAACACTGTTTTACTGTTCACCCAGATCAGCAATTTCAAAGTGGCTTAATAAATAGTAAAAAAATTCAGAAAAATGTAAATTTGGTCTCCAAGCACATATTAATATGGAGAACAATGAACGTCGGATCGACCATTTGAACATTGAAACGCAAAAATGAGTTATAAGCATAGTAGCCAGCCCCCTAAAATATGCTAAATTACTTGAAATTATGTTAAATTACGTTGAGTTACACTAAATAACAATAATTTCGCTAATTATGCTGAATACAGTAAATTATGGTAAACTACGGAAAATTACGCTAAAGTAAACGATTCTGTGCCATCTTTCATGAATCATAAAAAAGTAAAAAAATTCCAAAAATAGTCAAAATTGATAATCTGCAAGTTCATTATGTAACTAATTTACTGAGCTACTTGGATTGAATGATAGAAATGAAAATTTAATCGAAAACTTCAACTCAAGTTTTGAGCTCTTCCCTTTGTTTTTTGGCGATTCTGAATTTCGAAATCCGGCAAGCTTTCCGAAAAGTGGTCATTGCTGAAATCGGACACTCGAGCGCCGTTTTATGACCGTTTGAAGTTTCGTCGTCGTTTTTCGCCTTTTAGTGAATATATCGTCCCTATTCATATGTAATTTATGTAATTTACCGTATTTAGCGTAATGTAATGTAATTAGTGTAATTTAACTTAATATAGTGTACTCAACATAAGTTAACATAATTTCAAGTAATTAGCATATTTTAGTATAAATATGCTTAAAGAAGTAATCTAACTAATATTTAAAAAAACATCCGAATTTTTAGCATTAAGATCAGTATCTTAATATTCATATTGTCTCTATAAAAAAAAAAAAAAAAAATTCACTAGCGGACCACCCAGCTACTGGGCGGTCAGCTATGCATAGTGGACCGCCAGCCAGCTGGCGATCAGCTCTGGAAGCTGGACCGCCCAGTGCTGGGCGGTCAGATCTGGGTAGTGAACCGCCCAGCCTCTGGGCGGTCAGGTGGGAATGTGGACGCCCAGTTGACGGACGGTTGGGGTAGATTTAAAAAATAAATTTGGGGTGGGGGCAGATTTGATAATTTGTTTTTTTTGGGGTATTAATAAAAATATCGGTCAAACGACTAAAACCAAAACACTGACAGCCTATCACATGTCAGTGCATGTATATATATCAGCTTCTAGATGTAATCTAAACTTATATTTTTCTGCAATGCCTTATATTATAAAAATTGAAGCAGATGCACGAAACGGCTCGTACAGATATTAAAGCGGATTTGATAAAAGAGAAATTTATTGGACTCAAATTTAATCCGACGGGCGAGTAATACATAATTTTTTTTATAAACCATAATGAAAAAAAAAAAACAAATTTTAGAGAACTAACTTAATTATTTTTTTTTAACAAGAACTATAAGTACCGAATAGACTATTCGGTACTCTCATTTACATTTAAAAAGTACCGAATAGCCTACTCGGTAACACCAATTTTACTCTTTTAGTTGATAGAAATTATGAAAAATTTGTAAACTGGGAGGTACTGGACTATTCGGTACCAAATAAAAGTAAATAAGAGACCAAATAGTCTATTCAGTACTTACGTTTTTGTAAAAAAAAAAAAAAAAAAATCAAAC
>JAJGRW010000229.1:562063-788659 GCA_025461045.1 Carex parvula | reverse complement strand
GTTTTTTTCCTCAAGATGGGCTATGGTACAATGCAATATATAAACCATCTTGTGCATTGGACTCTAAATCGTTAGATTCATAGCCTAAAAATTCAATTTGAAGCGTTCAACATGTTCTCTATATTACAATGTGCATGGAGACCAAATTTTACATTTTTTTGTAAATTTATTACTATTTTTAAGATGGGTACAAAAACGTTGTTTTTCAAAAAAATCTAGACCATAAAAAAACGATGATTTTCAAAAATTCTAAAAAAATAGTAAAAATTTTCCGAAAAAATGTAAAATTTGGTCTCCAAGCACATTTTAAACTATTTGAATCAATTGTTTGGGCTTGGAACCAACGATTTGAAGTCCAATACACAAGAGAGTCTATACATTACATTGTACCGTAGCCCATCTCTTTTTCCTGTGTTAAGGAGACTTGTCAATTCTGGTAACCATTTTGCAGATGTATGGTTCAAGTCACAGCAAAAACGTCAACTGGCATCATCGAGAAATGTCGAGTGCACACACTTCTTAGGAACGTAGCTGTTTACGAAGCCGAGGAGAAGAACTTCATCACCATATTCTGGAAGCAAGAAGATTACCAAAAGAAGGAGATCACTGCACGCCATGCTTCATTTCATTTCTACAGTACACCCGAAGCCGAGATGCAAAGCAACTCCACCGAAAATAAAGACGTGATCGAATACACAGGACCAAACGTGCGTAGCCTGATGTTCTTCGGCAAGATATTGCCTATCAACTCTCGAATGAAGCTGTTGAAAGTGTTGATTGTCTACCGAACCAAAGTGACATTTTATTATGGAAGGCGACACACCTGGTTGGAGAAACTAATCAGCCTAAGACATCTCGAGTTTCGCGAGTGCGAGCTTGAGAACGACATGCTGCCAGCAAAAATCAACCGTTTGCATTGTCTTCAATATTTGGATCTCACTGGTACAAAAATTGTTAACCTACCAAAGTCTATCAAGTGCAATAAGGCATTGAGATTAGTAGTTAATTGTGATGAAAGCGAGTCTTAATTAAATTGGAAGTGCTGATTCTGTTCCTGAACCAGTTGATTTTTCTTATAATTTATGTTCATTATTTTCGTGTATGCACTTTGTTTCAAACGGATGTTGTATTATTGGGAGTTAATTTTCTATCTTGCAAATGTATCAGAACTGGTAATCGAAGCACATACCAGAATAAATAACCACAGCCCATGATCTTAATTAGTTCACATATATAGGTCATAACACTCTCTGTTTCACTATTTAAATCTTATATCTACATAAATCACTTGGCATCAATCTAAATTACTTATAAATGAGACAATTAATTGCTTAGAAAATGCATCACCAATGAACTTCATATCCTTGGTAGTACTTTTATCTACTATTACACAATATCTTTTATATTTTTGTTACAGTTGAACTGTTTGTTTTAATGCAAATGGGAAAATGGATAATCAGTTGATGAGCAAGAAATCTTTGATCATGCTGCCAATTGTTCTTAGAAAAGATGGAAATTCAAAACATGATTAGCACCAAAACCCCCACAAATCACCACAACTAGTTAAAATAATGAATATAAAGTACAATTGCAAAACAAAATTGAACGAACTGATACTTTACTGGATACACTTTCAGTTAAACTGAATTCAAATTTCAAATAATGACTAAACTGAGCTGATACTTTGGAGTGGTAAATACGTAATTTCATAGTTTTTGAGTGGTATATATGAAATTCTCTCTTAATCTAATTGAAATTTTTAATTCTATTTGTCTCAGAAATAAGAAATTAATTACCGATTGAAACTATAAATTTATATAAATACCGGAAATCCATTTATTAGGCCTACAATTTAATTTATTAGGTTTAAATTAATTTGTAGCTCGAAGCCCATAAGAACATATTCATTCGGTCCATATATATATATAGATGGGCTATTGTGCTTTGCAAAGTAAAATCTCCGTTTACTTCGGGTTATATTTTGCATTTTGAAAATTCAAACATCCGATCCAAACCGTTCAACATGTTCTAAATATTGAAATGTGCTTGCAGACTAAATTTTACATTTTTGGATTGTTTTACTATTTATTAAGCCACTTTGAAAATCGCTGATCCACTGTGAACAGAAAAAAACAGTAAAATTTTATGGACCACCGGATCAACGATTTTCAAAGTGGCTTAATAAATAGTAAAAAAATTTCAAAAAATGTAAAATTTAGTCTCCAAGCACATTTCAATATTTAGAACATGTTGAACGGTTCGGATCGGTTGTTTGAATTTTGAAAATACAAAATATGGCCCGAAGTAAATGGAGGGGTTTACTTTGCAAAGCACAATAGCCCATCTCTCTCTCTCTCTATATATATGGGAAAATTAATTATTTACCACTCCAAAACCTTCAAATCTTAAAAATGCCATTCCGAAATTTGAAATTGTAAAAATGTCATTCCAAACTTCTTCAAATTGTAAAAATGCCACTCCAAATAATTAATGACTAAAATACCCTCCCTTCTTCTCCTCCTCCTCTTCTCCTGCCATGGCACGAATCTCAAAGCACAAAAACTGACGACTCCAAATTAAAACAAAATGTTTTTGTGCTTTGAGATTCGTGCCAGATTAAAACTGACGACTCCAAATAATTTAAAAACAAAATGTTTTTGTGCTTTGAGATTCGTGCAGAAACAAAATGTTTTCGTGCAGAAAGGAATTCAAACTGTTTTTGTGCTTTGAGATTCGTGCCATGGCAGGAGAAGAGGAGGAGAAGAAGGGAGGGTATTTTAGTCATTAATTATTTGGAGTGGCATTTTACAATTTGAAGAAGTTTGGAATGGTATTTTTACAATTTCAAATTTCGGAATGGCATTTTTAAGATTTGAAGGTTTTGGAGTGGCAAATAATCAATTTTCCCTATATATATATGATCTGTCTTACAATTTGATTTGTTTATTGGTTTTTTAAATTCGAATAGAAGTAGGGTGTTCTTGAGTTTACCAAGCTTTTTGGTTAGTTTGACTTTAAAATCTATCAGATTGATTTGAAACCGATCTACTTTACGAGTGATGTGTTTACATGTCAAATTTTTAATTTTTCGAATTAAGTTAGTATAATTAATAAAGTCAAGCAGTAAAAAAAATTTGATTTATAAATTAATTTTAATGCATTTATTTTTTATCATTTTTTGACCGCTTGATAAATTTGATATGTGACCGCATCACTCATGAAGTAGATCAATTTCAATAGATTGAATTCGTCGTTTGATTGGGAGAGTTGAAACACAAAATACATAATGTATGTAGGTTATATTTGAACTCAAGTTTCCACAATCACAAATTAAAATTATAACTACTATTACAAAGTACACATTTAATATTACATTTAACATTTTACGAGGAGACTAAACAATATAAAAACAAAACATATATATATAGTTTGTTTCCTACATGCAATAAATTTAAAGTGTTTGATACACAAATCACAAATATAAACTATGTATTAATTAGGTCCTTTGCTACAATGATAACCTTTCTGGCACGACCGAGTGTACGGCTCTCCCGGTTGTGTATTGCCATACGCTTGTCGGTTCGCGTTATGCACGGCGTCATAGCCTATATGCGAATTGTCCGTTTGGAGCAACATCCGATGGACATTCGAATCCATCTGGAATTCGCTATCCATGTTCCACACATCCAAATGTCTCTTCTCGACATATGCTTCGGAAAAGTGTGCGGAACCGATGAGGAAGACGATTAACATAGTAATGATCACACTATCCGGATATCCCATTGTGTGCATGCAAATGTGGATTTAAGTGAAATTTTATTGTGGGATTTGAGCAATATGTTAAGCTGGGGATGAAGCTAAGCTAGAGCTCCATTTAAAGGAAGGCAGAGATAGTGGTGAAAGCAAAATGAAAATATTATATGCATGAATGGATGGTCTAACTACCAAGGCACTTCAAATTGTGTGGAGAGCATATAATGATTTCAGTACGGACCTCAATGATTAAATGGAACTTAAAAAGGAAATTTCTTATTTATAGAAATTATTAAATTCTGACGTTACGGAAATAGAAAGAGTATATTGTTTTAAACAAATATAAAAAGATCAAAGTTATTGAGTCTGATCCAACCCGACCAGTGTTGTAAAAAACGTTTGTTTAGGCCGATTAATCAGCCGATTAGTTGTTGGCGGTGATCAAATTGTCATGGATTTTTCTGACTAATTGATTAATTATTTCCGATTATGACCGATTATTCCTTATTATTTTAATTAATTGCTTAGCGCTACTCTGTCCGTCCGACAACCGCATACTGTTATTTACAACACTGATATAGACCATGAGCATACAAATACTTATAGAGGAGCTCTAAAATCCAAGATTCAAACAGGGATAGAAGAGGATGCATGGTTAGATACGGTTTAAAAGATAATGAAAATCGAACCAAATGTAAAAAACCGAACAGTTCAAAGACTTCGACCAAACCGAAAAAAATAAACTGAAAAACCGAACCATATTATCCAAAATTAATTACTTCAGATCAAAATATAAATACCAATAGAAATATATTTATTTCCATCTTCATGTTTTTTTGTATATATTTTAATTTCCGTTTTGAACTTAAATAATATGAAGATTAATTTTGTATTATAAAATGAGTCTTTTAATGTGTGGCATGTTTTTATTTTTCCAAATATGTAAAATTTTAAGAAAAAAAAACTTATATTCGTGGTATCTGAAATTAATTGAAATAGTTTAAAAACAATAACTTTCTGTAACATATACCTTATTTTGTGATTTTTCTCAATCAATCAAATTTTGTAATACAAAATTAAGAGCTCCATTTAAAGCAAGGTAGATAGTGGTGAAAGCAACACTACCAAGCGCACTTAAAATTGTATGGAGAAGCAACCCAGAGTCCTAGTCAGATAGCCTATAAAGATATCAGGAATTTTTTTTATCATATCTCAGGAGGGACCTCAATGATTAAATGAAACTTAAATATAAATAAAATTATTAAAAAAAAGAAGAAGTTTGGTTTGCTGGAATATATTTAGGAGCAAAACTAGAGTGTGATGTACTCAAAAAGAGGAATTGGTGAGCATACCTCCAAAAGGCTATCGGATTAACTTCGAACTACGAATTCAAATCAATAAAATTCATGTACTTCGTGAGTGATGCATGTACATGCAAAAATTTTAAAGTTTCGAATTCATTTAGTACATGGTCAAGCGGTCAAAACAATGATGAAAAATGATTACATAAAATTTAAAACATAACTTATAAAATTTTCATTGTTTTGACCGCTTGACCATGTACTAAATGAATTCGAAACTTTAAAATTTTTGCATGTACATGCATCACTAACGAAGTACATGAATTTCAACGGTTTGAATTTGTAGTTCAAAGTCAATCCGATAACCTTTTGGAGGTGTGTTCACCAATTCCTCTTGGTGAGCACATCACACTGCTCTATATTTAGTTCATTATAAATTGAAAGGTCAAACAAAATACTTTTCGGAGTTGTTTTCGTAAAACATGATATCATTCAAAAGTATGTAAACGAAACAATTCAACATTTTTTTTTAAGAGATGACTATATTATTATAAGAGTAAATTGAAAATTTGGAAATTTTTGTCACTGAGTTGTGCTTAAAGTGGAAAAAATAGCACAGTGGAGCCAGCTCCGTCACAGAACGACACGGTTAACACAGAATGGCACGGCACGTGTATTGGTTACATGCTATGACTCGTGTGTTCCGTGCCGTGACTATTTTATGAAAATTTGGTAAGGCACGTCACGTCCCGCGAAAGATCTAGTCAAGGCACGGCACGACACTTGGTCACGCGAGTCACGTGTAATTATGACAGTTAGATATGATCTTGATCAAATGGTGAATCTTGAATAAACTAACATAAATTATGATCAAATAGTCATACGAGTCACGTTTGGTTACGGCATGTTTGGGCAAGGCGCGACTCACGTGGCGTGACCATTTGCGTGCCGTGACCACCCATTTATATTTTGGTCACAGTACGTGAAAATTTAATTAATCATAACACGGCACGGTACGAGATCAAAGTCACAGTGTGTTAGTCACAGCATGGCACGACACAGCGTGTTAGTCACGTGTGCTTGCTTGAGTCCAAATTTCTCTTCTCAAAGTTGACGCTGCAACACATCTTGTTATTGTCAAATTAAATTCAAAACTTACTGCAATTTGGTGGGTAGACCGGTGCACAGTTTGATCTGCGCACGCATAAAAAATAATGCACAAATTCAGGCTGCGTGAATGACAATTTTTGAATTAGAAAAAAAGGTGGTAATGTCAGAATTTTTAATTTTTAGGTTGGTAATTAATTTTTTTTTTCTGTACAAAACTTTTTCTTAACAAGATGCTACCATGAGTAGTTAAGAACATTCATCCAATAACATTTTTTTTAAGAGATGACTATATTATCATAAGAGTAAATTGAAATGTTTGAGATTGAATTATTTAACTTAAATATTAATTTTCAGACGATAAAACATATAAAATGATGAGACTATATTTGTTTGTTAATGTCAAAATAGTATCATTTTTCTTTGTTGATGTTGTGGACAAACTATTTCTGAATTTTTTTTCAAATGAGTCCCTCTTCTTACAAATATAAATACCATGGTGTAGGCCGCCGCAGAGAATCTGATTTTATACCATCAGTTGCTTTAATTATTACATACCAGTGTATTATTATTGGTGACACTAGTGGTTTGAAAAAACCCGCCCGGTCTAGGACCGGACCGGTCCGAGCCCGTGGCAACCCGTGGACCGGACCGTCCAAACGGGTGGGCCGGGTTAAGCGAGGCGTAGAACTGGGTTTTTGCACCCAACCCGCGATGACCCGACTCGTTTGAACCCTCGATCCCGGACCGGACCGGACCCAACCCGTGCCAACCCCCCAAACTCGGGCCAACACCCCAAATCTGCCCGGGACCCGAGCCAACCCGCTCCAACCCCGCCAACTCGTCCGCTCCAACCCCGCCAACCAGTCCGCTCCAACCCCCGTCAACTCGCCCGAATTCAAATTTTTTTTTAAAAAAATGGCTCCCAATTTTCCCCCAAAAAACAGAAAAAAAATAGACCGGACCGACCCGTGGACCCGTGGAACCGGGGAGTTGAGCACGGGTTTGGATTGACCGAACCAAGCCCAACCCGTGGACCCGGACCCATGCCAACCCGGATCCGTGTCAACCCGTGGACCGGGCGGGTTTGAACCAGACCGGATCGCCCCGTTTTCAATTGCCCAGGTGACACGAGGATCTGACCTTTTTTTTTTTTTTTTTCAAATCAGTTGCTTCACAAATATATCATTTTTGGTGCGCAAACTCAGATTGTGTGAGTGACAATTTTTGAATTTTGAAAAAAACAGTGGTAATATCATAAATTTAAATTTTAGGGTGGTAACTAAAAAATTTCGGCTAAGGGAGGAAGAGTAGTAGGATAATAAATAGAAATTATATTCATCAATTATAACTAAGAAAATTATTATTATATTTGATTTATGTTGAAGATTCATGGCAATGGCACTAAATTATTAGATTTGTTTATTTTAGTATGATATGCAACGGCTCTAAATTAATTACTGATGCCCATAAATAGAAATTATATTCATCAATTATAACTATTGTTATGAGAGATAATCAATAAAGCAATTATTAAGTTAAATTCACTAAAATCACTGCTACAAAAATGTTAACCATACATGACATATCATACACAGATGTCAAAAAGTTTCAAAATAACAGCATGTAATGGGATGAGACGCTTGTGCAAAAAAAAGCTCAACTATACACACACGGTCAATTAAAACACAATCGTGTATGAAAGTCACCAATATTTGTACATGGTTTATTATTAAAGTAGGACCCACAATTTAGTCTCAGCCGAGCCTAACTTAATCCGGTGCCTATTGAAGATGTAGGGGTCCCCTTCAAGATTCGTGTTAGGATAAAAGAACGGTCCGGATCCATTAATTCTTGTACATTCTTTTTTACGGTGATTCAAATATGCTGTTATCCAAATGGGATAACAAAAACATGTTATTCCAAATTGAACCGTTGATCTTCATTAAGATTCGTGCATGAAAATAATCCAATAGTTGAATTTGGAATAAAGGAATCCTATTATCCCATTTCGATAATAGCAGATTCGAATCCTTTTATGGTACCGGATCGAGGAGGCGATTCGAATTCTGCATTCTCTATTTAGAGCATCTACATTTCTGAAACTCTTAGAGTTTCTAAATAATTGTTAACTGCTTTTAAAAAATTATAGACTCTGAAATTTCTAAATGTTCACATCTCTGAAACTAATTTTAGAGTTTCTAATAAACCACATCATTAGTAAATTAAAATTGATAAGCCACATAAGCAGTAAATTAAACTAACTTTAGCGAATACAGGCCAATCGTTTTGCCACGTCAGAGTTTATAAATGATTTTTTAATAAGAAATTATTAAGCAAAGTTGCTAAATAATAAATCCATCTATATCTCTGAAACTGATTTAACAACTGCCACGTCAGATTAGAAACTCTAGTTTCAAAAATACAGATGCTCTTAGTACCTAGCATAATAGCCTCACATAAATGCAACCAGTAATAAGCAACTTTTCCCCCTCAACGTAGCCTGAAAAATAATCGTAATTTACATAAATGCCTAAAGAGTAAAGACTTAAGTAAAAAGGTCCAATCCTAATTTACATTGATTAAATTGGAACTTGAGAGAACACATTTTGTGTACGGTCCTGCACCAGTTTCACTAGTAGAAAATTAGAAACTTTTACAAGTCCATTTTTGTTTTTAACTTTTTGACTGAATTTCACTATCAGTGTTACAGTAACATGGTTCGCCGTATATTTACAAATTATTTGTATTTTATTTGTTTTTTGATATTTTTGAACTGAACATTGAATAAAACATAAAAAAACGTATACTATGTTTTATTCGTGAATAAAATGTGAATTTTTTTTTTTTAAACTTTTTTTTTCTTTCTTGTGGTACCGAATTATTTTCGAATAACGAATTTTTAACCTTGCTAAACCAAATCCAAACTATTATTTTGTCACTATGATCAGTGCCATTATTGGGCCGGATTTGGCCTGGTTTACACCTAAATCCACATAAAAGAACACATCCGATCCGAAGCGGTCACTGTCTCAGCTCTCATCAGCTCAACAGATCCCGAGTCCGAACTCTGCAGTAACTCAAATTTTGAGTTTAGATCAGCACCATCCGATCAGAATCCGTATTCCGTGGTGGAATTCACGGTACCCTTAAAATTCGTGCGAAAACAGATCTGACGGTTCGGATCTAAAATAAAAATTTGAGTTACTTTAGGCGATATAAATTCACAGATCCTGCCATCTTACATCCTGATTCCAAGTTATCCGCTCCTATCCATCGGAAAATATGGGTAAAGATGTTAACAGAGTAGTCTTGGCTTCATGCAGCGCATGTACCATATGCATAGCTGTTTTGAATCTGTAATCTATGCGCTGCATGAAGCTAAAATTACTCTGTTAAAATCTTTACCCGAAAATATCTTCCAATAAGATCCAGCAAAGCGGGTATCGCATCACTTCAATTTCCTTCTCTCACTATTGGGTCGGATTGAACAGGTTTGCACCTAAATCCGCAGAACACATCCGATCCGAAGCGGTCGTTCGCATCTCTCCGTCTCACTTGGTCACTGTCTCAGGCTCTCATGTCTCATCAACTCAACAGATCCCGATCCTTTGTAGTAACTTGAGTTTAGATCAGGACCGTTCAATTAGAATCCTGGCTAATCAAGTCCGAGATTGAATGCACGAGTCTCTTTAATATTCGTGCCAAAACAAATCTGACGGTCCGGTTCTAAATGCAAAATTTGAGTTACTTCAGAGGATTTGGATCCTGCCATCTTTCATCCTCATTCCAAGTTATCTGCTGCTGCTATTACATTGGAAAATTTCTTCGAATTAGTTCCCTGTCGTAGATCCAATCAAAGCAGGTATCAGCTTCACTTTTCTTTGTTTCTTTTCCCTTTAATCCCTTTCCATCGATTCAGTTGATTGATTAGTTCGTCCCTTTCTTGTTTCTTGTTATTATAATTCTCTTCCCCTGAAGTAGTTCACTTGATGCGCATTTCTATTTCTCTCATTTTTATATGTTAAATCAAGAGATGGAGTTTTGGTTTGATTATATTTTCATTTACAGAAATCAAGGGGGAAGATTAAATCCTAGTTACAGGCTTACATGAATTGTAGAGGACTAGTTACTTGTGTTACAGTATACAGTTTACTGATTTACATTACTGATTTCCACTTGAAAAGTTTGATCCACACAAGTATCTATAAATGAGGTTTTCGTAGAAAATCGCTTAGTTAGTGTTGCCTGATAATCCTTTGACAATATCCCTTAATAATAATAATGTTAGATATACAATGGGAAAAATGTCTCTTTGTTTTTGCAAGTGAATTTCTTTACATTATTTTTTCCACAAATTTGGGATTACTTTTGACAAAAATAAACAAAAAAGTCTTTACTAGCAGTAAGCTAATTTATAATTTTTGCACAAAAATAGGGGGCATCGAGAAAGTGAGAATTTGTGAAATGGAGGAGCAGGGATTAGTCTCAGTTTGTAAGGAGCATCTCGTTTTTGCTTATTATGTGTCTGGCCATGGATTAGGCCATGCTACCCGGGTTGTGGAGGTAAACTACCTTATAGAGTTTCATCTTCCATTTTGCTATAATTTTTGGGGTTAATTTCATTTATACCACTCGAAAACCTTGAAATTACATATTTTCCCCTCTAAAATTCATAATACATATTTACCCTTCTAAATTGTAAGAACTCCCAAATTTACCCTTTTTTAATAGGAAAGTCAATAAATTGGGTAAAGTTGTGAGTTTTTTAAATTTAGAAGGGTAAATATGATATTATGAATTTTAGAGGGGGAATACGTAATTTTGAGTTTTTTGAGGGGAGTACATGAAATTCCCTCATTTTTTTAGTTCTGCTGAATTTAAATGAAATATTGAGAACGAAGTTGGCATTCAATTAGGTTGCTTTAGTTGTGATTAGCTAGATAAGGTCTCAAATGAGCTTCAATCAAGTGCAAATTACGGTATATCTGGATAAAAATAGGTATTTAGACTTCGTTCCAGTTTAACTAAGACGGATTTTGGTGCCTAGATTTTATTTTTTTATGTTATTACTTTTTGATAAAGTAATATCTCGTGTCAAAGCGTTTGTTAAATCTATACTCTTTTTTTGCCTTAGAATCAATTAGCTGCATTAATGTCTCGATTTAACTCAGTGGTTTGCAAATTGGGATTATTATCTGAGAGTAAGAAGTAGAAAGTTTAACTCATTGTAGAAATATAGTGCATTAGACTATGACAACCTTTTCATGCGTCAAAAAATTATATACGGTATATTCTTTTTTCCAGGTTGTAAGGCATCTAATTGGAGCTGGTCATGAAGTGCATGTTGTAACAGGTGCACCCAAATATGTCTTCACTGGAGAGATCCAGTCTCCCAATCTTCATATACGCGAGGTTTGTGTCTTTATAATTTAAATTTAATTCAAGGGCAATTGGTGCTCGAATTCATAAACAAAAGAAATAATTATTTTACTGCTCTTTTTAAAAAGTTCTTGTAATACTTCTTTTTCCTGATATTTTACTCTAGTTATAACAAGTCAAACTTAGATAAAGACTTACAGGAATGAAAATAAAGTCATTAATACCATTAAGAAGTAATCTTTGAACAAAATTTCAGGTCTTACTTGACTGTGGAGCTGTACAAGCTGATGCTTTAACTGTGGATCAACTTGCTTCTTTAGAAAAGGTACATTTTAGTTTTTTACAACTATCCGGAACCATTCTTTGTTTGCAGATATAACAGAAAGAGTGATGCTAGGGTACTATGCATAGCACAGATTGGTTCGTACTACGGATCAATATTTTCGTTTTCAAAGTTCGAAACTTCGAATAGTCAATCTGAACCGTTCAACGTGATTTCCATTTGAAAATTGTACTTGCAAATTAAATTTTAGATTTTTTTTAATTTTCTTACTGTTCTGTTAGATAGGTAGAAAATCACTACTTTTGAATGGTCTTAGAACCTTTAGATCAAGTGATTTTCTACCTATCTAAAACTATAGTAAAAAAATCTAAAAAAAATTAAAATTTGATCTACAAGTACATTTTCATATAAAGATCATGTTGAACGGTTCAGATCAATTGTTTGGGCTTTAAAAATGAAGACATTGATCCATATTAAGGAACAATATGCGCTATGTATAGTACCATAGCCTCACTCAAATGTTAATTTTTATTTATATTTGTTTCTTTCCCTCTTCATTACGCAAACTTTTACCACCCTTATTTTTTTTTTCTTAAACCTTCTCTTCAATTTTGGAATACAGTATAATCAGACAGCAGTTGTCCCTCGTGACTCTATTTTAGCTACAGAGGTTCAATGGCTCAAGTCTATCAAGGCTGATCTTGTGGTAAATATATATGCTTCAGTACTCCGTAAAAATATTTAATGCTCTATTACTATTACCTTTCAAGTGTAATATTTGTTTCACCTATGTGTTATGAGTTATGACATGTTGCTACAATTTTACTGCTGGTTAGGTCTCGGATGTTGTGCCTCTTGCCTGCAGGGCAGCAGCTGATGCTGGAATTTGCTCAGTTTGTGTAACAAATTTTGGGTAAAATAATTGCTCATTTTATTATGATTTCTTAATTTCCTTGAAATGAGGCCTCATTAAACAACATAAACTGTTAGCAATATCAATTCTCGAAACTTTTGTTTGTTTTGTAGTTGGGATTTTATATATTCAGAGTATGTAATGGCAGCTGGTCATCATTACCGCTCCGTTGTGTGGCAGGTGCGGCTATTAACTTCCTGTTTTTATTTATTTTTCTATTTTTTTTTTGTGAAAACAGAATCCAAGTACCAGTAAATTGCAGATTGCTGAAGACTATTCCCATTGTGAGTTCGTGCTTAGATTACCTGGTTCCTGTCCAAGTATGTCACACCTCTTGGTACAATTGGTATATTTTTTTTCTTCTATTCTTCCTTTATGAAAGCTGTGGTAACTAATCTTACATTTATTATGTCTTGCAGTGCCAGCTTTTCGAGATATGATTGACGTACCATTGGTTGTCAGAAGATTACAAAAATCTCGGGCTGAGGTAGTACTTCCTCTACTGAAAGATTACTTGTTAGTAAATGTGTCTCTTTTACTAAGCTTGGTTTTTTTTAACAAGATAGGTGAGGAAGGAACTTGGGATCAGTGAAGATAAGAAGGTTTTGATCTTCAATTTTGGGGGACTGGTAATCCTACCTTACATTATTTGAGCATATTGGAAAAGATAAAAAGAGAAGAGCAGTTATGTTTACATCTAAAAATTTACTAGTACCAACTTCTAGGGGTGTTCAGTGGATCGGTTTTTCGGTTTAAATGGTTTGGTTTGGTTGAATTTTTGAATTACTTTTGTTCTTTTATATTTGGTTCGGTTTAATCTCTCTTATTTTGGTTCAACCAAACAAACTGAAATTTATTTGATATTTACTTGAATTACTTTGGTTCTTTATATTTGGTTTGGTTTAATCTCGCTTATGTTGGTTTGATTGATATTTATCTTGATATTTATTTATGATTACTAAATGTATTTATGTATGCATTGAGTTGTGACCTTTTAAAATTTAATCTCTTATTTCAGTTCAACCAAACAAACCAAAATTTACTTCATTTTTTTTTTGTTAGGTTGTTATTTGGTTGATAAGTTTAATTCGGTTGGTTCGGTTAGATTTTTGAAAACTGAATAAAATTTTGTTTTGACTATTTGAATTTGGGTTTAACCAAACCGACCGTTTGAACACCCCTACCAACTTCAGGTGTCATGAAGATTAAGTATTTGTGTTCATGCCTATTTTGTCTCTATCAGCCGGCCGGATGGATTCTAAAGCAAGAGTGTTTGCCAGATGGTTGGATTTGTCTGGTATTATACTCACTACTGTTTAAATATGTTATTTTATTACTATAGAATTTTGTTTACAAAATCATTGTATGAGATATTGTTGATTATATCAATTTGAAGGTGTGTGGTGCATCAGAGAATCAAGAGCTCCCTCCAAATTTTGTGAAGCTTCCAAAGGATGTTTATACACCTGACCTTATTGCAGCATCTGATTGCATGCTTGGTATGAATGATGCACAAATAACGAAAGTTTATGTTCTTTGTTTTATCAACTTTATGAATGTACCATGATTTTACCTGAGAATTATTTTGCCTTCGCTTGCTTCACCTTTAGGGAAAATTGGATATGGCGCAGTTAGTGAGGCTTTGGCTTACAAGTTGCCACTTGTTTTTGTCCGAAGGGATTATTTCAATGAAGAGCCATTTCTGAGGAATTTGCTTGAGGTTCTGGTTTGCTTTCTCATGATGAAACAAATATGAGAGAACTGCTTGCTTTAAGATGAGTGAGGCTATAATGCTTTGCATAGCGCGGATTGGTCCATACTATGGATAAATATCTTCGTTTTCAAAGTTCAAATAGTCGATTTGAACCATTCAACATGATGTCTATATGAAAATGTACTTGCAGACTAAATTTTTACATTTTTTGGAACTTTTTTACTATTTTTTAGATAGGTAGAAAATCAATACTCATGTTGAACAGTTCAGATCGACTGTTTGGACCTTGAAAACAGAGATATTGATCCATAGTACGAACCAATCTGCGCTATGCATAGTACCATATCCTCACTCAAAGAATATGTTTGACACCCCAATTTTCTTTTTGTAATCAGTATTACCAGGGAGGTGTGGAGATGATAAGGCGGGACCTACTTACAGGCCACTGGAAGCCTTACCTAGAGCGTGCTGTTACTCTTAAACCCTGTTATGATGGTCAGATTAATGGTGGAGAGGTAACTAGTAATGTTTTTTTTTTTACATGTTTGTCTAATACAGTCTTTCAGCATGCACCATTGTTACCCTTGTTATGTGGATACAATTTCTCTATGCAGATAGTTGCTAGCATATTACAAGACATTGCTGTTGGAAAGAAGTATGCTTCAAATAAGGTATATTACTTGTATCTTACTATAATGATTTTTCAAAATGGTACTTGCAGCATAACTGTTCATAAAATGCAGTTGAGTGGAGCAAGGCGACTTAGGGATGCTATAGTTCTTGGGTACCAGCTGCAGAGAGTACTGGAAAGAGATGTTGATGTCCCTGATTGGTACTCTCTTTCTGAGAAGGAAATTTCTCTTCATGCTAAAAACCCTACTGCTGACAACAGTGAAACTCTGTTTCATGCTGAGTCGTGAGTTTTCTTTCTGGCCACATGTATTTTTTTTTTTGAAGGTTTAGTGGCGATTAACCTACTAACGATTATATTAAACCAAAGAAATTTTCTTTACAAGTCACCAGGGATACCTGGCTTGCCCTAACTGAGATCTGTAAAATTGAGGAGAATAGAGTGAACAAAGAAAGTAGATCTGTAAGAATAGGAGAATAGGGTAATATTTTTCAGGTTTTGGGAGGAATTAATGAGAATAAGAAGGAAATAGAGATTCTTATTCTAGCGTATACTAGAATAGAGAAGAATAGAGAGTTATTTTCTAGAATAAAGTTTTTTATTTTATTTAGGTGTACTTCTTCCACACAAACAGTTGTTGTATTTTACTGCTATTACAATAACAGAAATTGCTGTTACTGAAGGTGTGTTGAGGATTTTGAGGTACTGGAGGGGGATACACAAGGTTTATCTGATACAGTAGCTTTTCTGAAAAGCTTGTCTGTGCTTGCTGTTTCTGGCGCCCCACACAGCCCTGAGAAAAGACAGCTTAGAGAGAGAACTGCTGCTTCGGCTCTTTTTAACTGGGAGGAAGAGATTTATGTAGCAAGAGCACCTGGGAGACTGGATGTTATGGGTGGCATCGCTGACTATTCTGGCAGCCTTGTTTTACAGGTTATATTCCCATTTACCTTGTTTTAATCGGGGGAATTTCATGTATACTCCTCAAAAACCTCGAAATTATGTATTTCCCCCCTCTAAAATTCATAATATTATATTTACCCTTGTAAATTTCAGAACTCACAAATTTGCCCAATTTATTGCCTTTTCAATTAAAACATCATTTTAAATTCATAAAGTACCCAGTTTACCCTTTATTAAAAAAATAAAAAAATATGGTATAAAAGTGCTTTTATACCTGTGGTGATTCCGGAAGAATTGGTAAGTGTTATACATAATATACTAGGGAGTCGCCCTTTAACCTTGTCTATCAAATATTGCAATTTGAAATATTGAAATTTTATTATGTGTTTATATTCTGACACTGTCCTTGTTGTCTGGTTATGTAAAATGGACAAATGAAAAGATGCCGATAAAAGAGGCATGCCATGTTGCTGTTCAGAGGAACCACCCAAGCAAACATAAATTATGGAAACATGCTCAAGCAAGACATCTCGAGAAAGGCTATGACCATGTTCCTGTGCTTCAGATAGTATGTTATATGTTAATTTTAAAAAAAAAAAGTTTCCTTCTATTTTGTATCCTTAAATATAAACACACTATAACTAACCGTTCTTGTTTCTAAAACATTATGCACAGGTATCTTTCGGGTCAGAGCTAAGCAACCGTGCCCCAACATTTGATATGGACCTCTTAGATTTAGTTGAAGGAGATCAGCCAATATCTTATGAGAAGGCTAACAAATACTTCTCCCAGGATTCATCTCAGAAGTAATTTCCAGCTGCTTATCTTTTTCCGGAGTGGGGGTGGGGGGTGCAGTACAATGGGCATCAGACCAAATTCGGTCTGATGACCAGTTGGAGCCATCCGATCCGCATCAAGATCCGTGCAAACTTGATTAGCGAATGTTAAAGTTATTGGAATGATTCTTGATGTGGATCGGACGGCTCCTACTGGGCATCAGACAGCCCCTGCTTCCATCTTTTTCATGGATAGGCACAATTTTCTTTGTTCATTGTGAATTATTCATTTTAACTTTGCATTGTCTGTATATTAGATGGGCAGCGTATGTTGCTGGAACTATTCTGGTATTAATGACAGAGCTTAGTGTTCGTTTTACTGACAGCATTTCCATACTGGTATGTTATCTATTATTCCCTTTGAACTTCCCCAAATATTCCCTTTGGGAAAAATCCAAGGGCGATATCGGATTGTTTTTGTAGTTCGTATTGTTACATAAGCAAGATTGCAATTCTTGATTATACCTGTATTCCTGCTCAATCTAATAATTATGAAACAACAGGTATCATCAGCTGTACCAGAAGGAAAGGGTGTCTCTTCTTCTGCTGCAGTGGAGGTTGCCACTATGTCTGCCATTGCTGCAGCTCAGGGTTATCCTTTTTATTTGTTCTTTGAACAATTTTCTCCGAGTGAGGCTATAATACTATGCATAGCGCACTTTGGTCCGTACTATGGATCAATACCTTCGTTTTCAATGTAAACAGTCGATCTGAACTGTTCAACATGATCACCACATGAAAATGTACTTGCAGACTAAATTTTACATTTTTCAAAATTTTTTTAATAATTTTTCACCACATGAAAATCACTACTTTTGAATTGTCTAGAATCTTTTGATCAAGTGATTTTCTGCAATATAAAAAAAAATGGTAAAAATCTGAAAAATGTAAAATTTGATCTACAAGTACATTTTTATATTGATATCATGTTAAACAGTTCAGATCGACCGTTTGGAACTTAAAAATGAAAATATTGATCCATAGTACGGACCAATATGCGCTATGCATAGTACCATAGCCTCACTCATTTTCTTTTATGTGTGCTCTGTCAATCTTGATGGTTACTGGAGATTTTTCCCTAAATTAGGTTTAAATATTGAACCAAGGAAGCTTGCATTGCTTTGTCAAAAGGTATTATCGAATACTAATTAATCAATTGTATATGTGATCTTTTGAATTAATGTAATTCTAGCTGTAATATTTACCTAAATTTCAAAATTTGTGATAGGTTGAGAATCACATAGTAGGAGCTCCTTGTGGGGTTATGGATCAGATGACATCCGCTTGTGGTGACGAAAATAAATTGCTTGCGATGGTTTGTCAGGTTTGTGTTACAATCTCGTCTGAACAAAACTAGTTGCGCAAGTTTACTTCCCTGCCTTTTTATTTTTTCTTGAGCCCTTTTTCACTGTTGATTGCAGCCAGCAGAGGTGAAAGAAATGGTAACTATACCGACTCACATAAGATTCTGGGGTCTTGATTCGGGAATACGTCACAGGTGCAAATGTAACTTTAGTATACAGTTTTAAAATTTTAAGTCCCTCTTTTATGTGATTTATGTATATAAGGATGGAATTTTCTTAATTACATGGTGTTTATTCTGTAGTGTTGGTGGGACCGACTATGGATCAGTTCGAGTAGGTACCTACATGGGTCGAAAAATAATCAAATCTCAAGCATCAACTCTGTTTTCTGAATCTACAACCAACTCAAACAGTCTTACGCAAGCTGACAGCTTTACTCAGCTTCTGAAATCTGAAGCCTCCCTTGAATATTTATGCAATCTAAAGCCTCACAGGTTAGTTTCTAAAAAAGTA
Source organism: Carex parvula (assembly GCA_025461045.1). NCBI lineage: Eukaryota > Viridiplantae > Streptophyta > Magnoliopsida > Poales > Cyperaceae > Carex > Carex parvula. Next base: position 770,019 of record JAJGRW010000229.1, on the reverse strand, counting down.
CATGAAGATGAATTGTTTTGAGAGTGAGGCTATGGTACTATGCATAGCGCGGATTTGTTCGTACTATGGATCAATATCACCATTTTCGAAGTCCAAACAGTCGATCTAAACCGTTCAACATGATCTCCGTATGAAAATGTACTTGTATATGAAATTTTACATTTTTTTAGAACTTTTTTACTATTTTTTTGGATATGTAGAAAATCACTTGATCTAAAATTTCTAGACCATTCAAAAATAGTGATTAAGTCTGCAAGTACATTTTGCTTTAGAGATCATGTTGAACAGTTCAGATCGACTGTTTGGAATTTGAAAACGGAGATGTTGATCCATAGTACGGACTAATCCGCGCTATGCATAGTACCATTGCCTCAGTCTTGTTCTGAAGTGCAATATATGAAATTGAGTTGCTTGGTTTTGTTTAGATTTGAAGGGATTTATGCAAAAGATCTTCCTGAGAGCACTAGTGGAGAGGAGTTTTTAAAAAAATACGGTGATCATAATGATAGAGTAACGACTGTTGATCCAAAGAGATCATATAGTGTTATAGCACCAACGAGACATCCCATCTATGAAAATTTTCGTGTTGAGGTGACATGTCTGTTTTCATGGTTCTGTAAAATAACAATTTGAGATTTTTATTTCATACTTTTTCCAAATTATTTTTTCTTCAATTATTTTGTGGTTTGCAGGCTTTCAAGGCATTGTTAACTGCAGCCAAGAAAGACGAACAATTGTCATCTCTTGGGGAACTCATGTATCAGGTTTGCTCTTGCTCCTACAATTTCTTTATTCTTTATTTTCCTGAACTAAATGTTATCTTACTGATATAAGAATGAAATAATTTATTTACCTTAGCATAGTTGGATGAGAAATTTTGGGTTTGTTTAAAGGAATTACGAGATGTTTTCTTGTCTTGGAGGGATCATATGACAAATTATGTTGGTTCTAAGGAGCATATGGTATTATTATGATTTCAATAGTGACATGATATGACATCGACATGATTTCAAGGGTAGGAGCAAATATTTAGTTAGCAAAGTTCCAATATTTTTACATTTTGTTTCTGTTGCTGCAGTGCCACTATAGCTATAATGCATGTGGACTGGGGTCAGATGGAACTGATCTACTGGTGAACCTGGTACAAGAGATGCAGCACAGGAAGTCGTCTCATGACGGCACATCCAGTCTCTTTGGAGCAAAGATCACAGGTGGTGGTTCTGGCGGATCCGTTTGTGTAATCGGGCGCAACTGCATTAGAAGCAGTGAAGAAATCTTAGAGGTAATAACTTGGAAGATTATATACTGTTTCGTGCAATTTCTTCGGGTGTAAATATGCGCATTTTTAAATTAATGAGGTACTTGTCATGTTGGTTTCAGATCCAGCAACGGTACAAGGCGGCAACGGGTTATCTGCCATACATATTTGAAGGCTCCTCACCTGGTGCCGGGAAAGTTGGCCATCTGAAAATTCAAAGGAGGCGCTCTGCTAAGTGCTGAGATTACCAACTCAAAGAATAAATAGATTGGCTCTGTAATAATTCCTTTTGACTATTTTTTTTTTTAAAGGTACCTTATTAAACAAACCCAATTAAGCATTCTTATTGAAGAATTTACATTCGTCTGGACATCTCTTTCTGAAAATTTAATCATAATGATAATTGTTAACATAACATTTCGAAATTTAAATTGCCATTTTATAATCATAATCGGACACTTTAGGAATATTGATAATTTATGGAGTGAGGCCATATAGTACTTGTACAAATCGCACCCATATTTTTGTTTTTAAAGTCCAAGTTGTCGTTAATTTCAACTGTTCAACATGATCTTCGTATGAAAATGTACTTGGACATCTATTTTTTAAAATAAGTAGAAAATAGTAAAAAAAATAGTAGTAGTGATTTAAAAATTCTGGACCATCCAAAGTAGTAATTTCAACCTATCTAAAAAATAGTAATAAGAAATCTAAAAAAGAAGAAGTAAAACTTGGTCTCCAATTATATAAAGAGGAGGGATCCACTTACAACAAATTTGAGTTACAACAAACTTACAACATTTATTTTTTTCATTTTTAAAGTCCAAATCGTCGATCCAACCGTTCAACATGATCATCTAAATAAAATGTACTTGCAGATCAAATTTTATATTTTTTTGAATTTTTTTACTATTTATTAAGTATTTTACAAAAAATAGTCATACTTAGACCATTGAATTTTGTACCCATCTTAATAAATAGTAAAAAATTCAAAAAAATATAAAATTTGATCTGCAAGTACATTTTATTTAGATTATCATGTTGAACGGTTTGGATCGACGATTTGGACTTTGAAAATGAAAAAAATGAATGTTGTAACTTTGTTGTAACTCAAATTTGTTGTAAGTGGATCCCTCCTCTTATATAAAATATAGAGATTATGTTGAGCTAGCGGTTCAGATTGATTGTTTGAGCTTCAGAAACATATATATATATAGATGGGCTATGGTGCATTGCAATGCATAGGCACCCTTGTGCACTGGACCATAAAACACCGATTCAAAGTCTAAATGACCGATCCAAACCGTTCATCTTGTTCTCCATATTAATATGTGCTTGGAGACCAAATTTTACATTTTTTGAAATTTTTTTACTATTTATTAAGCCACTTTGAAAGTTTCTGATCTGGTGGTCCAGAAAATTTTACTGTTTTTACTGTTCACCATTGGATCAGAAACTTTCAAAGTGGCTTAATAAATAGTAAAAAAATTCCAAAAAATGTAAAATTTGGTCTCCAAGTACATATTAATATGGAGAACAAGATGAACGGTTTGGATCGGTCATTTGGACTTTGAATCGGTGATTTATGGTCCAATGCACAAGGATGCCTATGCATTGCAATGCACCATAGCCCATCTCTCTCTCTCTCTCTATATATATATATAGTAAGGCTACGGTGCTTTGCAAAGTAAAGCCACCCCTTTACTTCGGGCCACTTTTTGGATTTTGAAAATCCTAACAACCGATCCGAACCGTTCAACATGTTCTAAACATTGAAATGTGCTTGGAGACCAAATTTATATTTTTGGAATTTTTCTACTATTTATTAAGCCACTTTGAAAATCGCTGATCCGACGGCAAACAGTAAAAAACAGTAAAATTTTCTGGACCACCGGATCAGAAACTTTCAAAGTGGCTTAATAAATAGTAAAAAAATTCCAAAAAATGTAAAATTTGGTCTCCAAGCACATTTCAATGTTTAGAACACGTTGAACGGTTCGGATCGGTTGTTTGAATTTTCAAAATCCAAAAAGTAGCCCGAAGTAAACGGGGTGGTTTACTTTGCAAAGCACCGTAGCCTTACTCTATATATATATATATATATCATAGTACAGTTTGATCTGCACTTTGCAAAGTACCATAGTCTCACTCTTAATTTATTATCTTTACACACAAAAAAATGAAGACCTTTGACCAGAAAAATCTAAAATAATTATTATAAATAAATATTTAAATAAAGTTTCAAAATAATAAATAAGATTACAAAGGATTTGAATTGTGATGTGATTTTCTCATCTCAAGCTGTGAAATTTCAGGACAAAATGAATGGGGGGATTATCTTTACATTTTCAAATGAACTTTTTTTAGCCTGAGCCAGCATGTCCATGTATGTATGGAATATTGGATTTTCAAATCAAGTAAAGAAAGAAGAAAACAATCAAAGCATGCTCATATCAGCAAATAGAAACTGGATTTTATTGTACCGGGATAACTCACCCAACTCTGCTAATAGTGATCTCCACACCCTTTTTTATTTGAAAAAAAAAAAGCTTTTCTCAAATGAAAACAAAGTTTTTAGGAACAAATGCATGCGCGACATCCGAATGTATGTCCAACAAGTAAAACATAAACAGAGTCACAGGTTGATCCCTCAACCAGCAGGCATCTTTCCAAATAATCTATACCAGTACAGGACTTGGTTGCCATATATATATATATATATAATAAGTTTACATCAGAAACAACTTCTGTAATAACAAATGCTTGAATGTACCAAATTTATCTCTAATTAAAAGAGTTAACACCAACCAATATTACAAAGTTATTATTTAAAACATATTACATGAATTAAGGTCCAAGAAACCCATGGAATTAAGACAATGTTTAACGGCACTTCACCGGCTGAAAGTTGCCTTGTGTGGTGCTATTTTTGAATGTGATCAGTGGCAAGTTCATCAGTTTGCATTGATAAGACATATCCTCATGACGATCTCCTTCCTCAGTCTGAAATATTCTTGTTCCTGTAAGCCAAATTTCCACGTTAAAAAGTCCCGTCTCATTCGATCTCCTAAAAGCATCAACACCACTGCTTCCCAGATTTATGGTAGAGTTGCCACTTCTGGAGAAGTTAAAAATGCGAGTTCTTCTTTGTTTTAGCTTGAAATTCCTAATTTTTAGCATGTCAAATTGCTCGGTGTTATAGTAGCAATCAACCTCCATATCATGATAGTCGGCTTTGTCGTACCAAACAGAGTTGTGGATGCTCATGGTAAAGGTGAGGTTATAGGAAAGAGAAGTAGTTAAGCTAGAATTGAGCTCGAAGCGGGTCAGATTAGCATTTACAATAGTGACCTTCTGTGACGGAATGACAAAATCAGCTATAATCGAACCAATAATGAAAGCAAATATAAGGAAAAAGAAAAAGCAGAAACATGCACAAGCTGTTTTATCACTCATGCTGTGTCAATGATTTGTGTGGTTATTCACCTAGCTTTGAGTATGGCTTGTATATATGTTTGATAAGGAGAGAGGGAGAGAGGAGAAATTAATGTTTCTTTCTATGTTTGTATGCAATTTAAACTGATTTGAGTATGGCTTTTGGAAGGAACAAAGAAGTATACTTATTTTATTTATTTTACAATATGATCAGTTGAATTAGTCCATATAGGTATATAGGTTGTATTTTCCCTAGAACTATATATCTAGATTATTATTGAAGTATCATGGAAGTTTCTTTTTGTCAGAACTTTATTATATTAACAGTTTCATTTAAAAGAATTTTCTGACGAAATCAAATTGCAAAAGGAAAATGGGCGGCGCATTAATTTATTTTTGAGCCTTTTGAAAGAGAAACCTTCTGAAAAGAAAATTAAAATATTGTTTGTTTGACATTGGGGTTCTTGATGAAGGTTCCGCTCATTATATTTTATTATACCAATGACTATATTAATTCCAGAATTAAAAAACCGTCACAACACACACGGATATGAGACCCTAGTTAATTAGAAATAAATTAAGAATTACATAAATTGTGCTTCAGAAAAGTCTCGTAGCTATATGTTTTATATATTCCAATCTTAAATATATTCTTTCTGAGGAAAGCCATCTGCAGAAGAAAACTCTATTCTATATATTTATCTTTTTTTTCTATCCAAGAAACGAAGAACAAGTACATGGAGTTGAAAATCCTTTCTTTTTTGTTCCATTGACATGCAATTTAGTTCTTTTTCCTTCAAGTTACACTAGTCTTCCTATGAAGTTGCACATAATATTTGAAACTACAACTCCTAAACAAGATATCCAAGGGAGGACCCACATTGGCCCAGGGGTGTTGCCCCTCCCTGGAGAAAAACGGGTCTGGTTCTTTCTCTCTTGATTGCTAGTGAGAATAAGCCACGAGCTTCTCTCTTTCTCTTCAATTTTGTAGCTCTAAAAATCCTCTTCTTTAGACCAATTTTCGGATAGCAAAGGAGGGAGAGAGTCTTACAAAGAGGTTCCACATGTCATTGACCCAATAGGAATGCTCCTTGTTTTATTTTAATTTTCGGGTAGGCTTGGTTTATGGTGAGCCCAATGTCTTCTCATGATTTGGTCTATGGGTGTGAGTGTACCCAAAATGAAGGGGTCACATTAAATGAGGAGTTCAAATTAATTCAAATGGTGCCTCTATGATAGTGGGCCCCATTGGTTGGATGGCCATCAACCACACCCAAGTTGCACCCAAATGTGCATTAAATCTTGTAAAATCCATATAAAATCAACCGTTTGGAGATTTTTCACGTTCTTCGTATCGAAATTCTTGGTTTAACGTGCAGAATATTACCATGGATTTTATTTTCAATAAATTAAATACAAATCTCATTTTTGTGAATTTTAAAAAATTAGGTTTTAAGACATTGAATTGACCAATTTTCTAAGAAATTAATTGGATAAATTTCTTAAATGAATTCTCAAATTTTTATGATTCAACAAATACCCTCCCCCCCCCCCCCCCCCCCCTCCCCCCAGAACGGGTCGTGAAGCTAATGAGTTTGAACCCGATAAGCTATTTGAATCCAATTCCTGCTCCTCCCTGGCAAAAATCCTGCATTCACCCTTGAGGATATCACTCAAATTTCTTATTTTTTTTAGTAAAATAAAATAAGGGTCAAGCCCTTATTTATATATTGAATTGGAAAAGGTTCAGATATTCTAGGAAAACCTTAATTTGAGTCATATAAATGAAACAAAAAAAACTAAAGAAGAAGAAGAATAAATGAGGTACTAAAACAGAAGAAATATGATTTCTTTTTCTTCTGTTTTAATACTTAATTTAAAAAAATCTTAAAAAGAAAATAGGAAAAAAAAATACAATCAGAGGAACAACATCATATGTATACTTTGTTCACCAAGGTATGAACAGCATTCACATTCCCTTAATTAAAACAAAATTCAGTGAATTCAGTTCGAATAGGCGCACTTTATTTAAATATGTGCTAGCATAAATTTAGGGAATAACTAATGGTAAATTTCAGTTCGAATGGAAGCACTTAATTTATTTTAAATATGTGTTAATTAGCACGAATTTCACAGGTCAGATATTTAGTCTTAAATTTTCCATTATTAAATTAGTATTCAAAATATGACCTCAGACTTAAGACTTTAACCATACATCACAAGTGGTGAGATGAGCTCATTCAGACATTTGATTCTTTATCTTCAAACATTATTTTAAATTAATATAAGAAGCATGGCTTCTTTTATTTTTAAGTTACTGTTTTTCATGGAAGATTGAATTAAATATAAGAAGAGATAATGACACCATACTTTCATGCGTGTACCTAGTGGGGTCCACAAATTAAGCTGTAAGCATTCTTTTTTGCTTGTTCCTCAAGCATGTAATTTATATTTATAGTTGAGTAGGGGTGTCAATGGGTACGGTACGGGTCGGGTGGAGATATTTTCATACCCATATCCGTTCAAATTGATCTTATCCATACCCTACTCTTACTCATTAAGAATGAATCTTATCCTACCCTACTTTTACCCGTTAATATTATCAGGTAACGAAACAGTAGCGGGTGAATAACGGATAATACTAATATAATAATTAGTTTTATTATATTTTACAAATAAAACATCAAAAACTCATTATGTTTTACAAATATATTTTACTCATTAACTCTTATATTTATGTTTATTCTGAATAGTTAATGAGTAAATTAAAAAAATATACATTTGATCACTTAATTAATATAAGAAAGACAATCAAATGTTTATTTTTATGTTATATATATTGTTCTATTTGGCAATTCCATGTGCAACTTCATAGGAACACTAATGCAACTTCAAGGAAATAGAACTAAATTGCATGTCAACAAAGAATTAAAAAATCAATCATTGGTGGAAATAAGTATGATACATAAGAAGGTGAGAGCCAATATTGTCAAACAAATAATATTTTATTTTTCTTTTACAGAATCTTTGACTTTCAAAAGTCAATTTTCCTTTTGCCAATTTTATTTAGTCAAAAAATTCTTTTGATTGAAATGGTCAATATGGTAAACTTTCTGAGAAATTTAGCTTGCGTGATTCTTAATAATATACATATTTCTGGTAATATTCAATGTGTACTTATATTGTTTTCTTTATAAGACTGTGCTGATGTTGTTAATATTAAAAATAAAAAAATGGTACTTCTTTGTTGCTTCCAAGAGAATGCAAATGGAAGAGAAATCAGTATAAATTACATACAAACAGAGGAGAAAGAATAGCTCCCCTCCATCTCTCCATCTCAATTAAACAAACAAGACATACTCAAAGGTATCAACATGAGTACTTTCAATGTAATTTACTCATGTTTCTGTTTATTCTTTTTCCTTATTTTTGGTTTCATTCTCAGCATCATCATAACCTATTACGCCATTCCACAACAAAAGGTCACTGTTATAAATGCTAATTTGAATAGTTAATGAGTAAATTAAAAAATATACATTTGATCACTTAATTAATATAAGAAAAGACAATCAAATGTTTATTTTTATGTTAAATATATTGCTCTATTTGGTAATTCCATGTGCAACTTCGTAGGAACACTAATGCAACTTCAAGGAAAAAGAACAAAATTGCATTTCAACAAAGAATTAATTAATCAATCATTGGTGGAAATAAGTATGATACATATCTCTGATGCCTATCAAGACATTAATTGACAGGCATGCAAAACTTAGAGGTGGGAGGCTTTAATGAACCATATCAAATTCAAACGGTGGATAATGGATCTTTGCAGCCCATTGTTCCATTTTGTAAATCTCCAACCAGGCCTAAATTTAGCAAGTTCCAATGCCAAGGTTCTAGGCCTGGTAAGAAAAAACTCCAGAATTTCAGAGAAAGGCCAACGTTTTACAGCGGCAGTAAGCCCAGAGAGAGATCCAAGAAGATGGTGCCGTTGTGATGTTTATTAAACTAAATGGGAAAGGCGATATTCTTCTATATTGCATGGATACGGGTACCGGTATCGTACCGAATACAAGACAGATATATACGGTGATACAATAATTTTCAAAAATCTATAATACGATACGCCTATTATATATATTATATATTATTTTTTATTATTTTAATTATGATATTTAGATTAATCATAATCATATATAACTTAAATAAAACTTGTACAAAGAACTAAAGGCTTAGCCTCAAGTATATTTTAAATATGACAGTTACTAATATATATCATATAAGATTGTCTAGTACAGTGGTTAAGACTTCTGACACTCAACCAAGGTGGCATGGGTTTGAATGACGCTGGAGCAAAACATAATTCAATTATCTGGAAGACTGGAAAGAATCTTGGGCCAAAAATAATTCAATATTGCTAGAAGAAATCTCTTGGGCCGTTGGGCCGCCTCCTAAATAGAAGGAAATCTCTTGGGCCGCCCCTTAAATAATGAAATATGCAGAAAGCAGGAGGAAAAAGAAGAACGTATCGGATACGTATCGGGGCTGTGTACGTGATCTTAGGTGGAGTATCGGGGTAACATAGATATTCTTACATTTTCAAGTGAACTTTTTTGAGTCTAAGTCAGCATGTCCATTTATTTATGGAATTTTGGATTTGGAATTTTGCTCCTTGATATACGTTATAAAATGGAAAAACAAAAAATACTGAGGTGTCTAATCAAGTAAAGAAAGAAGAAGCATGCTTGTATGACAATTTATAAAGTAGAAATTTGATTTCACTGTAATGGGATAACTCGCTAATTAACTCTGCTAATACGGATCTGCTCACCTTTTTTGTATTTGTAAAAAGCTTTTATCAAATGAAAACAAAGTTTTGATGAACAAACAACCGGCATCCGAATGTATGTCCAACAAGTGAAACATAAACTGAGTCACAGCTTGATCCCTCAACCAGCAGGCATCTTTCCAAATAATCTATACCAGTACAGGACTTACTACTAATAAATTGTTATTTTCTTTTTACAAAGCCTTAGATCTCATCTTTTGTATTTTGGTTGCCATATATATATATATATATATATATATATAAGTTTACATCAGAAACAACTTCTGTAATAACAAATGCTTGAATGTACCAAATTTATCTCTAATTAAAAGAGTTAACACCAACCAATATTACAAAGTTATTATTTAAAACATATTACATGAATTAAGGTCCAAGAAACCCATGGAATTAAGACAATGTTTAACGGCACTTCACCGGCTGAAAGTTGCCTTGTGTGGTGCTATTTTTGAATGTGATCAGTGATAAGTTCAGTTTGCATTGATAAGACATATCCTCGTGACGATCTCCTTCCTCAGTCTGAAATATTCTTGTTCCTGTAAGCCAAATTTCCACGTTAAAAAGTCCCGTCTCATTCGATCTCCTAAAAGCATCAACATCACTGCTTGCCAGATTTATGGTAGAGTTGCCACTTCTGGAAAAGTTAAAAATGCGAGTTCTTCTTTGTTTTAGCCTAAAATTCCCAAGTTTTAGCGTGTCAAATTGCTCGGTGTTATAGTAGCAATCAACCTCCATATCATGATAGTCGGCATTGTCGTACCAAACAGAGTTGTGGATGCTCATGGTAAAGGTGAGGTTATAGGAAAGAGAAGTAGTTAAGCTAGAATTGAGCTCGAAGCGGGTCAGATTAGCATTTACAATAGTGACCTTCTGTGACGGAATGACAAAATCAGCTATAATCGAACCAATAATGAAAGCAAATATAAGGAAACAGAAAAAGCAGAAAAAGCAGAAACATGCACAAGCTGTTTTACCACTCATGCTGTGTCAATGATTTGTGCCGGATGAATTGCGTGTGGTTATTCACCTTTGAGTATGGCTTGTATATATGTTTGATATGAAGAGAGGGAGGTGGGGATATTTTCTCTCTGTGTTATGTAATTTATACTGATTTCTCTTCCATTGGCAAGTTCTTGGAAAGAACAAAGAAGTATACTTATTTTATTTATTTTTAATTGTAATGTGTCACCAATCAATTGTTAAAATTAACAATAGATCAGTTGAATTAGTCCATGTACGTATATAGATTATTAATTAATTAAGTATCATGGAAGCTGCTTTTTGTCAGAAATTTATTATATTAACCGTTTCATTTAAAAGAATTTTTTGACGAAATCAAATTGCAAAAGGAAAATGTGCGCATTAATTTATTTTTGAGCCTTTTGAAAGAGAAACCTTCTGAAAAGAAAATTAAAATATTGTTTGTTTGACATATATTAAAAAAAATACAAATGTAAAGTATAAAAAAAAAGTATACGGTTTTAGTCCCAATGTTAATCGCAAAACTATAGTACATAATACTTTATCAGTATCGGTTTTAAAGCACCATCTGTGTCGGTTACATATCCTACACCACTTGAGAGTAGGTCCGATGGGCATCGGACCTACTCTGGTTCGATGGGTTTAATCACTGTCGATTTGCTTTAAGATTCGTGCAGAACACTTTAAACTTCGTGCGTGTCTGTTTTAATTTTCGTGCGCACAAATCTTAAATTAGATCGGACGGTCATCATGCTCGTTGAACCTAAAAGTAGGTCCGATGGACATCGGACCTACTCCGATTTCATCCTACACATATGGCGTCGACACTGATGACACAATGTCGTTTTTCGTATGCAAGTAATTGCTGTTATATATTTAAAAAATGATGATCTACAACAAATAATTAATTAGAAAACCGTCACAACACACACGTATCCGAGACCCTATCTAGTTAATCAGAAATATATTAAGAATTACATAAATTGTGCTTCAGAAAAGTCTCCTAACTATACGTTTTATATATTCCAATCTTAAATTCTTTCTGAGGAAAGCCATCTGCAGAAGAAAACTCTATTCTATATATTTATATTTTTTTTCTATCCAAGAAACGAAGAAGTACACGGAGTTGAAAATCCTTTCTTTTTAATTTGTGCCATTGACTTGCAATTTAGTTCTTTTTCCTTCAAGTTACACTAGTGTTCCTATGAAGTTGCACATAATATTTGAAAATACAACTCCTAAACAGGATATCTAGGGGCAGGACCCACATTGGCCCGGGGTGGGGGCGGGGGCTGCCCCACCCCTGGATTTTGAAATTTAATAGAGAAAAACGGGTCTAGTTCTATTTTGCCCCCCCTTAAAAATCATGTTGCCCTTCCCTGGAGAAAAACGGGCCTGGTTCTTTCTCTCTTGAGTCTTGATTGCTGGTGAGAATAAGCCACGAGCTTCCCTCTCTCTTTGTAGCTCTAAAAATCATCTTCTTTAGACCAATTTTCGGATAGCAAACGAGGGAGCGGAGTCTTACAAAGAGATCCCACATGTCATTGACCAAATAGAATGCTCCTTGTTTTATTTTAATTTTCGGATAGGCTTGGTTTATGGTGAGCACCATGTCTTCATGCTGTGGTCTATGGGTGTGGGTGTACCCAAAATGAAGGGGTCACATTAATTCAAATGGCGCCTCTATGACAGTGGCCCCATTGGTCGGATGGCCATCAACCACACCCAAGTTGCACCCAAATGTGCGTTAAATCTTGTAAAATCCATATAAAATCCATATAAAATCAACCGTTTGGAGATTTTTCGCATTCTTCATATCGAAATTCTCGATTTAATGCGTAGAATATTACCATGGATTTTATTTTCAATAAATCCAATCTCATTTTTGTGAATTTCAAAAAATTAGGTTTTAAGGGATTAAATCGACCAATTTTCTAAGAAATTAATTGGATAAATTTCTTAAATCTCAAATTTTTAGGATTCAACAAACCCCCACCAGAACGAGTCGTGAAGCTAATGAATTTGAACCCGATAAGCTATTTGAATCTGATTCATGCGCCTCCCTGGCAAAAATCCTACATTTGCCCCTGAGGATATCACTCAAATTTCTTTTTTTTAGTAAAATAAAATAAGGATCAAGCCCTTATTTATATATTGAATTGGAAAAGGTGCAGATATTCTATGAAAACCTTAATTTGAGTCATATAATTGAAAAAAAAAAGCAGAAGAAATAAATGAGGTACTAAAACAGAAGAAATATGATTTCTTTTTCTTCTGTTTTAATACTTAATTTAAAAAAATCTTAAAAAGAAAATAGGAACAAAAAAATACAATCAGAGGAACAACATCATATGACAATTTAATGATGTTCCACTGATCATATGTATACTTTGTTCACCAAGGTATGAACAGCATTTACATTCCCTCCAATTAAAACAAAATTTCAGTGAACTTAATTTATTTTAAATATGTGTTAGCACGAATATCACAGGTCAGATATTTAGTCTTAAATTTTCCATTATTAAATTAGTATTCAAAATATGACCTCATGACTTAGACTTTAACCCAGTGTTGTAAAAAACGGTCTAGTCGGCCGATTAAACAGCCGATTAATCGGAAACGGCGGCCTAACCGTCACGAACACTCTTAACGGAGGCATGTTAGCGGATGAAAACGATTAATCGGCTGTTTTTTCCGATTAATCGGCCGTTTTTTCCGATTAATCGGCCGTTTTTTCCCGTTTATTCCCGGTTATTCCCGTTTATTCCTGTTTATTCCAGTGAATATTTATTTTCACATTTTTTTTTCTTTGATAGTGTGTGATAATAAGATTTATAAATCTTATATTGTAGTTTTATTTATGCTTGGATATACATTCAATCTTTTTTATATATATTTTTTCTTCTTACTTACTTTGAAATTGATTAATTCTTCTATTATTTATATACCATATATTTTTCTTACTTACTGATGTAATTTTTTTGATTAGTACGACGTGTTCATTTATGTAATTAAGTTGTTATCATAAACTAATTTTAATGATTTTATGTTGGAATGTTTAATTTCTTTCAAATAATATGTTATTAGTATTTGAAAATGCTTAATTCTCAATTTTATTTTTTCATTAAATAAATGTGTTACTTAACATGTAAAATGCTTATGTGTTAAGAATAAATAAGCGTAGTGTCATGTTATAATAATAAAACTAAGTTAAATTAAGTTTATTTGATAAGTTTAATGAGTTAAATAAATTATTTTTAATAAATTATGATATATATACATAAATTTAATAAAAACGTTAAATTGTCCGCATAATTCCGATTAGTCGGCCACATACTGATTAATCACTTATCGGTACCCTATCCGTCCGACGACCGAATACCGTTATTTACAACACTGCTTTAACCATACATCACAAGTGGTGAGAAGCTCATTTAGACATTTGATTCTTTATCTTCAAACATTATTTTAAATTAATATAAGAAGCATGACTTCTTTTATTTTTAAGTTCTGTTTTTCATGGAAGATAGAATTAAATATAAGAAGAGATAATGACACCATACTTTCATGCGTGTACCCAGTGGGGTCTACAAATTAAACTGGAAGCATTCTTTTTTCCTTGTTCCTCAAGCATGTAATTTATATTTATAGTTGAGTAGGGGTGTCAATGGGTACGGTACGGATCGGGTGGAGACATTTTCATACCCATATCCATTAAAATTAACCTTATTCATACCCTACTTTTACCCATTAAGAATTAACCTTACCCTATCCTACCTTTACCCGTTAATATTATCGGGTAACGAAACAGTAGCGGGTGAATAACGGATAATACTAATATAATAATTAGTTTTATTATATTTTACAAATAAAACATCAAAAGCTCATGATATTTTACCAATTATATTTTACTCATTAACTCTTATATTTATGTTTATTCTGAATAGTTAGTGAGTAAATTAAAAAATATACATTTGATCACTTAATTAATATAAGAAAAGACAATCAAATGTTTATTTATATGTTATATATATTGTTCTATTTGGTAATTCCATGTGCAACTTCATAGGAACACTAATGCAACTTCAAGGAAAAAGAACAAAATTGCATTTCAACAAAGAATTAATTAATCAAATCATTGGTGGAAATAAATGATACATAAGAAGGTGAGAGCCAATATTGTCAAACAAATAATATTTTATTTTTCTTTATCTTTGACTTTCAAAAGTCAATTTTCCTTTTGCCAATTTTATTTAGTCAAAAAATTCTTTTGATTGAAATGGTCAATATAGTAAACTTTCTGAGAAAAACAGCTTGCGTGATTCTGATGTTGTTAATGTTAAAAAAAATAAAAAATAAAAAAATGATACTTCTTTGTTGCTTCCAAGAGGATGCAAATGGAAGAGAAATCAGTATAAATTACATACAAACAGAGGAGAAAGAATAGCTCCCCTCCCTCTCTCCATCTCAATTAAACAAACAAGACATACTCAATAGGTATCAACATGAGTACTTTTAAGGTAATTTACTCATGTTTCTGTTTATTCTTTTTCCTTATTTTTGGTTTCATTCTCAGCATGATCATAACCTATTACGCCATTCCACAACAAAAGGTCACTGTTATAAATGCTAATTTGACCCGCTTCGAGCTCATGGCTAACTCGGTAACTTCTCTTTTATATAATCTCACCTTTACCATGAACATCCACAACTCTGTTTGGTTCAACAAAGCCGACTATCATGATATGGAGGTTGATTGCTACTACAACAACGAGCAATTTGACTCGATAAAACTTGTGAATTTTAAGCTAATACCAAGAAGAACTCGCATTTTTAACTTCTCTTGAAGTGGCAACTCTACTGTAAATCTACAAAGCAATGGTGTTGATGCTTTTAGGAGATCGAATGAGACGGGATTTTTTGACTTGGAAATTTGGCTTAAAGGAAAAAGAACATATGCAAATGAGGATGGAGATTACGATGCGAAATTTTCTTATCAATGCAAACTGAACTTGCAACTGATCACATCTCAAAATAGCAGCACACAAGCCAGCTTTCAGCCGGTGAAGTGCCATTAAGCCTTTCCGTCCCTGGCCGGTTGCTATTTTGATGACTTAGAATGTGTGTAGTTCTAGTTATTACGTTGCATCACATTCACTTTTATTCTGTTATTATCCCATTGTTCTTTTGAAGATCACCTCTAATGTTGTTTTGAACAGAATGTTATTTATACAAGCTGTAAGTGTACCAGAGGAGCAGCGAAGGAAGCCATTTTCAATGTTTCATTTGTACAGGTCCTTTGATTGATATTATTATAGTTTTATTGAAATTAGCTTCTTTTAATTTGTAAGTTGTCCGGAGAACTGTTTTATATTCTGTCAGAGCCTTATAAAATTATGAAGTATCTCACTATTTTGATTTTATAATTCATATTTTGTCAGTGCCTATAAAATTGTGATGTACCTCATTTTAGAATAATGTTAAAAAAAATTTAAGTTAAACAATTAATAGTGACTTGACTTGTTTTCTGCTACAGCCTGTGCTGGAGATGATGCTTACCAGTAAAACCTGTTATGTTACCACTGTGTGTGCTTTAAATTCGGCATTATATTACTGGCATTGTACTCCTTAGTTTTCTAATACAGCTTTTCTAGCCTTTATTAATTTCTTAATAGTACTTCTTATTAGCAGGCAAATATTATAAATAAGGAAGGTAGAATCAGTAAAATTTCACCACCAGGTTTTGCTAAGTGTCCCCAGACCCTTCATTTCCAACACAATCTAATGCATTCATCAATGTAGAATCAGTAAAATTCCAGAACCAAGTCAGTGAAGGGAAGGGACACGACACGAGTATATATATTTTGAGGTTAAGGACAGAAACCCATTTTTTTTTTTAAATATTAATATGTATTTTTAATGGTTAAATAAAAAAATGAGAATATTAATAAAATAAGTGAGTTCTAATTAGAAGTACAAATAGTTGATTTGAAAATTTAGATGGGTAAATATCTAAATTTGTAACGTAGTGGAAACCGTAAAATTTTAAAATAATAAGTTTCGAAATAATAAACTGAATACGAATTCTTTTAAGTTATAATCTGATGTTTTGATATATTGAATTTTAATATTAAAAGTTATCAAGGGCTATTATGCAAAAATTTCCATTTTTCAATACTTAAAACTTTGAAGGACCAAATTGCAAAAAGTCCAAATATTAATCAAACCACCTTCTTCTCTTCATTTCCACCGATCCATTGTGTGTATTTCGTGGGTGTGTTGGGTGGCCGAACCAAGAAAAGAAAGAAAGAGAGAAAGTGAGATCTGAGCGTACCGGATCGATCGAAAGTTCGCGAATTCGAGTTTGGAACGGAGTAAGCGATCTAGATCATCTCCTTTTCATTGATTTGGTATATCTCATCTTATTCCTTTCTCTTTGAAACCCTAGATTTTGCCTTAATCGAATTTTTAGTTTGAAATGTGAAATTCGTGTTGAATCGATCAAGTTCTATTTGATTAATTGATGTATTTCTTGAATTGGTACAAATTTCTTAGGGTTTCAATTTGAAATTTCATTTGATGCTAGGGTTTGGGTAAAAGGTGAAATTAGAAGTACTAAATTGCATAATTGATGTTTCTAAACCTTTTTATATCGAATTTTATGAGTTCTGATCGAAATTCCTTAATTTTAAGTATAGAAACCCTAATTTCGATCGAAATGGATTTTCGTAGATAATTGAGATTGTATGGTATCGTATATAATGGTACTATGGTGTTGAATCGATATATTTAGGATTTAATATAACTTATATGCGTGATAACAGGTACGATTAATCAAGTAAGAGAATCCCGAGATACCTCGAGCAGTTTGAATCCTCGATAAGCGCCACGAACGTCACATCAGGTGCGGGGGTTCACGGGATTTGTCTTGAAGTTTATTTTACGAATTAAATAGGTTATATATATATGAACTGCATGTTGAAATTCTGATTGCACGCATCATTGAATCATTGCATATTCGATTGATTGAACTGATTGAATTATTATGGTTTTGCATGTTGGTATGGTTTATTAAATTGATTGTTCCTTTGATTCCGATATGAAATGAAACCACAGTACTGAATTGCTATTATTATTATATATATATACTGTTACAGCAAAGTCTAGAGTCGACGCTAGACTTTGATTCAGGAACCATATGCGCATTTGGGGAATGACCCCACTGATTCCAGTACCGGTTGGAAAGGGGATACTGTTATTACTGTGACTGTAGGAATACTGAACTGTGGTATATTGAATACTATTAAACTGTTACTGTCCCAATTGTTTTTGCTTCTGATTCAATCACTGATTTCTTATTTTCTTTGAAATGCTGAATTGTTATATATGTCTTAATTGCGAACCAGAACGAATAGAACGGTTAAGCCGTATAAGATAGATACTGATATCTATCTTTTGACCTGACCTAATAACTATGCATTTAGGTCCAATTATTCTGAGTAATCTGTTGGGGCTTCGTTAAAAAGGATGAGATTAGTTGTTCATTTGAGATTCGGTTTATAGCAATTGCATTCATGTTTTATAAATGATAAACTGATTTAATTCGGATTCTGGATTTCTTACAAATCCAGTAGCCCTGTTTAAATTCCGCACTGAGAAACTGTGAATAAGTTTCTCACCCCTTTCCCTTCGTGGGTTTTACAGGAAAGAAGGATTAGGGCTTCGGGATCGTGCTGTGAGCCGCAGGAGGGTTTAGGTATATCTATGCCATAGTCTTATGATCACTTTTGGTACTGATAGTAGTACTTTGATCGTATTTTGTTGTATATATATCCATAAAACCAGACTTGTGTAAATCTTTTAAACTATGTGTGTATTTATGTTTTAAATTTGTGTGTTTTATTTATTTGTGATTATCTGAATGAACTGAATGTTATCGGGGTAAATTGGGATAGTTCTAAATGGGACTGAAGGGATTGAAATAATCGGTGCAGTGGGATTATTCTAAAAAGGGGGTGGTTGTTTTGCCGTTTTATTTGAAAGAAAAAAAATTTATTGGTATGGTTTTGGGATGAAAAATCCATTCATCTCATCGTAATTGCCTAGTGAATATATATAACTTATATATTCCCGGCATTAACTGCGCATCCCTGGTTCCGGGGTGTGACAAAATTAAATCATGAGTGAGTAAAGCTAGTGTGTGTTATGCTCACAAAAAGGGCTTGGTGATCATAACTCCTAAATCTATTGGATTGGCTTCAAACGATGAATCCAAACTTTTGAAACCGATATCTACTTCACGAGTGATGCGTGTACATGTAAAATTTTTTATTTTGAATTTATTTAGTACAAAATTTATAAGTTATTTGAATGCATTTGCTTTTTATAATTTTTTAACCGCTTCACGTTGTACTAAAATGAATTCAAAATTTTCAAAATTTTGCATGTGCAGGCATCACTCGTGAAGTATAGTAGATGGATTTCAACGATTTGAATTCATCATTTGAAGTCATTCAGACAGATTTTGGAGTTATGCCAGTAATAATAATTTTGTGGAAGATGTTTTGTATGTTACTCATGCAAATAATTATGTCACTGATACACGAGTTGATTCAAAATTCAAAAATAACTCAAAACTAAAATTAGCCTTTTCAGTATCCTATTTGACAAAATTATGAAGTTGGCATTGTTAGCAAATAATATATATGTATATCTCACACACTCTCTCTTGCCATGTATTACGTGGAAAATATGCAAGAAAAGAAAAAAGATTTGTAATGGACGGTCTGGATTCAATCTCAAATTTTGAGTTAATTATCTCAGACGATTTGAATTTGCAAGGGAAATAATTAATTGTATTAGATGATATTGAAAAGAAGAAAAATTATATGATGGTATAGAAAATATATTGATGGCCGAGTAAGAAATAATATGATATATGAAAGTCTTAAATGAGAAATGAGAAAATATGAAGAGTTGGAAGGATATTTGAAGGAGCACATAACATATTTTCCCTTCTGAAATATTATATATATTTTTTTTTCCTTTTGTAAAGTTTCTGAGAAAAACAGCTATTGAGTGATTCTTAATAATATACATAAATATTTCTGGAAATATTCCATGTAGCACACAAGGTAACTTTCAGGCTGTCAAGTGTCGTTAGGCGTTTTCGTCTCTTGATTGATGGGTGAAGATTTTGACAAAACAGCTTTTAATTCATGCAGTGCACAGACAATAGAGTCAAAACAGTACTGCATATGACTTGCGCACTACACGAATCAAAAATAGCTCTGTCAAAAATATTTACCCTTGATTGATAGACATGTCAACTGGGTTGCTATTTGGAAGACTTAGAATGTGGGTGATTAAGTTCATTGTTATTTATTTCAATGTATAGACTCTCTTGTACATTGCAATGTGTAAACTCTCTTGTATATTGGACTATAAATCGTTAGATTCAAAGTCCAAACAGCCGATCAAAACCATTTAACTTGATGAAAAAAAAAATTAGTAAATTCAATTTCTTTCAAAGAGTCTCCTCTCTTCTTTCTCTTCGAACTCAAACCTAACAACTACAAAATACATGCGTTCAGCAATAAAATGGAATTGTTAAAAAAAAAAACAGATTTTTTTCGTATGATGCCGTTTAAATTTTGTTATAAGTGGGTCACTATAGGAATTAATGTTGCTCGACGTGAAGTAATAAAAAAAAGTTAAAAGAAAAATTGAATTATTTATACACTTGAAGAATACAATAGGGCAATTCAAGTATCCAACTTTGGATATGAGAACAAAGCTTTATTAATTACATGCCATCATAGTTTATTAATTAGAACATTTGTTTTATGTGGCAGTGAGTTTTAATTGGAGACCATCAACAAATGCAATGACAATCTAACTTATTTTTTTTGCAAAATCCTCCTTTTGAACAACCGGTTAAGCACCAACTGTTACATGTTGCATTATTAACACACTTTGTATTGCCATTCCATTTATGATGGTCGGTGCAACAATCTTGACCTGAAACACCTACATATTTATTTCAAAAATATCCAGTTATTTTTGCAATGGTACAAATTCAGGGGCGGATCTACTATAGCACAGGGTAGGGCAACTGCCCTATCCTGAAAATCCAAAACTAATTTACAAAGACTGGATTTTAGGCCTTTGCCCTACCCTGCAGCCCAATTAAAATAGTTGGCCCATTGTATATTAAATTTGGTAAATTATATAAGATACGGTCCAATTAAATTCAATTCGAAACTCGATTCAATAATTTCTTGCCCTACCCTGATCAAAATCCTGCATCCGCCCCTGTACAAATTTACATATTTTAACAAGGTTGCACACAGATTACTGACTCATTTTGATCTATAAATATATATAGATCAGTATATATCTGTAAGATTCACTTTTTTTTCTTTTATGGATATAATGAAAAGTATATATGAATTCAAAGGCGCACACACATAAAATATACTACTAGATATTGCATAAAGAAAAAATAAATAAAAGAGACATGATCTTACTATATATGTAGATCACCAGTCATGCTGATCATGAGCAAGCAAAGGCATAGATAAACAGCAAAGCTTGACTGAACCATTTTTCTTTTTTGTGTTAATTAATTAAAGTGAATTGGTTATTTTACACATGCTTACATGCATGCCTATATATACTTGGAATGACAAAACTAGAATGGAACAAAGAGGTTACTGCTGAGGGACAATTAACTCAAATAGAAATACATTTTTACTATTTTTATTATTTTTTTGTTTGTTTCCCTGCTGAATTATTAATTTGACTTCCTGATAGGTCTAAATTATATACACATTCGATCTAGTTTTTATCACATAATAGCACCAAATATCTTGTATTTTAGTAGAGAATAGAATGAAATATATCCAAGAATCAAGTTACTGCCAAAGTCTATTTAAGTTACAGGAAATGGAGCAAATTGTAGATCTTCTCGCAAGCTTTCCGAAAAGTGGTAGAACACTGAAAACGGAGTTACAGATCATGAGTTATGCCCGTTTGAATTTCAGAGCAAAACAGGAGAAACCGAGCCCAGTGCGGACGCACTGACCCAGAGTGCGGACGCACTCAGCCATCAGACACAGAAAACAGAAAATCCGAGCGCAGTGCGGACGCACTCGGGCCGCACTCCATCCGCACTCAGCGACACACAGTTCGTATTTTGGCCATATCTTGGTCATACGAACTCCGATTTGGGTGATTCAAAGCTTGACGGAACCAGGACAAAGAGATCTACAACTTTCATGAAGGAAATAAATCCAAATTCGGAATATATAATTCTGTACATCAACATCAATGGCCGCTCCAGCCTGAAAAACTGCTAAATATGGAAAGTTAGTGGACTTAGTGGGTGCCAAAATTAGAATAGCTTGGTCTCCAAGTTATTAATCACAGAATTAGAAATATAGAAGTTAGTGGGCTTAGTGGGCGCCGAAAATAAAACGACTTGATCTCCAAGTTCAGAAAATGTTATATAAGGTTAAGGAGACCACATCTCTCATGATCCATTATTGTACATATCCATTATTATATCCATCTTTCCACAAATTGAGAGAGAGAGATCCTGCAGAAATTCTCGAAGGCTTTCCAAGAAAAGAGAAGAAGAAGATTCAAGCAAGGAGTCGGCAAGATCGAGGTTTTAGATCTAAGAAAGGGTGTAATCATTTCTTTATCTTATTTCTTATTGTTTTTGCCAATCTTTGTTATGGATCTCTCCAAGAGAGAGTAGTTCTCTTTCTAGGGGTTTAGGTCATGTAGCATGAACTTGTTTAATTCTATTTACTCGGATTTTAGTTTTTATTATGATTGTTTGATTTGATGTTAATTTCTATGATTTATCATTTGTGATGTTCCATGATTTATGCTTGAATTGTAGCGTCCCGCTTTGATCATTTAGACCCAAAGTAGATTAGGATCATATAGGATAGTGCAACTTGTTGTGTTTGACTTGTAGCGTCCCGCTTAAGTCTTCTTGGTTAAAAGTAGATTAGGATCATATAGGATAGTATAAATTGTGATTGCAAATACCTTGGGATTTGGATTAGAAGCGACCGTACTTTGTTATTCAAATCTGGAAATATAGAGATTAAGGTTAGGTTCGGTGAAGGACTTAGCGGTGAACCAAATCCTGATTGAGACACCTTAGAACAAATATCGATATATACTTTGAAGCACGTGATTAAATATCCCTCTAGGTTAGTGACAGCCCTAGAATTCGAGACACATTAATCCGTCCACCCAAAGTATTCGTATTAATATTTGTTCCAAAGGCTAACTTAGGTTAGAAACCTCGTCATAATCAAACATGAATTTAAACAAACCGAGTAGATAGAATTAGCAAGGGATTGTGGACCGAATACCCCTAGACTTCTCAAACTTGATTTTCACCCGATTTTATTGCTTTTTGTTACGAACTTTTGATTTACTTTAATTTTCCCTCAAAAACGAAATTACACAAAAACCCCCCTTTTACTTTTATTGTTTTGTCTTAGAAGTAGTTTTCTTTATTAAAAATTAGTATTTCCCTATCTCCTTGCGGATCGACACCTAAATACTACAATCGATAGGTTGTGCGCTTGCAACTAACCTATTAATTGAGTACGAAGGTTTATAAATATTAAAGGCAAAAAAAGAGTACCAAATTCCTATATCTAAAATACTCAACACTTCCCTCCATTACAACCTAATTTCTTGTTTTAAGAAATTATGATGGTTCAAAATTTACCATCAAATGATCTTATATGCTTGAATGCCAAATTATCTACTCAAAATTTGCATCCAACCTTGTATGATTTACATCCATGTCAGTCCATTTCTTTTTTTTCTTTTTTCTTTTTTGTTATATCTATAATAAGAAATTAGTACAATATTTAAGTATATGCATATAAGTTTTTCTGGCTGGCAATAAACAATTCAACATGGTAGAAATAGAGGGTTTCATTGTCATAATTTATTTGTGCCATGCAATATTATAATCTTATTTTTAATTTAGAATTAAAATTTAAATCTAAACATGTTGAATCAGAACTTATCTTATTTTTCATATTAGTTTTAAGAGGGATGCTTCTATGGACATAAGGACCTATTTGTAAAATGAACATATTTTCATTTTCAAAGTTCAAACAGTTGATCCGACCGTTCACATTATCTCCATATTACAATGTACTTGGAGGTCAAAGTTTACATTTTTTTGAATTTGTTTACTATTTATTAAGTATTTTACAAAACTAGTCAAATTCAGACCATTGAATTTTGTATCCATCTTAATAAATAGTAAAAAAATTCAAAAAAATGTAAAATTTGACCACCAAGTACATTTTAATATGTAGATAATGTTGAACGGTCAGATCGACTGTTTGAACTTTGAAAATGAAAATATGCTCATTTTACAAATAGGTCCTTATGTCCATAGAAGAATTTGCCTAGTTTTAATTAGAATATTTAGTATTGATTGGTTTTTTGTCATTTTGGCAGGAGGCTTGGTTATTTGGCCTGTTAAGATATACACTTTACCAAATGGGTTTATTCAATTGCTCCCTGAATCAAGAGCTTCCATTGGTTTTATTTGGAAAGGTGTTTCCTTTTACAAGCCTAGACGCCACTTTTGGGAGGTTTCTCCATTCATTAATTCAAATCCTCTCTAGTGTGAATTTTTCATCTGATGGTCCATCTGATCTCTGATTTTGTTGTTCCATACAAGGTTCTAAATAGCGATTATAGCTCTATAGCTTTTAAGGTCCAAAAAAGTTTTAGCGCAGCTATAGCGCAACCATAACTAATTATTTAGAATCATTATAAAAGAAAAG
Organism: Carex parvula; assembly: GCA_025461045.1. Taxonomy (NCBI): domain Eukaryota; kingdom Viridiplantae; phylum Streptophyta; class Magnoliopsida; order Poales; family Cyperaceae; genus Carex; species Carex parvula. The sequence continues at coordinate 745,658 of JAJGRW010000229.1, read as the reverse complement.
CGGTTAATGGCGTTATAGTTTTTGAGGTCCGAAAAAACTATAGCGTAGCTATTGCGTAGCTATAGCTAGCTATTTAGAACCCTGGTTTCACATGAACCTCAAGTTGTTGATCTGAGACAACTAGTGTGGAATTTTAATTGATAGGCTAAAAGAGTTTTAACAAAGGTGAGAATGAGGTACCTCAAATTTTGAGTTTGGATCTGGTGAACCGTCCGATCAGAATCTTGGGCCAGGATTACAGTGAGGATTATTCTCAGAATTAAAGATTATTTTTTTATTTTATTTTTATTTTTATTTTCAGGATTGATGGCATTTGGTGCCAATCTGAATACCATTTTGGGTTTGCTTATTGTTACCTACTTTTCTTGGCAAATAAGCTACCATCTAAAGTTCTCAAAACATTAAAAATAAAAAAGTAAGAAAATGTGCAATAAAAAATACCAAACAGTAACCTCTCAGACCCAACAACAGTGTGGTTTATTAGTCCTCTAATTATTCGGCTAATGAAGTCATCAACTAGATTGATGACATCTAGGCATGATGTTTTTTAAAATGCAAGTTGAGAGGGCTTAGGAATTAGGCATTGCTCCTTCATCAGAAACTTCTATCAATGCATTAATAAGAATCAGCTATATATCAGAATCAATTCACCATAGATGCACAGCTCAATAACTTGACAAGTATGGGGCTTTCACAGGAGGAGGTTGCACTTCTGATCAGAAAAGTCCCTATGTTGTTGGAGTTACCAGAGAAACTGGTAGGCAAAATGGATTGCCTGTTAAAGGAAGCCGGTTGTGATAAGACTGATGTGGTGGGAAATCCAGTTTTGCTTATGTACAGTTTGGAGAACATGCTGAGTATGAATTTCACAAGAGCAATAAATTCTTTCTTTAGCAAGAAATAATAGTCAAATTATTTAACTCAAATTTAGTATGTTGGATTTCAAATATATATATTTTATGAGTAGGGTTAAAATGCACCATTGATTTTATGCTCCAATCATGTTTCAAATCTTTATTTTCATTTTCAAAATCCGAACAGTCAATCCAAACCGTTCACCATGATCTTTGTATTAAAATGTGTTTAGAAACTAAATTTTATATTTTTTTTTTTGAATTATTTTACTAATTTTTTAAATAGGTACAAAATCCCTGTTTTGAGAATATTCTAGATCATCCAAAACAGTGATTTTGTACCTATCTAAAAAATAATAAAAAAATTTCAAAAAATATAAAATTGTGTCTCCAAACACATTTTAATATGAAGATCATATTGAGCAGTTCAAGTTGATTGTTCGAACTTCTAAAACAGAGAAAAAGACGTGGACCATAATTGAAACACAAAACCAATAATGTATTTTAACCCTACTCATATTTTATAGAGAAAATTAATGTCCTAACTACAGTACCTGACGTAATTATCTATTTCCAATAAAAAAAAATAATGTCTTAGCCACTGCATTTAGTTCTAAAGATATTTCACAACAAGGCAAAGTAAAAGTTCATTAATTTATTTTGAAATAGAATAGCCAATAAATTACTTTTAATGTCTAAAGAGAAATGGAAGGAAGTAATGAATCGGTTCTATAAAACCTGTTTATTCATTGTTAGTTCAAAAATTATTTAGTTTGCTAATTTCTATATGTTTACAAACTGAAACAGTTTGATTTCATTTGTGAATTTGGCTTTCAAGAAATGGGCAGATAACATATTGATTAAATTTACAGCACAAAGAAGAATAAACCTAAATAAGGTTACAAGTGCTTTCCGTGGTTTCATTTCACAGTTATTATACACACACAAATTAAGAGCAAGTGTATTATAATTTCTTGCACTCAAAAAATGAACCAACATTTGATTTAGTGACTAAAAGCAATGTGGTCTGTTTTAAAAAATTTCATGCTCAAAAACAGGGCAAAAAGTTTGAGATTTTTTATTTAGATAATAGATAAGCATGACATGCCTTTTGGTGCAATACATTATTGCTTAATTAGAAAATATAAATTGCATACTGGAAACATAGACAAAGAAGGATCAGTATAACAGTTAAATTACCAGTACAAAATACAAACCACGTTCTGGTACAACCCCAAAAGAATCAAACTATAAAATAATAATTTGAAGTTGAAATCAGAAACACAACAGAACAACAGTAACCTAGCCTAAATTGTAGTTCATAATTTCAGATTAGAAATCTAAACCCAAAGTCCTCCATGATTATATTTTGTAATTTTGTTTTAACAAAACAAATTATAAAATAATAATTTGAAGTTAAAAACAGAAACTACACACTTAAATTTGTAATTAAGGGGTCAAAATTTTATTCAGAATTTCAGATTATGAAAAAGGAGAAACCTACTAGACCTAGAGGGGATTAATTTCACCTAAATGTAACTCAAATAATTTTGAGTTCGGATCTGGACCATCCAACCTCAGGCCGGATTGGCCCAGATTCCAATTGGACAGTCGAGATTCAAACTCAAAATTTGAGGTACCTCAGTGGATCTTTCTCACCTTTGTTTTAAACTCTTTTAGCCTATCAATTCGGATTCCACACTATAACTAGTCTCAGAACAACAAAATCAGGGACAAAATGGACCATCTGAAGAAAGAAGCACTCTAAGAGGATTTGGATTAATTAATGGAGAAACTTTCAAAAAGTGGTGGCAATATCAAGGCTTGTAAAAGGCAACATCTCTCCCAATTAACCGATGGAGCAAAGAATATACCCATTTGGTAAAGTGTATATTTTTCTAAGGACAACATGTTAACAGGCCAAATAAACCAGTCTCCTGCCAAAAATGACAAAAAACCAATCAATACTAAATATCCTAACTAAAAATAAATAACAAGGAAAAAGATGAACTAATATTTTACCCGCTTCATCTCCCATGGTGAACTATCAAACCACTAACATTTCATAACACGAGCATTAATGAATCTACATCTCTTACTAACAAACACAAATCAGAGTTGCACACGAGAAGCTCAGTTGCTCGGCCACTTCCATAACAAAAAGCAATTGCATACCCAAGTTGTACCCGAGAAGACAACTGAGCCGAAAAGTAACAGAAACACCATATAAAGGATCGCGAGCAAACAAAAGGAACATTTTTTTACAAGAGCAACATTTTTCCATGTTGCACCAAAACCCAGAGAGAACTAGTATCAAGAGAGCAACATTTTTCCATTTTACCACACATACAAAGGCCTTGGTGAACAAGGCACCTTGGCTGCATACAGAACAAAAAAGCATTACATACTAAATTTAACTAAACATTGTTCGAACACCATAGAGAAACTATATAATACCAGTACCGTTACAGCCAAAAATAACTAACATTGTTCATACCTTGATTCAGTGATGAAATGAGGGTTCATCACATCAAAATGATACAAGAAGGCCCGGGTTCTTATCTGGGCCGATCATATGGGGCTGAGCGATCGCGATCACGGCCACCGCCGCTGCGGGACCCACCACCATTACTACGGCTAGAGTAGCGGTCCCCGCCATCACGGTCTGATCCATACCTGCCACCACCACCACCTCCTCCTCCATACCTAAATAACATTTTGTCAAGAACACCAGTTCTATTTAGAATCAAAGATAACTCAACTCGGTGAATGAAAAGATATACAAGGTTGCAAGCATATTCTCCATTTTCTATTTCTCATCAAAATTGGAAATGTTAACTAATGTATAACTGAATTGGATTTTACATTTCTAAGTGTCCAATTTATGTAAATTTGTTGTCAATGTAGCGCAATCATGTAGATAAAATTAGCTTCAAACAAAACAAAACCCTTTTTCCCAGTAACAAATCTGAACAATCACCAATACCAAAAATAAAGACCTAAAAATATTTTGTCAAGAAAACTCACTCATTTGGTTGCAAACAAATTCACCTTTTTCTATTTCAATTTTTGTAGACTTCTCATTTCATGTCTAATAAAATTGGATTGCCAGTACCATCAGACTGGATGTTCTTAATTGTGGAAATGTGATCTAATGCATAACTGAATTGGATTTATACTTTAAAAGTACATAAAGTTGAAATAATCACTTTACCTATCGCTACCATATCTGTCACCACCATCACCTGAAGGGCACTCTCTAGCAAAGTGGCCTGGTTTACCGCACTTGAAACAATCACCACCTCCACTTCTACCACCTCCACCTCCACCACCACCGCCATATCCACGGTCTCTGCCGCCTCCACCACGGCGGTCCCCACGGTCATAGTCACGGTCACGGTCCCTGCCACCACCGCCTCCGCCACCACCTGGCTGAGCCCGGTCAACAGTTATGGAACGGCCGTCTAAATCATTGCCATTCATTTTCTCTATTGCTTCCTCCATGGCATCCTTTTCATCAAATGTGACAAACCCAAAACCACGGGACCGGCCTGAATATTTGTCAAGTACCACCTGAGAGACAAATAAATCATTATATTAAATGGAAAGAATCTCAGTACCAGATTGAGATACAGTTAAAAGCTGGGCTGCTGCATCAAATTTTTTTGCCACTTTTTTCCTCTGTACAACTCTGTGCATACTGGTAAGTTTTTCATTGTACACAAAATGGCAATCAATTCAACATAGAATTCAGACTAAGTAGCATAAATGCATTGCTCTAGCATCCAACAAGAAATTTAGGCTATGCTAAATGTGGTCAGAGTAATAATTATAACCTCTGTAAACGGAGAAATAGATTCATGAAATGAAAATCTAAGGCAAGTTATACATGGCAAGAACAAAACATATAGAAATTAGGCTTACAGTTATATATCTAGAGTCCGGCTACGCTACTTATATAAGCATATCAAGGCAGATGCTTATAAGTCATATATCCGTTTTCAAATTCCAGATGACAAACCCAAACCATTCAAACCAATCTTCTTCTTGAGAGTTTTGTTTACATATAAAATTTAAAATTGTATGAATTTATTTAATATCAAGTAAGCAGTAATAAAAATGAAGATTTTGTGCATATATTGATGCATTATTGGCATGTCAAAAAGGGTCATCTTTCAAAAATCATAAAAAATAGTAAAGAAATTCTAAAAATAGTAAAAATTGGTATTCTACAAGTTCAATATATAACCAATATAATAAGCTACTTAACTCGACATTTTGAATATGAAATTTTTCAGTTTGACCTGTAAGCATATGCCAATATGCTTACATGAGTAACATAGCCGGACTCATATATCTATGTTACTATAATATTTAGGCTAAAAAATACAGTTTATAATTTAAAGAAGATAAAAGGATATTATGAAAGAGAGGAACATTGTATGATACCTTTGCATCTGCAATTTTGCCAAATTTGCCAAACGCATCCTCTAGACTCCGATCTGTTGTAGTCCAAGAAAGATTCCCAATAAAAACCTGGTATTCTTCTCCATCTGACATTTCACAACTTTCTCTACACTGCAAATATCAAAAGACTCAAGGTCAAAACTAAGTAATATATTAGGCATTTTTACAAACTATTCCTAAAAAAAGTCAAATCAAGGAAATCATCCTTTTACATCAGATACCAAAAGACTCTGCTACTTAGAACAGATCTAAGATCTGCTGTATTTATCAATAAAAATTAGATTCATGATAAAATTTACAAATTCAACAAACACGGTACACTATTATACAAATTGAGAAATCAGAGAGTAATAGAAGAAGAGAAAGAATCTACCTTTGGATCGATTTCAGATGTTGGAAAAATGCGAGCGATGCCTCTCTCTCTCTCTCTGTGTTTTTGCGGCTTATGAAGAGCAAAAACCCTAGGTATCAGATATTTTGGTAGACGAGGGCTTTTCCGTAACTATCCGATCAGAAATATTTCTTCTCAGATCTGGACCGTCCGATCAGAAACCACACGAATATTGAAGAGAGACATTGCATTCTAACTTAATCGGATTGGTCCGGATCCTGATCGAACGGACCATATTTATACAGAAATATTACGTTACCTCAGAGGATATGGGCTCGGAGCGCTAGTGGTCTTAGCCGACTAAAGATTTTAACAGAGCACCGTACACTTCATGCAGCGCACGAATCTTATGCAACTCTGTTTTCATTCTATAGTCTATGCGCTGTATGAAGTCAAAACTAATCTTTTAAAATCTCTACCCGTCCTAGTTGCTCTTCTTTTATAAACGAAAAAAATGCGAGTTTACATTTGTAAGTTGTAATGTATACAAACTAAGAGTGAGTCTATGGTACTATGTATAGGACGATATAGTCCGTAATACGAATCGTTCAATATCATTTTTAAAATTTTAACGATTGATCTGAACCGTTCAACATAATTTTTATATGAATATATACTTGCAAATCAAATTTTTTATTTTTTAGAATTTTTTTTCTATTTTTAAAGATAGATAGAAAATCACTGTTTTTGGATGATCAAGAATTTTCAGATCAAGTGATTTTCTACTAATCTTAAAAAATAGTAAAAAAATTATAAAAATTATAAAATTCAGTCTGCAAGTACATATTCATATGGAGATCATGTTGAACGTTTAGAATCGACCGTTAAGATTTTAAAAACGAAAATATTGATCCGTATTACGGACCAACTCGTAATATGCATAGTACCATAGACTCACTCACAAACTAATACTAACAGCATTTTCATCATGTAATTATAAAAGATGTTTTTTGTCACTTCAATAAGTTTCGTAACTATTTTTCAATTAACAATGTTATATTATTTTTATGATTAATTTTATTTAAATTTTTTTAGCAATTTTATAAATTATTGCAATAGTCAATTGCAAACTAATTGTAAGGAGAACGGAGTAGGTCCGATGTCCACCGGACTTACTTTTAGGTTCAACGAGCATGATGACCGTCCAATTTAATTTAAGTTTGTTCGCACGAAAATTGAAACATACACACACGAAGTTTAAAGCATTCTGCACGGATCTTAAAGCAAATCGACGGTGATTAAACCCATCGAACCAAAGTAGGTCCGATGCCCATCGGACCTACTCTCAAGAAAATTGTAAGATGGTGTGACATTCTTAACAATATAATTGATTTTATAAGATTATTAATTTATAAATTACTCCGCATTGCTGCAATAAAATTATAATTCTCATCATAGTATTTATAATTATCTTCCAAATGAGATGTAGATGCTCTACAATTAAAGCAATTATCATAATAATTGATTTTTGTACATATATATTTCTAGAATTTGAAGCGAATATCCGTAATATATCCTTGTAAAATAATTTCAGCACATTTTTTTCAAAATATTTTCGTGTTTAATAATACATAATTTAATATGTTTTATTAACAAAATCTACAGAATTTATTATTTGTTTTACAAAATATTAATATTTTGATTCTTCACTTTGACTAGTCACTAAGAACAATACTTTTTATCTTTATGTTTAAAATTTGGATATTTTTTATTTATAAATATTAGTGTACGGTTCAAATTAGGATGTTTTTTATCCTTATGTCTTTCATTCCTCATTCGTGCATCACATTTTTAACTTCGTTTTAAATGTCTAATAGTCAATTCAAACCGCTCAACATGATTTCCAAATTAAAATGTGCTTGGAGACCAAATATTATATATTTTTTAATTTTTTTTTACTATTTTTAGATAGGTACAATATTACTGTTTGTTTGATTGAACCTAAATTGTTCAATCATAAAATATCAAGAGAGATTAAACATATCCCTATAATTATTAACTGCTAATCATGCAATTCAGAGGATCATAAAATTATTAAATGTAAATGTTGGAATGGGAATTTTCAAATGAATCACATAAGCACCATATCAATGTTTTGATGTAAATTGTGGTCATAATTTAAACTTATTTTAGTGAATCACATATCTAGGCAATTTAAAACTTTTATTTAAAAAAATAAGTTAGTAACTTTAATTGCTTACTAACTATTCTATTGATAAAACATATATATTTATAACAAGTCTGGCTAGTATAACATCAGTGTCATTTCAGCCTATATAACACAAACTCCAAAACCTATCAAATCTACTTCAAACGGTGAATCCAAACCGTTCAAACCGATCTACTTCATTAGTTATGCGTTTACATGCAAAATTTATAATTTTTCGAATTTATTTAGTATCAAGTCAAGCGGTCAAATGTGTGAGTTTTTAAGTTAATTTTAATACATTCATTTTTCAACATTTTTTACCGCTTGATTTGATACTAAAATAACTCGAAAATATAAAAAATTTGCATGTAAACGCATCACTCATAAAGTAAATCGGTTTGAACGGTTTGGATTAATCGTTTAAAGTCTATTCAATCAATTTTGGAGTTAGTGTCATATGACACCGATGTCATACTAGCCGGACTCATTTATAACGAGTTAAATGACTCTCTTTTGTTTTTCCTATTAATAAAAAAAATGGGATATGATGCGCACCATAAGAGTACAAAGTTAATTCTTCATTATAATTTTGTATTAATACTTCATGTGTATCGCTTAGTTGAAACTGAATTTACTTTGAACCATGCAATTCATCACTAAAGGTACAGAATAAGATGCAACAGCAAATGGACTAGGAAAGGATCATAAAATTGTTAAATGTAATTGAGTGAATAGGTTAATGTTTATGTTCATGTTACATCAAATACGTCGTAATTTAAATTTATTTTGATTCAATGAGGAACAGTTTCGTCAGATTTTGAAAAATAAGAAAAATGTTATGGTTTGTAACGTCCAGGACACTGTAGCTGGACATTATAAATCATAATGTCCAGTAATCTGATCGCTAATGATGTCTAATTAACAAAAAACACTGTAGCTGGACGTTATGATCTATAACGTCCAGCTACAGTGGTTTTTTTTTTTTCAAAAAATCGCAAGCAAGCAAAAAAAAAAAACACACTGTAGTTGGACGTTATGGACCATAACGTTCAGCTACAGTGTTTTTACTTAATTAGAAATCATTAGCGATCAGATTAACTGAACGTTATAGACCATAATGTCCAGCTACAATGCCCTGGACGTTACAAATCATAACGTTTTTCCTATTTTTCAAAATCCAAAAAAACTATTCCTAGCTCATTGTTGATATTTTTTATTTAAATTCCAATTAATAAAAATTTCGGCATCATATCAGTAGGTACCATTAAAAACAATATCTCTTGGTGGCTTGGTGTTTTTTTTTTTTCTTATATATATTATAAGCTTAAAAAGTCTCTATTTATAGGCTACAAATTATAAATTAAAAGTCATTTAAATTAATTCCAATAATAAATAGGGAGATGAAAATCAACCATATATATTTCATTGAGAAAAAATTTTGAGGTGATTGAGAGTTACAAAATAAATTGACATCCACATTTATATTTATTCATAACATATAGTATTTTTGTTTAGTTTTATAATTATTACAGAGTTGAGGTAAAATTGTAATTCGGTCTTCAGAATACTTATGATTCTATTTAAGATTACTCTAATTATTGGAAAATAAGAAATTTAAGTTTTGATATGAAAATGAACAATTTCAGATATTGGTGGACACACAAGCAATTAATAATATATAATAATTATAGAGTAAAACTAGGGTATTTTTAAGCTCACAAACCTTAGCTGAATTCAAAAATATACCGGATTGACTTCAAATGACGAATTCAATATGTTGAAACCAATCTACTTCACTGTGATGTGTTTACATGCAAAAAAAAATATTTTTTTATTTCATTTAATATAAAGTATAACGATAAAAAAATAATGAAAAATGAATGTATTAATATTAACTTATAAGTCTTTTTTGTTGTTGTTGTTGTTATAAGTCTTCTTTTTTTTATCCATACATCAAATCCAAATCAAACCGATCTACTTCACTGCCATGCATTTATTTGCAAAATTTAACTTTTGAATTAATTTAGTATAAAATATCAAAAAAAAAATTAGTACAAGTATAGCGATAAAAAAATAATAAAAAACTATGGAAAATAAATTATTAAAAAAATCCAAGAGTCCAGCCTTATAAATATAATTGAGCCAGATTTGCTCAAATTCCAATCCGACAATTCAAATTGTTGAAACCGATACAGACTCGATCGGAGAGGAGAATCAGAGATGATTGAATTCTCTTGCAAATATAACAATCTTATAACAAACTAACTAATCTAACTAACTACTGTTAAGAGTCCTAATCAATCTTACTTCCTTCAGTTTGATTCATGTTAAGCAACAGATCAATGTTTATATTCATGTTACATCAAATTTAAATTTAATTATTTTAGTAAGTCACATATATATCTAGAAAATTTAAACTAATTTCAACTCAGATATATATATATCTTCCTTTTACTAACATATTAACAAAAGTATGGTTCTCATAGACACTAGGAAGGAAAGGATAACATGTGCTTTAATTTTAGAATATTATGGATCCAATCCAAATCCAATAAGTTTTTCCTCTTTTTGGGAACGGTGTAACGAGAATGAATGGAAATAAAATAAATTGTATCATATATTGTTAAAGGAACCATAACAATAATGTAATCATATCTTTTATTTGCAACTTAATATTGAAATTCTACAAAAAATAAAGTAAAAACATTTTAAAAGAGAAAAAAGAGTAAAAATATAAATTTCTCAATTTCAAAAGATATTTGCAAATACCATCTCCATTTATAAATTTTTTGCATGAAACCTCCAAATCTGGGTGCACAATTTCAGTGCTATAGTTAGGGGTGTTCATTGGGTCAGATTTAATTGGTTTTAAACCGAATCAATTTAGATTGGACTAGACGGTTCAGTTTTTTCGGTTTAATGGATTGGTTTGGTTCATTTTCTAAAACCAATTTAATCCTTTGGTTCAGTTCGGTTTAAAATTTTTCAAAACCAAATACACTGAACCGATCAATTGAGCCGGTTGCGAACCGAAAATTTAGAAATCCACTCCACATGCACGAACGAGTCCGGATCCCCTAAAGTAACCCAATTTTTGAGTTTAGACGTGTACGGTGCCTATTCGGTGGTAGCGCAGGGGGCCAGTATTATTTGTGGGGTCCAGGCTCTTTAAGATTCGTGTTAGAGCACCTTGGACGGTTTGGATCAAAACTCAAAAATTGGGTTAATGCACTGGATCTGAATTCTGCACGAACCCGGACTCCTCTTTTGTCCCACTTAATCTTGGGTCTAAAGCTTGTCCGAAGTCGTTTGGACCATATCCATCCAAAAATACGTTTTCACCACATGATGATTAAGAGTGTCAACAGGTACGATACGGATTGAGTGGAGGCATTTTCATACCCGTATCCGTTATAATAACGAAGAAAAATCTTGACCTTTATCCGTATTTTCGAATACGGTATGGGTCGGGTAAACAGATAAAAAAATACCATTGACATCCGATTTGTACTTTTGATAAAATATTTTTCAAAACAAGAAAATAATGAAAAAGAACAATAATTAATACAACTAATTTGTATTATGAAAATTTAATAAAATACAAAACTTTATTGTATCATGTATCATCTTCATACAAATATATATCTATATATAATTTTATTTTTAAAAATTATCTTATACGATAATGGATAAGATAACGAAAAAAATTGTTATCCTTATCCGTACTTGATAAGCTAAACCGAAAAAAATCTTACTCTTACCCGTATTCTTAGATACGATACGAATCGGATGAATGAATAAAAGGGTGCATGCCATTGATACCCCTAATGATGATTCCATTTTTTAGCTAATTAATTTGATCGCATTAACTGCTCCCTGCTTAGGGGTGGCAACGAGCTGGCTCGGTCCGAGCTAGGCCCTAGCTCATCTTGTTAATTTTGGACCGAGCTACAGTCGAGCGAGCTGAACCTAGGGCATTCGAGCTAAAATCTCAGCTTGAAATCGTGACAAGCCAGCCCGAGCTGGCTCGCTAGGTTTGGCTGAATCTTGTTTCAAGAAGAAAATAAATTCTATAAACTTTTTGGATCGAGCTAAACCGAGCTAGACCGAGCTAGACAATATAAAATACACACAAAATCATACAAATTCACAAATTGATGCCTACCAGAGCTAGCTCGCGAGCTGGCGAGCAAGCTAGGCCCTAGCTTGAACTCGTTAATTCTGAACCGAGCTAGTGACAAGCTGGCTCGTTAACAGCTCAGTCCAGTAACAAACGAGCTGTTAGCGAGCGAGTTAGGTGCGAGTCACGACCGAGCCAAGAGCTTTTTTTGCCACCCCTATCCCTGCTATTAATAATAAAATATTTCCACTTTTGCAAATTGGAAATCCAAGTATCCAACCCACAATGCATTCTTACAAATCTCCATTATTGTAATAAATGGAAGTCTCCATTATTTTCACAAATCCTCCATATCTCACAAACATAGCAAAGTAATCTTTTGAAAAAAACCCGACATAAAAACTACTTACTTTAATTTAATACTTAAGTAAATAAAACTTTCAATTTCATCAATTGTAGTCCTTTTGCTATTTTGAATGTCTCTTGTCAACTAATTACATATATAATATATAGTTGTTAATTCGAAAGATCACGAATAATATATATATCATTGACACGTTAAAATGAGATTAGGTTTAATAGGAGATGTAAATTCTTATAAACATTTAAGATATATATTTAGTGTGAAGATAGAATTTTTTTGAAATTAACAATGCAAAATACAAAAAAAAAAAAAAGAAGAAGAAGCAAAAGTCACAAGTAAAAAGAGGTGTTATTATGACTGCTAAATTTTGTATGCTTCTTTCTCTTAAAAAAAATAGACACACGAATACTTTTTTTTAATTGTTTTCATTAATGATTGCATGGAGAAAAAAATATACCTTTTCAGATTCGAAAATAAATAAATACATCATTACAATTAAAATTTAATTGGACTGTCAAGAAACCCTTTGAACGGTGATGCAGTCCAAACTCCAAAGGGCTTGTCCATGCTCCGCTCCCCTTAATCTTTTGCTCTTTTAATTTTAATTTTTTAATCCTCATCTGGGTCCCACCTTGGAGTCCACTCACTCTTTTCTCTTTCTCTTACTTCCACTTTCTCCCAGCTAACTCTTTTCTCTCTCTCACTTTCCTTTCTCTTTTCTCTCTCTCACTTTCACTTCCCCACAAGCCTCTTCTAATTTCTCCCAATTTTTTTTCTAAATAGAAAATGAAATAAAAAAATATGAAATTTTGATATATAGGTAAACCGGGTTGGTTTATCCCGTCCAGGGGATGGGACAATCTAGAGTGGGAAAAATGACACGGCGGAGCCGGCTCCGTCACGGAACGGCACGACACGTGTGTCAATTACGTGCCGTAACTCACGGGTTCCGTGCCGTGCTCATTTTTTGAAACTTTGGCACGGCACGTGAAAAATTTAGTCATAGCACAGCACGACACGTAGTCATGCTAGTCACGAGTAATTAGACCATTAGATATTGATTTAATAGTGAATCTTGAATAAACTAGCATAAATTATGATTAAATTGTCACGCGAGTCACGTATGGTCACGGCACGTTTAGGCACAACGTAACTCACGTGGCGTGACCATTCGCGTGCCGTGACCACCCTTTGACATTTTGGTCACGACACGTGAAAAATTAACTTGGTCACGGCATGACACGGCACGAGACCAAAGTCAAGGCGTGTTAGTCACGGCATGGCATGTTTTTTCCACTCTAGGACAATCTATCCCGGCCAACTAATCTAAAATCTAATCTTGCCAATCTAATTGACTAAGCTGAGAAAAAAAATTATACGGGACGGTAAAATTCATCTTATCGGGTAAAAAAACGAAAACGGGACGGTAGAGTCCTTCCCGTCTGTAGGGCGTAGAAAGTTGCACAGCGGTGGAAGGTGTGTGCATATATATTTAAATGTCTCATGGTTCAATGCTCTCGGTTGTTTAAAGAACATCGAACTTGAAACATTCATTTCTTTCTTTCTGCTATTCCTTCCGGTTCACCCTCGACAGACCTACGATTCATAATCAGTCTATCGAGAGAGTTTAATGATTGTGGGGACGTTTAACTCCCAGCGGGCGCAAGCTCCCGCTGTTAATTACATCAGATGACCCTTCCAAGCCATACTGAATACCTCGTTCATTCCAGGATTTGAAGCCTATTTGTTGTGAATTGAATAAATGGGCTAAAAGGGGAGGACTCATGTACTTGGTCTTTTTGTGTTTATTTGATTATCATTGTTTTAGGTATTTAATTAATATGTATGCACAAGATGCAATGAATGTTATTAAAATATATTTATTATACCTTTTTATTTATTTTAGAAACATATTTGTATTTGAGGAAATATATTTGTGCTTTATTTATATTTTTATTTAAGAGGAAATGATTTAAACATGAAGAAAATGGTATTTTGGTCATTTGACAGGTTGTATGTTGTTTGATTATGCTTGATTTCGATTTAGAAATATGAAGGATTTGATTTGGGTTCATTTAGAGTTGGTTTGAGTTGATTTGGATTTGAAATGAAGAAGTTATAGCCAAAAAGGGCTGGAAAGGGCTTGTTGGTGAAGTTTTATGTTTTTCAGGGACTTATTTGTGAAGCTGAAAGGATTGAGATTTGTAATTTGAATTTGAGATGAAGTTTGGACTGTAAGTGGGATTTCCAAGGACTTTGTTTGAGAAGTTTGCAAGACGCCAGGGACTGATCTGTGGATGTCGAAGGACTGCACTTGTGACTTCTTTTGTCATAAGGGTCTGTTTAAAAAAGGTTTCGATTCTTTGTTATTCGGGGCTTTGAGATTTGTATTGATCCTTCAAGGTTTGTGTTGAGGGCCTCTTGCTATTGCTGCCTTCATGTTCTTCGTGGTTTCGATTAATTCTTTTGCGAATTGGATTTGACATTGCTTTAAATGAATGTCAACGACTCCTTTTTCATGGGATTTGATCCTATGATGGCATGGTTTTAACCTGCAAGTATGAAACATTAGATATGGAGGGCATACGAGAATTTTAGCACATTATTTCTGGGTTTTAAGATTGCACAAAGGCACGGGTGACGTGAGAGCTGCTACTTTTACATGTGCAGTTCTTTTTTTTACCAGTTTGGTTAGTTTTTGAGACTTCATATCTTTCAGTTCACTTGATGGTTTTAAATGAAATTTTGCCGTCTTGTACTATGATATCAGGACTATATGTCGGCCAACTTTCATGATTTTTCATGGTGTTTAGCTATGTCAAACGAAAATTCCAAGTAGTGACCAGCAGTTTTATGTTTTTCTGAACTGCTGAACTTCGAAGGTCGATTCCTGCCAATTGGCTACACCAAATCTTGTATCCTGCATATGAAAATGTTTGTTTAGTCATGATCTATATGCATGTATAACAGTTTTGCAAAACTCTATTCAGAGCTATGCCAAATGTGTGTTTTCGTGCAGAGGTGTCTACTGGTAAATGGAGCAACAGTTTTCTGTTTTGCTGAACTTTGAAGACCATTTCCGACAATTGGCTAAACCAAATTTTGTATTCTTTATATGGTTTTACAGAGGGAAATTCAATCTATAACTCTGTGGAATGTCATGAGATTTTGAGCTCTTTTTCTATGCTTAAAGGCCATGCAAAGGCAGGGGTATCTGCTGGTATTTTATTTTCAGCTGCTGTTTCGCTATTCTGACGACCAATCTTTAAAGATTTATTCTGGACAATCTACAAAGCTAAATTTTTGGTTCTTTTTATGAGAGTGTAGAGAAAAGTCTACTCTATACGCATGCCAAATTTCAAGATTTTTGCACTTTCCTAACCATGTTTAACAGGTGCTTGAGTGCAGAGATAGACCGGTAAAAGATGCAGTTTTTCTTTTTACAGTTTTTGTATTTCCATTTTAAAAAGCTGAACTTCAAAAATCCATATTAAGTCGAAATAAAATCCAAATAATATGAACTTTGTGTCCATCTTGTGTGTTTTGAAGTTATTTACATCTTGGTGCAGTCCATTTTTCAGATCGGATCAGGATCCGCCAGAAGTAGCAGATCGGTAGCGATATAGCACTACTACAAACATTGCATCGGCGGAGAGAAGCTTGCAACAACGGATTAGTCAATCTAACCGTGCTCACATCAATCTGCCCCCCTTCAAGCTGCTGGACTGCTGCCACAAACATTGCATCCATTATTTTCTTTGTATCATCAGTGATATCTTTCGATCCACTGATCTCGGCAAGTTCTTTTTTAATCAGATCTGAGGCTGATATCACCTTTTCACCTTTCCCTTTGTTCAAACTTTCAGCATTTGCCTTGGGTCCGAGTGACAGATGTTTCTGTTGGTTGAGAAAAAAGGAGAAAAAGAAGAAGAAGCAAGACCTTAAAAATGGAGTTAGAGAACAATAACAGTAAAGGAGAAATCAATAAAAATGGGCATTTGAATGTTTCTTGGTGAACCGAATAGAGAATATGCAGAAATTGCATGTCAGTACTGAGAACAAGGTACCTATTTAATATAAACGATAATGATAAACATTCCCAGTGTTTATCTATGGTTCGATTTGACAATTTTAAGTTTAAATATGCATTTATTTGCTTAAACTTCTTCAGAACCAAACAGTTGAATAAAGAAATAAGATATCAGCTTAATCCTTAGTGACAGTTGAGACAAGGAAAGGTTAGTTTAACATAAAAACTAGAGTTCTCCGCAAAAAGTTAATATCCTTAATACTGGTAATCTACAATTCAGTACCAGCACCAATCAATCTCTCTCTCCTTCACTAAAAACCTTGTAATATTTTTCCTACCATATTCGGTGCTTAATTAATTAATTACATAACTGAGACATATTCCAACTTAATGGGTCTTAAAACAATAGAAAAAAGAAACAATACTCATGCACCATATAAATTTTGCTCACCTGGACCAGCGCACTTTATCATCAACCAAACGGCTAAGCTTCAACCTTCGATCATCAATAAAGCGCCGGCAAATTTAATCTATGTTTGTTATGTAGACCCAAACAATACTCCTTGCCGGATTGAGAGCGTGCCATCCTCTCTGATAGCGGTGACGTAAGATCCATCAGAGCTCGATGCCAGTGTAATTTTCGAAGCCCGTCCAGCGTCAGGATGCGGTGCAACTTGAAGAAATCGGTTGGAAAAAACAAGATCCAATTGGGATTGCAAAATGAAGAGGGGAAAGAGACGAACTCAGTGCAACAATCGGCAAGAAAAATAATAGACAGAGACCATCAAATTGTGAAAAAGTTGTGAACGACAAATTATTTTTTCGTTAGGAGAGAGAAAGAGCGCCAGAGAAAGGCCCGAACCTGAGATCTGCACCCTGGATCTGTTCCGTCGCTAGTGCTGACGTGGCGAGGGTGGCGCATGTCACCGCCTCCCGCCCAGCGTTGAGCTGCCGGGACCTTGTTTGAATGGGATCGGTGCCATCTATAGAGAGTTAATGGGGGTAGCGAGACAGAGGCAAATAGAGAGGGAGGCCGGGATGAAGAAGGGACTTCAGACGTGTCGCCTCACTAGATGCAGTGGTTGAGGCAGTCCTTTGGCGCGTGGTGGCGATCCAGTTGGCAGCGTCGCCGGGAAACGTGACCGTGAAAATTTCTTCATCGTCGTTCTTATCGCCATGGATGGGTAGAGCACGAGAAGTAAGAATTGAGAGTAAAAACGGAGGACAGATCAGGAATTAAGAAAAATTTCAAAATGGAGAGATAGATTGGATCGGGAATTGTTTATAAACAGAAGTTTGTTTAAGTTCGTTAAAAACGCATAACAGATGAGAAGTTTGACCGTTTGACCGTTTAGAAGCTGATCAGATTAACTTGGGTAAAAAGCTGGGACGAGTCTCTGGGTATCATAACCTTTTCTCATCTAATATATCTTACTATTAACTTTGGAAAAAGCAGGGAATAAAAAAATAATGGTGCAGGGTTAGATCAATATTTGTTTGAACACAGAACTACATTTTATGGAAAAAGGTTATCTGGTTATGTGTCAGGCCTAACTAAATGTTGTGTTGGTTCTTTGGAAAAAAAGGCATTAGTTGTGAGGCCTCGTTGCACCCTTAATTATCCCTTTTGTGCTAATAAAAATCTCTATAATAACTATGAGCAGTGTAGAAAGAAGAAAATATCAATGAATCTTGACAATATGCCTATGGCAAGATTTCTTTTTGTTTGGATTACATGTCTCTATACTTGATTGCTCATTTCAGTAAGCACACTTGTTATGTACTTGATATGCTTGGTTTGATCATTCGATACTCTTTCTGTTATTCAATATATAGCTGCATTTACATATGGTCCTGTGTGGTATAAAATTTTTTTTTTTTTTTTTTTTTGAGGAAAGGTATATATATACGTACCTTTTACTTACTACACAATTACTGAATGTTTGTCATTTCTCAACATTTGTTATCAGTTTACGATATGAACATTTAGTGTTTTGCATAGATATACAGTTATACACATCCTATAATCCAAAGAATCTAATTTAATTAATGTTCTAATTTCATTTGATCAACAGAAGCTTGGTTCAAGTATCAAAGAGGTCTCACACTAGTTCTATCACACATTGCCGTATACATGATCTCCTTCGTGAACTTGCTATCCATAAGGCCAAGGAGGAAAACTTTCTCACAATTTGCTCAAAGCCTGACAATTGGAAGAGTGGCACCAAGGCACGCCGTGTGGCGGTCCATTACTCAGGTTACAGCGAATTGATGGAACATGCAAATCCAAATCTCCGTTCTTTGTTGTGCTTTGAGCCGCCAATGCCAAATTGCTCTCAACAAAGGCTGCTTAAGGTGCTGAGTGACATGGGACGGAATCGAGGCATAGAGTTCAAGTGTTTTAATGGACTGACTCAGTTAAGGTATTGCGAGTTTCGTGGGAGGTGGAATAATGAAAGAAGAATTTTTAGGTCGTTCATAGGAGGGCTGAAATTTGTTGAGACCCTAGATTTACATCTTGAAGATCACGGTGACTTGCCTGATGATATATGGAATGTTAAAACACTTAGGCTTGTGAAACTAAATCCATATAGTCCAGGACCCTCATCATCTGCAGACCTAAGAAATCTGCAAACACTCACGGGTGTAAGGAGCATGGAGTCATGGTATGCACAGTTACCTAAACTACCGAATGTGCGTGATTTAGATATCAAATTAGCCAACGATTGTTCATGGGATACAATTGCCCCGCTGTTTGGTACAATGAACCATCTGACCCATCTTTCATTATTCAAGTATAAACTACCAGTAGTCCACATGGAAGGGTTACCAATTTATCAGCAGTTATGTTGTCTGTCTCTAAAAGAAGATAAGTATAAAACCAACACGTGCAAGTTGCCGCTTGAGGTTGGCATGTTTCCCACCCACGTCATGGAGCTTACACTCGAAAATCTCCAGTTCCAGAACGATCCATTGCCGCTACTAGGGAAGTTACCCAGCCTAAGAATGCTTCGATTGGTAGGAGAAGAAGCGAATCAAAAGATGAGCTGCTCTACTGGTGGGTTCAAACAGTTGCATCAGTTGGAGTTTGTTGGGCTAAACATACTAGAAGAATGGGAGATAAACGAGGGTGCCATGCCAGTAGTTAAGCAAGTGACACTAAACGGCTGCAACAGACTGTGGGTGCCTCTCGGGCTTCAGTACTTGTCCGATCTGAAAGAACTCAAGGTATCTAAGTGTCAGATATTACAAAAGGCCGAGGAAGCAAATGAGATCCGTAACATGTGCAAACAAGTTCCCTCCATTTCTATCCGGGACTTCTAGTTCTGAGGGTAAAATTTGTGAAATGAACAACTCAGGCCAGATGTTTCCTAATCTGAGGCGCAAATATGTTGGAAGATTGTTTACCATATCTGAGTTGTATCTTTTCTGTATTTACTTTGTAATCTATTGCTTGTAATGACACAAGATAGAAGGAAATAATCTAGGTTGTATCAGAGGGTAAAATAGACAACTAAATACCCACATTTTTCTTTCTAAATTATAGGTAGTAGATTTCACCTATATAGGCTGTGGCTACTGGCTCCCTTCTGTAATATAATCTCTATAACACAAGATTTATATGAAAATAAAATAAGGGAGGGAGGATTTGAGGGAGTGTGGTGTTCATTTGTAATTTATTCTTATTCTCTAACCTTTGACAAAATTTGTGTTTTCTTTTTGTACAATTGTATGCTTGGAGGATTGAGATCTGTTGCGATCCGAATATTGAGCACAGTAACCCTGCAATCTCTGCTTTTTCAAATCCAGCCGTCCAACTTTTTAGTGCACGCATCTAAAAACAATTCGACAGCTGGATTTGGAAAAGCAGGAATTGCAGGGTACTGTTCACAGTACCCGGATCGCAGCAGATTCTCACCCTATGCTTGGAATATATATCTTTCTTGTGTTTTCTGATTTGAACTGATGCTCGTATGCAATTCCAGTATTTCTAGTTGAAGGAAAAAAAATGCTTTAATGGATGCTCGATCTTCCTCTATCGATCAAATGGTGACCGGTGAGAAATCATGATTCATTCCAATATCATTTTCTTCTCCACAAAAGCATTTTTTCTGCAACAAATGAGAATTCTAAATGTTTCTATAACAAAAGCATTTTTCAAAGGAGAATTTTAGATTGTGAGTTGTAGAATAATTTAGACGACCTCAATCTGATACTGTTAAAAAAATGACAGTTTTTTATACAATACTTAAAAACCTCTATTATAAATTTTGAATTTTAAAGTAGTTTTTTAAGAAAATAAAATATGAAAGATATGTAAAAAAAAATGA
The DNA here is from genome assembly GCA_025461045.1 of Carex parvula. Classification (NCBI taxonomy): domain Eukaryota; kingdom Viridiplantae; phylum Streptophyta; class Magnoliopsida; order Poales; family Cyperaceae; genus Carex; species Carex parvula. Next base: position 724,952 of record JAJGRW010000229.1, on the reverse strand, counting down.
AAAAAATTAGAACCCCTCTTAAAATAAACAACACTAATGTTGGATCATAAACCTCTTTTCATGACTCAAAAAACCGTCTAATTAAGCAATAATTTAAAAAGGTCCTTCTATTAATGTGCAAAGCTTATTGAATAAAATTAACAGTTTCATCAGAAAGGAGCTTAGGTTATGAAAGCTAATATATACACAAAATTATTGAGTCTTGTATTTTGGAAAGATACAAGGATCAGTCTTTAAAAAAAATTCAATGAAAATATAGAGGTCAATTGAGTGTATTTTTATATTTTTAGTTAAAATTAATAGAAACAATGCTCAGAATAGAATTCTCAAAAAAAAAAAAAACTGATTGTTAATTTATCTCTTTGTCACTAAAACTATTGACGGTAAATAGAATTGACTGAATCAATTCCAAGTTTTCCCAAAGAATTGCAACTTTGAGATTACATCATTTGGGCTGCTCTGGTAGACTCAACACAGTTGCCACATTTCGACATTTTCGACCAAGAACACTTCACAGATATGTTTCAACCGATGTTACACATACTGATCAGCTGCAACAGTAAATGCTGAGCTATCAGTTTTCTTCTAGATGTTTGTGTTGCAAAATGAATCAGAACACATAAAATAGAGCAAGGTTAAAATGCACCATTGGTTTTGTTCTCTAACCATATCCAAATCTCTATCTCCGTTTTCAAAATTCAAACAGTCAATCCGAATTGCTCAACATGGTATCCATATTGAAATGTGCTTAGATACCAAATTTTATTATTTTTTGAAATTTGTTTAGTATTTATTTAGATATGTACAAAATCATTGTTTTTTTTATGATCTAGAAGCAGTGATTTTGTACCTATCTAAATAAATAAGAAAGAATTTCTAAAAAATATAAAATTTGGTTTCTAAGCACATTTTATTATGTAGATCATGTTGAGCAGTTCGGATCGACTGTTTGAACATTAAAAACAATGATAAAGATGTGGGATATGGTTGGAGAACAAAACCAATGGTGCATTTTTACCCTCGACAGAGGCTTCTTTAAGTTCCATTTGAATAGTTCTGTTTCCAGAACAAAAGCTTGATAAACAGTTATATTTTACAAAATAGCTTCTTAAATCAAGTTCTGAAACACAGAATTTTGAGATCAGGAGTTGTGTCCTTAGTATACTAACTTCATTTTAAGTTTGAATTCCAGACTTAAAATTAAAGAACAGATTTAGAGAAAGGAGCATATAAAAACTCAAGAAGTGTACAATATGTTTGCAATTTCAGCTGTTGTACATTAGCACAAACTTAAAAGAGTTTATTTAGTAAAATTTTGTCAGTAACTCTAATTACCAGATGGTTTTTAAAGAGGGTTGTTTCAGTTTTAATTTACTTAATTAGAAGGTCTATTATGTAAATATGATTTTCCCTAGATACAAAGAGAGCAGCAAATAAAACCAAATCACTAGATACAGCAAAGAGTAATTAGCAAAGTTTTTAAATAATGTTCCTATTATTCTTTTTCAGTACTTTTTATAACAACATTAACATTTTGATATATTATTGTTTACATTATTAAAAATATATATCCATATTAAACATCAATCCGAATCTAATTTTAAATATCATGAAACTTATTACTATGCCTGCAGGTAGGTCCCATACGTACCAGTACAGTATATGCCTGTAGCAGACAAGACAATATCATAGAACCAGTATAAATAACAGAACAAAAATAAACTGCTCCAGTAACAACTTAATCCATGATAAATAACAGATAACAAAAATGCATACTACAAGGACAACATCCAATCAAATCTCTCTCTAAATTCATAACAAAACATAACCTAATTCTGATTTCAAAACTAAAGTTTAAATTAAAACCTCTTCCTCTTCTTATTATTACTACCAGTATCTCCTCCTTTGCGAAACCCTCTAAAATCATTTGTGGTCTCAGCCGTATTTTGCTTTTTCAAAGCCTTTCTTCCTCCAAACCCAAATTTCGAATCCCTTCTCTCTCTACCCTTACTACTACCCTTACCCTTGTTCTTACCACCCGACCTGTCAAAAGGTGCCACACCTGGCCTCTTCTTTCTCACTTTATCAAACACATCGTCTCCCTTTTCAAACCCAAAAACCTCATTATTCCCCTTTTCACCCTTTACATACCCGTCTCTCTCTCTTTGCTTCCTCCATTTCTTCACCGACTCAATCTCATCTTTCTTTGACTTCTCTCTCTCTCTAAGTTTCTCATGCTGTACCTGTTTAGATATTTTCTTATTCTCTCTCATCTTTCTCCTCTCCTCCATCTCCTCGATCATTTTCTTCTCATACAATAATTTATCTTTAATTTTTAACATGTGAGAATCAGATTTCACCATCTCAGCATAGTAATCTGGTGGCCGAAGAAACGGCACGCCAAATTTCTGAAATTTTGAGAACGCCACTCTGGTGCTGTCTAGGGCTTGGGTATAGAACGCCAGCTCACGTGCCAGGTCATCATCCACGTCAACTTTCTCCGCTTGTGGGTGATCTATTGTGAGCTTATGAATCCAATCGATTTTTTTTGGCCAAGCAATGTCTTCGATTTTCTCCAAAAGGGCCTCCGAGTTGTATATTGCATTTTTCGAGGGTTCAGTTGATAATTTCTCATCCTCTCCTTCAGATTCTGATTCAGGTTCTGACTCCGATTCCTGTTCTTGATTTTCAATTTCTTTGACCATGACTTCAAGCTACAAGATAAAAAAATTTACTCTGTTTTAGTGCTTTATTGGGAATTCAAATAATTAGAAGAAACTTCTTGATTAGCACTTGGGTAATGTTGATTATTTAAAACTGGTACAAAGGTTTCTGCTTTTTTCACAACACAATGGTTCCAGCATAGGAAATTATACTGGTACTAATTATAATTTGGTTTGTGCTTCTTTAAGGTTTAGTTCAGGCTCTACTGAGAATTTTTCTCTCAAAATTCAATGCAATAAACCTATACAAATACAAGATAGAAATTTACTCAGTTTTAGTGCTTTATCGGGAATGTGAATAATTAAATTAGCTTCTTCTTAATTAGCACGTGCGTACCTTTCAGAATTTTAAAACAATTTCAGTTCTTTCAACTGAATCAAAGTACCCATGTAATCCATCTGGAACTCTATATTATTTTAATATTATTTCTATAAATAAAAAATTCTGAAAAAAACAGAGCCCTAATAAATTAAGATAATTTCTAATGGGGATATATGCCATTAAAATTTCACTGATGAACAAAAATTGAGGCTTTCTGTTCTGATGAAAACTTAGGCAATATTAATTTGTGGAGCATTATGAGAAAGGTACGCACAAGGTTTCTTTTACCCTTCACTCGAAGCTCCATTACTAGTAAATAGACAGTAAATCCTACAATAATTTATTCATAATTGAAAAGGAATTTCATAAATTTGCGCAATTATTTTACATTTTCTCTCTATGAGTGAGAGTTTAAAGGGGTAAATATTTTAGGGAAAATTTCTGGTGTACCCATCTAAATTTTTTATAATAGAAAATTTACCCGTGAAAATACTATAATAGTCACTATCCCCATAATAATTTAACATAATCTCTTCTATCCCCTTTTATCTACTTAACATTTTTATTTAGTTATTATAAAATTTGAATTGACAAATATACCCTTTATTTTAAATGGAGGTGTCTCTTAAAATTGTATAGGGAATGAATAAGAGAAAAGATGTACACAGCTTGAATTCTAGCCATGGCTAACGGGTCCGAATTTCACTATTGGATCCTATTTTATGTTGAATACCAAAAATGTTTTATTGAAATGAAACACTTTCAACAGGGATCAACAAAATGACAAAAGGAAATGATTTGGTAACCCAATTCGACCCATTTTAATCAAACCCTAAGTCAATTCAATTTCTTCGCAGTAAACCAAATCTACTATAGTACCCAAGCACAATTTCTTTTATCAGATACTACTTTGGCGAAAATCATCAATGCATTATTTCATACAAAAAGATTACAACTTTAGGGAGAAAACAAACAGAAATCCGTTTAAGAAATCCTAAAATTTTAGGTTTAAACCCTAGAAAAACACCAGACTAAGAAATCATACCCACCTTAGATAAGTAGGAAGAACAGATTTACCTTTTTTTAGACGAAAGGAAAAATGCGAGCGATGCCTCTCTCTCTCTCTCTCTCTGCGTTTGCGGCTTATGAAGAACAAAAACCCTAACCCCCTGGAATTCATATCATATAAGGTAACAGAATATTTATCTTTACATATGGACCGTTGGATTATAGTTCGCACGAATATTAAAGAAATGATTGGTCCGGATTCTGATCGGACGGTTCGGATCGCAACAAAAATATTCTTTTACCTCAGAGGAATGGACGGGTCTGACCTTTAGATATTTTGGTTGAAGTTGGGGTAAAGTATTATATTGACAGAGTGGTTTTTCCTCCATGCAGCGCATAAACAATTAAGTTAAAATACGTTGTATAAGATTCTTGCGCTGCATGAAGTAATAACTACTTTGTCAATATCTTTAAGTTGATTTTCTATGATTACTAACAGCATTTTCATCATGTAATTATAAAAATGATTTTTTTTTGTCACATTAATAATTTTTGTAATTATTTCTCGATTAATTTTATATCTTTTTTATTCCAGTAAGTAATTTTATTTTGAATTGTTGTACAATTTTATAATTTTAATCTTGCAATAGTCAGTTGCAAACTAATTAGAAGGTGATGAAATATTTTTTTTAACAATATTATTAATTTAGTAAGCTGACTAAATTGAATAATTCAGCCATCTTTATCATACAAATCACTGAATACTATAGTGGTCTTGTTGTAAAAAAAATATATGGTGAAAAAGGCAGATTTGATTATTAATTACCATAACTTTCAAACTTATTTGTGTTTATAATTTGGCTAAATAGTTTTTTATTTATTGATAACATGAACATTTTTAGTGAATGGTGATGATGCCAAACATTTGAAATTTTATCATTTTTTTTTCATCAAAATTATTTGAATTGCTTGTTTCCCAATTTAGAATGGAATTTTTTTTTTTATTTTTACATTTAACTAACTATTTTCACTTTAATTGATTTTTATTTAAAGTTTTTTTTAGCAGGGGTTTTTATTTAAAGTTAAAATGACAAATTTAACCATGTATTTGATCTTTTTTGCAATGTTATCAGCCTTCCCTAGAGTAGAAAAAAAAACGTGTCGTGCCGTGACTAACACGCCGTGACTTTGGTCTCGTGCCGTGCCGTGACCAAGTTAATTTTTCACATGCCGTGTCGTGACCAAAATGTCAAGAGGTGGTCACGGCACACGAATGGTCACACCACGTGAATCACGCCGTGCCTAAACGTGCCGTGACCATACGTGACTCGCGTGACCATTTAATCATAATTTAGGTTTGTTTATTCAAGATTCACCATTAAATAAATATCTAATGGTCCTAATTACACGTGACTCGCGTGACTACGTATCGTGCCGTACCGTGACTAAATCTTTCACGTGCCGTGCCAAAGTTTCAAAAGATAGGCACGGCACGCGAATTATCACGGCACGCGAATTATCACGGCACGAGATACGCAAGTCACGGCACGTAACTGACACGCGTGCCGTGCCGTTCCATGACAGAACCGGCTCCGTCGTGCCATTTTTCCCACTCTAGCCTTCCCTATCAGGAATTCATATCACATGCAGAATGAGAAATCTACACTGTTCATTTTAATCTGCACGAATCTTATAAAATCTGGCACAAATCTTATATAACAATTGGCCTAAAAAAACGATCACACGACTGAGATTGCGTACAATGATAGAATACTATAGAGGAGACGCTTTCTGTAATGCACAAGATGAATTGATCTAGATTCTGACCAGACGGTCGAGATCCTAAATCCAAGATCTGAGGTAATGCAGATTTTAAAAAATGTAAACCCCGGGTTTTATTTTTGGATTTGTGACCAAAAGTTTTTTTGTAATCATTCAACTTGTTTAATTTGACTTTCAAACTAAGAATAAATACAAATCATAACCTCAACATTTCTCAGATTTACATTTCATTACAAAGAACAAAAGAGTTACAAAAGTACAGCCAACAAGAGACCACTACTAGCTCATTATATATCATATTTCTAGTTATTTAAGTAAATAATAAATTTTCTAAAATATTTTAAAATTGCCCACCCCCCCCACAACCCACAAAAAAAAAAATTAAATAAATAAAATAAAATTTGTTTTCCATGCTTGACCCCATATACTTTCCCGTGAACTCCGACATCTATTTATTTTATGAGTAGGGTTAAAATGCACCATTGGTTTTGTGCTCCAATCATGCTCCACATCTTTTTCTCCGTTTTCAAAGTTCGAACAATCGATCCGAACCGCTCAATATGATCTTTGTATTAAAATGTGCTTGGAGACCAAATTTTATATTTTTTGGAATTTTTTTACTAATTTTTTAGATAGGTACAAAATCACTATTTTCAGAAGATTCTGGACCATCCAAAACAGTGATTTTGTACCTATCTAAAAAAATAGTAAACAAATTTCAAAAAATATAAAATTTTGTCTCCAAGCACATTTTAATATGAAGATCATATTGAGCGGTTCGGATTGATTGTTCGAACTTTGAAAACGGAGAAAAAGACGTGGAGTATGATTGGAGCACAAAACCAATGGTGCATTTTAACCCTACTCTTATTTTATATATTTTGTAGGAATTTAATATGTGTCTCTACAAAAATAGACGAGTGCAAGGATAACTGTATTACGATGTAAAAACGCTCTGTTAATGCTATGCCTACGGGCTATTTCATCCAAAAAAAAAAAAAAAAAAAAATAGACGAGACTCAGGCTGTGCTCCAGTAATAAGAGAGAGGGGAGGGGAGGGGAGGGGTTGGGAAGGAAGGGAAATTTTTTAATGTAGTTGCTCCACGGAAGCACACACAAAGGAAAGAAAGAGTGTGGTGTAATATTTTAATTTAATTTATATTTTATCTATTGTGACTATTTTACCCCATAATGTTTCCTCTTATCTATTGCTTCTGTACTTATTTCTGAACAAAAGAACACCAGTAACTAACTTTAACCTCAAAAATGTACCTCAATGCAAGGAACCATTTCGCAACAAAAAAAATGAAATATATAAGACCATACCTGAGCTGCAGCTATGGTCATGTGCGTTGACATTTGATGGCGGCGATATAAAATTTTCCAACCAAGTCACCTTCATACCTTGACATATCTCAAGTGTAAATTGTTTCACAAAATAGTATAACCAGTGTACCAGTACAACTGGTACAAACCATTAAAAGAAAGTAATATTGTCTGAGAATGAATAAGGGTAACCATGGAATTGGGCAATTAAAAAATGGTTTAAATTAGTTATCTTTAGTGTGCATTTAATTGATTTTATAGATAACATAACCGATCTGAGCGAATGAGTACTCGCCAATTTAAGTACTTCGAATTGGGCAAGCAGAAATGCTACAATAAAAATATCCATATGCATTTGCATTTGCTTCTCTTAGTCATCATGCATTAAACTTAAATGCGATATATGGTCTCAACTAATCAAACGAAGAGAACCCACAAGGGCATTTTTGGTAGAATTTTTTTGTCTCTATCAAACAAACCGTTGGTTAAAACTCGTTCAGACATTTCTACAAACAGATACCAGGCGAAGCTCTTTCAACAGTGGTTACTTATAGAACATGGGACGGTATAATAAACCAGACTAAGGATTCTATTTAATTAAAATAATAAACCACCAAGTAAAGAATAAGAGAGAATACCAGAGATGCATGAGAAGAATGAAGCTGAAATTTGATAGAAAAATAGAATTCCATGGTTACCCTTCTAAACCTCAAAATACAAAGACGCAAACTGAAGGTTGCGACTGAAATAGTTGAAGGAGGGATCGACCGAGGACTTACCTGGCCACACTGTCGATGGATGGAGATCGTTGAGAGAAAAAGCACCATGGTGGAGATCAGATAAAGCGTCAAAGGCGATTCACGTTTATTTCTGCGAGGGAAAACGAAAGAAAAAGGCACGGAGGAGGGAAAGGGTAGAATTGGGGAATTTTTCTGGTGGGCCCGCTTTTCCTTCCCTTCGAAACTTTTTTATGGAGCAAGTAAAATTTAAAAAGTTTCCTCCTCCTCCCTTTCCTTCCCCTCTGATCCCCCCTTCTGGAGCTGAGTCTCATCATCATCTATGCTAGGCCTACAGTTCAATTATTTATTATGATCAAATGAAAATAAAGAAACTCACCACAAGGCATCTGACCAAGAAGCAGAGAGTACATAGCTAGCTTATTTGATTCAATTTTCATGTAAGCTTATTTTGGGTAAACAATTTATGAAATGATATAAAACTTGTGAACCAACCTCACCAAGTTTCTTGTGACAGCCTTTCGATTCAACTGGGAACAGTTTAAGCATAATGAACAACCTATTTCATGGGTCGTGAAACTACACACAAATATTTATGTGATACAAAGAACATACATAACATTAAATTCATTTCACCTTCCTCCATAGAAGACAAAACCGAGAACAGCCAAGAAAGAGACCGCTACAGGAAAAAAAACAATTAAGATCAGAGGAATATAATTGGTGCAAGAACCATGTGTAAAGAATTAACAAAATACTTCTTTAGTTGCATAAAAAGATAAAACAATTAACTATTTCTACAATGAAATTGGAATATTTCTTCAGAAATTCCTACACAGTAAAATGAGAGAGATGTTCACTTAAAAGGGGTTGAAAATTCTAATTGTAACTCAAAAAAAATAATGTAATAACATCTATATCAAACTTTTGTTATAGTTTTAACACATAAATTCTTATCAAACTTACATTCTAATATATAAGAAAATAATTTTTTTTAACATTATAGTGGTAATGCTAAAGGTTTTCAAAATGGGGCAATTCTGATATGACCAGAAAAGGCACGCACAAAAACAAAACTGATGCCATCGAACTAATTTAAAAATCTGAAACACTACCATACAAAAAAAACCAATTTAAACCATTAACCAAAGCTGACCAAATCTTACTAGAACTAAACCTGATGTGCTACTTCAAGAAAAAAAAAAAATGAGCTTATGCAACCTCAACTATTCACCGCCAGAACCCAATATGATCAACCCAACTATTTGCCAATATTTATATTTTTTCCTTCCTAATGTAAGGCTCAATATCTTATAAATGTTCCTTCTTTCTTTGTTTCTGTTTTTTTTTTTTTTTCATAAAATGATTAGGTTTTTATTGATGAAGTTCAGGTTTTGCAGAACATAGCAGAGTGTACCAGGATGATCGGCAGAATTTGCATAAAGCCATAAACCTGTAACATTTGAAAGGATGCCAGGAAGCATCAGGTACTGGTTCGCTGAATTTGATAAATTATTCTCAAATGACAGGTTTGCCCTCAGTAGAGATAACATGCTCTTCAAAATGCAAGAAAGAAGTAAGAACTGTGCTTACGATCTTTCAGCCTTAACAGAGACATTTTCTCAAACACCTTAAGCATTGTAGCCTTTTATTTCCCAATTCACTTATTGGCTTTTTCTTTGAGCCATCCCCCTTCAGAAAAACTAGAAACAACAATTACTGAAACAATTAGTGAAATCATTCTATTTTCTTCATTTAACAAGATGTTAGGAGTGTGATTCAGAAATTGAGAGGAATTAGGGTTATGCAAGGGAAAAGGAATAATAGTAAATATTTTCTTCTCTTTTCTCCAATCACACTTATATAGAAAATAGGGAAGATACAAGAGATATGGATATCTCTAAATTAAGAAACTAATAATAGCAGATATCTCTAAATTAAGCAACTAATAATAGCAATATATTCCTCATATCCTGACTTAGCTAATTAACTTGGATAACAATCTAGCCACTTTTGGTAATGTTATTGGTTGCACCCTGTGACACCTTGTGTGGCCTGCGTGTGTACACGATGAATGGCGCAACATTCCCGCCCCCTTGCAGAGGCGACTTGTCCTCAAGTCGAGACGAATCCAGTAAATCTTCATCCTCCCAACTCGCTTCCTCCAAACTCAAGTCAGACCATTGTACCAAGACCTGAGTGACCTCTTTGTTGTTGCGCAAAACTGTCCTTCTTTGAAGAATAGCCACTGGAAAATGGACAAGCTGATGCTCTACAATTGATTCTGGCAAGGGATGAATCATGGGTGTATTCGCTCCCTTGTATGGCTTGAGTAATGAGCAATGAAATACCGGATGAATGCGACTTGGTGGAGGTAATTCAAGACGGTATGCCACCGGGCCAATGCGGTCCAGCACCTTGTAAGGCCCATAGTAACGCAAACTCAGCTTATGTGAAGAGCGGTGACGCAAGGACAGTTGCCTAAAAGGTTGAAGTTTGAGCAGAACAAGTTGGCCTTGCTGAAATTCATAATCTTTTCTATGCTTGTCAGCGAAAAACTTCATTGCCTCTTGTGCCTTTGCCAAATTAGTTTTCAGCTGACCAATAATGGCATCTCTTGAAGTGAGGTCATGGTCGACTGCCTGAAGCGTGCTAGTTCCTGCACAGTAAGCTAAAAGAGAGGGTGGTTTCCTTCCATAAGTAGCCTCAAAAGGAGTCATACCCGTAGCAGCTGTGAAGGTTGTATTGTGATGAAATTCAGCCCAACTTAGAATTTTTGCCCATTTGGATGGTTTATCATGGACAAAAGCGCGCAAAAATTGTTCGACACAACGGTTGATGCGTTCGGTCTGGCCATCTGTTTCCGGATGATAGGCGGAAGAGAAATGGAGTTTAGTACCTTGCAGCTGAAACAATTCTTTCCAGAAGGTGCTTTGAAAAATCGGATCACGATCCGAGATAATACTTTTGGGCATGCCATGGAGCTTTCCAACTATCTCCCAAAAAACATGTGCAACTCGAGTAGCTGTGTAGTGTGGAGGTAATGGTGCCAGATGGATGCCTTTAGAGAATCGGTCCACTACCACAAGAATGGCCGTATAACCCCCAGCTGGAGGTAGATGCGTCACAAAATCCATAGATAGATCAGCCCAAAGTTCATGAGGAATTGGTATAGGTTGAAGTAGACCATAAGGAGAATGGTTGGTGGGTTTGCACTTTTGGCATATATCACAAGCTTGAACAAAGTCCTCGACTGATTTGCGCATACCTTTCCACATAAAATGGGCTGCTAACCGCTGAAAAGTGCGCTGAACCCCCGAGTGACCGCCCAGCAAGGATGCATGATAGTCAAATAGTAAGGTCGGAATGAGAGGGGAAGTAGTGGGCAAGTATAACCGTCCTTTGTGTCGAAGGAGACCACCAGAGAAGGTCCAATCTGGCCAAGTGCTGGGTGTAGTCAAGATGCCATCAATAATATGCTTTGTATGTGTGTCAGTGAGAAGCTCGGTTTGGAGGCTGTCCAAGGCTGAGCATAAGGGTCGAGTGAGTGACAAGAAAACAGCAGTGTCGGGGTTGTCAGCAACGTTATGTACGCGGGATAGCGCATCAGCTGCTGTGTTGGAAGCACCTGGTTTGTACTCAATGGAGAAATCGTACCCCACCAATTTGGAGCAAAATTGTTGTTGCTCCGGAGTTTGCACAGTCTGGCGCAACATATGATGCAAACTACGGTGGTCAGTCCGGATGATAAAGTGCCTACCCAACAAATATTGTCGCCACTTCATGATCGCGGATTGAATGGCAAACATCTCGCGGATATAAGTGGACTTTCCTTGCATGAGAGGGGAGAGTTTCTTACTGTAGAAAGCAACCGGGTGTGTATCTTGCGATAGGACAGCACCAATACCTACCCCACTTGCGTCAGTTTCAATGATGAAAGGACGGTCAAAGTTAGGTAATGCCAAAACCGGGGTCGTTATTAACGCCGTTTTGAGGTGTTGGAATGCTTCTTGCTCCTTGTTAGACCAAGTAAACCCGTCCTTGGTTAATAGATCTGTCAGTGGTGCGGCTATAGAAGCATAGTGGCGCACAAAGCGGCGGTAATATCCCGTTAGACCGAGAAAGCCGCGAAGTTGTCGCTGATTGGTGGGTGGAGGCCAAGCTGAAACAGCAGACAATTTGTCCGGATCGGCAGCTACCCCTGCGGCTGAAATGATGTGGCCCAAAAATGCTACTTCTGATGTTGCAAAGGTACACTTGGAAGATTTAACAAATAACTTGTTGTCACGCAGGATTTGAAAGACCTGACGAAGGTGTTGTAGATGTGCCTCCAAACTGCAACTATAAACAAGAATATCGTCAAAGAATATGACAACAAATTTACGTAGCAGTGGTTGGAAGACCTCATTCATTAAAGCTTGAAAGGTGGAGGGGGCATTGCAGAGGCCGAATGGCATGACCACAAATTCAAAATGACCATGGTGCGTGCGGAAAGCTGTCTTGTGAATGTCGGTTTCATGTACCCGAATCTGATGGTAGCCGGAACGCAAATCCAATTTGGAGAAGATGGTCGCACCATGTAACTCATCTAATAGCTCATCCACTGTAGGAATTGGGAAGCGGTCACGAATTGTGGCAGCGTTGAGGGCTCGATAATCGACACAAAAACGCCATGTACCATCTTTCTTCTTGACTAATAACACCGGGGAGCTAAACGCAGATTGGCTTGGGCGAATTGCACCTGATTGTAATAGGTCAGCTACCAATCGTTCAATTTCATTCTTTTGGAATTGAGGATACCGATACGGCCGAACATTGACTGCATCTGTACCAGCCTTCAAGGGTATGTGGTGGTCAATGGTCCTAGAGGGAGGCAAACTTGAGGGAACCTGAAAAAGGACCTTGAATTGTTGTAGCAGGGGCTGCAAAAGAGGTGTGATTGTATGCTGAGATGAAAGTGTGTTGTTTTGGTTGGAAGAATCAACGGTGAAACACATGTAAGAGGACCCAACACCATTGCTGGCTATCAATTTATTCAAGCCTGCTGAAGAGATGGCTGCTGCATTAGGTTTGTCTTCCCCTTGAAGATGGATCTGTTGGCCCTTGTAATTGAATTCCATGTAGAGCTTGGACCAATCTGTCAAAATGGGCCCGAGTGTTTCGAGCCATTGCACGCCAAGTACCACGTCTGACCCTTCTAAATCCAGAACAAACAAGTCAGTAAGAAAGGAATGCGACTGAATAGAGAGACACACCGCCCTACACAGTGTATTGCATTGAAGAGCAGCACCATTGCCCACCCGAACAAGGAATAGTGTTGTGGGAGAGGTCGGCAAGTTGAGAAATTGAGCCGTGCGCCTAGAGATGAAATTATTCGTGCTCCCACTATCAACGAGGACCTGGACTGGATGAGCATCTATATAGCCAAGCATGCGCATTGCTTTGGCAGAATAGCGGCCGAGTAGCGCATTTAAACTGATTTCGGTTTCAGGTGGATCAGGGTTTGCTGACGGAAGGCTGTAGTGATCGTCTAGGTCAGGTTCGTCCTCGGTGCCCTCTAGGTACAGTAAGGTTGCACGCCCCTTGCATTTATGACCGCGCACAAACTTTTCATCACAATTAAAGCATAAGCCCTCGAGTCTTCGCTGTTGCAGTTCTTCAGCGGTTAAGCGCTTAACGGGAAGGCGGAACGCTTCAGTAGTGTTTGGAAGGCGAGGTTGAGCATGAGCAACAAGTGGGACGGATGGGGCTGCAGGTCGAGCAACAGAGGTGGTGTATGTGGGCTGCCTTGGATACCCCAACCGATTGTGGTATCGGTCGGTGTCAGCTATCTGTGCCTCATGTAAGCGTGCTAAAGAAAATGCGTCATGCAAGTCAAGAGGCCTTTGTGATTGAACTGCGCGACGAAGGCGTGGTTGCAAACCAGCAATGAAAATGCTCATTAGATTGTGCGAAGAAAAACCACGCACTTGACTTGCTAATTCTTCAAAGGCTGCTTGGTAATCTAACACAGAGCCCGTTTGGGTGACACGGGATAGTTGGCCTACCGGGTCTTCATACTCAGAAGGACCAAAACGGTGTTGTAGAGCTACTATAAAGTCCTCCCAAGATCCGATCTTATGGTCAGCGAGCAACCCCTGGTACCAACGTGAAGCCGGGGAATCAAGATGCATGGACATGATGAGGAGGCGGTCTGCAGGATGCGTGGCATAATACTGAAAGTACTGTTCAACATTAAAAATCCAGTCGGTGGGGTCCCCTGATGCAAACCGCGGAAAGAGTAGTCGCAGTTTGTGGTCCCCAGGAGGCGTGGGAAGTCGTGCCTGTGGGTGAGGTGGTTGCTGTTCACGGGCTGCCATAGTTGCATTGAGTTGTCGTTGAGTTTCGTCGCGAATTTGGGCAATCAAAGTAGGCAGAGCATCGGTGGTGAATTTGGCTATAGCGGTCTCCATGGTGGAACCCAAGGTTGCTTTTAGGTCTGCTATGGATTTATTGGTTTCCAAAAGTTGATTATGTATGTTTTGAATTTCCTTGGTACGCGTCTCCATAGGAGCAGAGTTCAACGAGAGCACCAATGTTAGGAGTGTGATTCAGAAATTGAGAGGAATTAGGGTTATGCAAGGGAAAAGGAATAACAGTAACTTAGTATTTTCTTCTCTTTTCTCCAATCCTTCAGTACACTTATATAGAAAATAGGGAAGATACAAGAGATATGGATATCTCTAAATTAAGCAACTAATAATAGCAGATATCTCTAAATTAAGCAACTAATAATAGCAATATATTCCTCATATCCTGACTTAGCTAATTAACTTGGATAACAATCTAGCCACTTTTGGTAATGTTATTGGTTGCACCCTGTGACACCTTGTGTGGCCTGCGTGTGTACACGATGAATGGCGCAACACAAGAACTCTTACAATGCTTAACACCCATTTGTTCATTTGCTTCTCAGGGTCTCCTTACTTGATATCTGTTTTAAATACAAGAAAATACCTGTCAGTTACCTCCAGTTCATATCTTGTTTACATGCACCTGATACTAGTTAATCTATTACTTTATCTATTTAAAGAATAAATGAACAGGTGAAATTAACAAGACCAATATTAGTATCAAATTAAAAAAATAAAGAATTATGAAAAACAAGGCTGCAGGATTATGTAAAACCACAACACCAAAATAAATCAATAAAAGTGGAAAGAAATTTAAAACAATGCTTAAAAGCTTTTAAACAACAAGAAAAAAAATATACTCAACTATAATATTAATAACTAATGATAATAACTAAGGAGTACATTCATCAACACAACAATTAAGAACATAATGAACCAAAATAGCACACTATATATGTTCCATGTAAACAAGCAAACCATCATGATACCATTCCAAAAGTGTTCTCAATTAATTTCGCACTCCTTGCACAACCCACCTATTCTTAAGAGCACATCGGGCTCAACGAAAGACTTTAGAATGTTATAGGTCACAACATTAGGCTGATGCCCTTTAGAAATCATGTCATCTAGAATATTCATTGCCTTCTCAATTTGACCTTTCTTGCACATCCCATCAATAAGAGTGCTATAGGTGACGACATCAGGTTCAAGCCCTTTAGAAATCATGTCATTTAGAAAATCCAGTGCCAAATCAATTTCACCATTCTTGCACATCTCATCAATAAAACTGGTGTAAGTCACGACATTAGGCTGATGCCCTTCAGAAATCATGTCATCTAGAATATTCATTGCCTTCTCAATTTCACCTTTCTTGCACATCCCATCAATAAGAGTGCTATAGGTGACGACATCAGGTTCAAGCCCTTTCGAAATCATGTCATTTAAAAAATCCAGTGCCAAATCAATTTCACCATTCTTGCACAGCCCATCAATAAAAGTGTTGTACGTCATGACATTAGGCTGACGCCCTTTAGAAATCATGTTATCTAGAAAATCAAATGCCTTATCAATTTCACCTTTCTTGCACATCCCATCAATAAGAGTGTTATAGGTCACAACATCAGGCTGATGCCCTTTAGTAATCATGTTACCAAGAAAATCAAATGCCTTATCAATTTCACCTTTCTTGCACATCCCATCAATAAGAGTGTTATAGGTGACAACATCAGGCTGATGCCCTTTAGAAATCATGTTATCTAGAAAATCAAATGCCTTATCAATTTCACCTTTTTTGCACAGCCCATCAATAAGAGTGCTATAGGTCACGACATCAGGCTGATGCCCTTTAGAAATCATGTTATTTAGAAAATCAAATGCCTTATCAATTTCACCTTTCTTGCACAGCCCACCAATAAGAGTGTTATATGTCACGACATCAAGCTGATGCCCTTTAGAAATCATGTCATCTAGAATTTCATTGCCTTCTCAATTTCACCTTTTTTACACAACCCATCTAGAAGAGTGTTGTAAGTCTCCACATCAGGAGCACACCCTTCAGAAATCATATCACGTGAAAAATCCATTGCCTTCTCAATTTCACCTTTTTTACACAACACATTTATAAGACTGTTGTAGGTCACCACATTAGGAACACACCCTTTAGAAATCATCTCACTTAAAAAAGCCATCGCCTTCTCAATTGCACCTTTCTTGCACATCCCATCTATAACAATTGAGTAGGTCACGACATCAGGATCACACCCTTTAGAAATCATCTCACGTAAAAAATCCATCGCCTTCTCAATTTCACCGTTTTTACACAACACATCTATAAGAATGTTATAGGTCACCACCTCGGGACGAATCCCTTTAGAAATCATCTCGTGTAGGAAATCCATCGCCTTCTCAATTTCACCTTTTTTACACAACCCATCTATAAGAGTACTGTAGGTCACAACATTAGGAGCACAACGTTTAGAAATCATATGACGTAAAAGATCCATTGCCTTCTCAATTTTACCTTTTTTACACAACACATCTATAAGACTACTGTAGGTCATCACATCAGGAGCACAATCTTTAGAAATCATGTACTGTAAAAAATTCATCGCCTTCTCAATTTCACCTTTCTTGCACATCCCATTGATAACAATCAAGTAGTTCACAACATCGGGTCGGCATCCAAGCTTTGGCATTTTGTCGAGCACCATAATCACAGCCTCACCAATCCTATTCTCACTACAGAGGCCTTTAAGTATTGGACTGAAGAGGCGAACATCAGTGTTGTAACCCTGTTTGAGAAACCGTCCCAGAAAACCAAACATTAGGCTGACCCGATTCGTTTGTGCACAGGCACAACATTCCATCAAGATCTTATAGGTATAGTTATCAGGATAGATTCCATCAACTTGGATTAAGCAGGTGAAGAAGGAAAACACAAGGTTGATTAAAGTTTTGGTGCGAAGCAAGGCGGTGAATAACTTGTTGAATTGAAGGATGTCAGCTTGAGGATTCAACTTCAACAGCCGATTGAACTGGCGATGTGCCCCTTTGGCAGTAATGACATCCACCTTTTGCTGCTTCCCCTTCTCCTTCCCCTTCTTCCCCTTCTCATGCTGCTGAGGTGGCGTCGGCGTCTCAATCTTTCCAAAAAGATCATGAAAGTTGATGTTAATGGGGGAATTAGTATTAGTAGTAGCAGGTGGTGGATTTGGTTTTTTAATTATCATGTGGGGTTGAGATTTAAATTCAGGGAACACATAGCAGACAAGGAAGAGGCCTCGATGAGAAGCAAATTTAAATGAAGATTGGAATTTGGAAGCGGATGGTGAAAGGAAGAGGACAGGGCAAGTGATAAAGCACACACCATTTAATTTTTATTAATTCTTATGTGGTTTGGTTCTTGTCACTTTCTTCCTGCCTCTTTCAAAAATTCTATCTCTTCGCTTCCAAATAACAAATTGTGCTCCTTATTTTATACAACTGCATTAAAAGAAAAATAGCATATAATTAATTGACAGCACTTCTAAAGGAAGGGAGAATTTCTAGTGTGCCCATTCAAACTTTCAAAATAGCCGATATATCCATGAAAATACCATAATATCCAATATCCCCACAAAATTTAACAATCTTTTTTCGATCCCCTTTTATTTAATTAAACCTTTTATTTAGTTATTTTATAAATTGAATTGACAAATATACCCTCTCATTTCAAGACCTCGTGATGTTTCCCACTTTTAATAAAGTGACTGTTGGAATGTTTTGATAAATCAGTAAATAGACCAATCTCTAGGTATGACAATTATTTGAAATGACTCAAATCATCAATCTGACCGATTTGAGTGTTTCAGATCCCAAATGAGCTAACTTCATAATGAGTCGGTTGCAATAATACTTCATCCGAACTTATCTGACTAGTTCGAGTGTTACCTCCAAATTTAACATCTACTAGCTTTGCCTAAATATGGCCCAATTAGCCATGCAAATCTAATGCAAGTAATGTGAAATTGAAATTCACTACTGTGACCCAAGTCCTTACCTCAAGTAGGTGGCTTTTCTGATAGCCCAATCTCCCCCTTTGTCACTATTTTTACTGATTAGGGTAGATTTAAAAGAGCAAGAACTATTTGAACTATTAACACATTTGTAGGGAAAAAAATTCGATCGTCCAAGCTGCATGACAGTTTTCCAATACAACACAAGGAGAGAAGAAAGAGTTTGAAATGAGAGGGTATATCTGTCAATTCTGTTTATAAAATAACTCAATAAATTGTTAATTAAATAAAAGAGGATGGAAGAAAGAAAGTTAAGTTTTTGCGGGATATTGGATATTATAGTGTTTCCATGGGTATATTGGCTATTTTAGAAGTGAGGTTAGTGAGAATGAGGTTAGTGAGAATAGCGTGCTAACCCTGAATTCGGAATAGCCGCTAACCCAACATTTCAATGAGTTAGCGGAATAGCGGCTAACCCAAGCTTTAACCTAAGTGTTGAGAATAGTTATTTTTCACCCAAACTTGAATAGTCGCTAACCCAACTAACCCTACTATTCCTTGGCACCCAAACACACCCTAAGGAATATGAATTTAACAAGCAATTAGAAGGAGCATCTTAATTTATACAGCCACTTATTAAATGTACCATAAGATTCATTACTATAAGACAGCTTTATATCAGTTCTAGAGCATCTAAATAGAATTAAAATTTAACAATTAATCCACAGATATATAAGAGAAATTAAAAAAAAAAACCTCAGGTAAAGCAGAGCATCAAGGGAAGGATGGATCTAGCAATCCCTAGCATTGATCGGTCTAGAGAAGAAAGAGGATTTGGGGTTTAGGGTTCGCAAAGGGGTGCTCTTGAACAGTTGAACTCACGCAAGCATGAATTCAGTGCCAGTGCAATACCGTACTGAGTAGAATGAGATCTGAGTTGTTCGTTTTAATCCACCGGCACGAATCTCAAAATGTACTCTCTAAATTCTAATCTGAGAGTACTGTACATGGTTCGGTACCGTAGAAATGGATTATTTTTAGCAACGCCAACGCATCATCTGAGTAGTTATTGGATCCGGTTTAATTTTTTTCAAATTGAGTCGAGAGAGTTCGATTTAAACGGTTCGGTTTTTCTGTTAAATGAATCGGTTCAGTTCATTTTTAAAACCAATTTAATAGTTCGGTTTGATTCAGTTTAGAAATTTAAAACTGATTAGACCGAGTTGATCGAAATTTAAAACTTAAATGGTTCCCAATTGAATCAAAAGGCCGTCACAAGAAACTTGGTGAGGTTGGTTCAAACTTAGTCTGAACTACTTAATCAGGTTATTATATTCATCCACTTTGAAAATTTTATTATCAAAGTTTAACATTTCTGCACTTAAATTCTTTGTAATTTTCCTTTTTTCTGCACTTAATCAGGTTATTATATTCATCCACTTAAATTTCTGCACTTAGATTCTTGGAGAAGAAAGCATACAAGCATTAGTCTAGTATCTTTTAGGGGTGCTAACATCTTCACCTGTTTTGTAAACACAAGTGATATATATTTGGAAATGATAGTTGGTAATATATTTTTGGCAATAGATATTTGGGATTATGGCAAAATTATGGTAATAGAGCAACATTGTTCATTTTTCTGATCTACTTTCATTTGGTAATATGGTATCAGCATTGTTTGTTTTCTGGTACAAATGCAAGTATTCTCTCAGTCATAATATGCAGTACATAATATCAATTTTATAAATTTTAACAACAACTGCTTATCATCTTCAATGTTCACAATATTCTGGTACTGGTTTCCTTTTCCTCTAGCCTAGTGAAATTAGATCAGATAATTTTTGGCTGGACAAAGTCATGTGGTATCATAATTTCTTTCAACATCTCCAGAACTTCCTCTTTATCTTCGACTTGATGAATGATTCAGATTACATACTTGTGAATTTTCACTGTCTAATGTTATATGCTTGCAAACCCAAACCAACTCTTAATTTCTAAAATTACACTGTCACTAGGGGTGAAAACGGATCGGATAGTGGTAAAACCTTATTCGCATCTGTTTATTTTTTTGGATATGGATACAGATCGGATATTAGACGGATACATACAGATACGAATCGAATATCAAATATCTATAGATATATACATAAATATTTTCATAATGTATATTAAACTATATGGTATATATCTATTATTCGGATACAAATAATTAAAATTCAAAATCATATCTGTACCACCGCACGAATATTCAGATATCAAATATCCATATCTAATTTTTGAATACAGATCCGGATTCGGTCGGATATTATCCAACCCGTTTTCACCCCTAACTGTCACTATCTAATACATATGCATACAAACCAGAAAGGTCATAACTATAACATCTACTTAATGACTCTGGTGTTATTTATCCGTTGACATGGCATTAAATTAGTAGGTATGAGTGTTACAGAAACTCATAATCATATTATAACATTACTGGTAATTGACCAAAAGCAAGAGTTGGACCAAGGACTAGTCATCTCTTAGAATTCTCCTTGAAAAATATGAACATATTAAATAAAAAATTTAACCACTGAGAAATAACATCTGTTCACAGGTGACAAAATTGACCAATCTATCAACTAATAGACAAACATGAGAATAAATTTACCAGTAATAAAAAAAAAACGATTCATTTTATAGTTTCAAAACATATGATATGTTTCAATGGATTTATATTCTAAGAGGAATCCCAAGATAGCAATAGAACCAACTAAAAACCACTACAGAATTGTGCACCTGTGCTGTTTTTTCAAGATAGAAATTCAAGAGAAATTCATCTCGAAATTCAACAAATGTTGAGCTATAAAAAATCAAATAGCAGAGATGCAAGGAGGTTGGGGAATTGGTACACTTAATTGGTTTCTAACATTACCGAACAATTCACTGAAAAATAACCCAAAAATTAATAAAAACACCATATACCGTGTTACCAACACAACAGCAATTTTATTCACCATCGAGTTTTCTAATGCCACATCCACAATTTTCTCAATGCTAAGAAACACCAAAATCCTCTCACTAACATCTCTCTCTCTCTTTCAACATCTCTCTAAAAAACCTAGTAAAGATCACTTTCCTTGTGAGTATGAATCACACAATCCGTCTTAGGATACGAGACACAAGTGAGCACATAACCACTCTCCACCTGCCCATCATCAAGGAACGACCCATCTGACTGGTCAACCTGACCCTCTACTAGCTTACCTGCACAGGTGCTGCATGCACCAGCACGGCAAGAGTATGGAAGCTCAATGCCAGCTGACTCTGCTGAGTCAAGGATGTAAGCATCGTCAGGTGCCTCGAATTCTTGCTCCTTACCTTCTGGATCGATGAGTTTCACCTTGTAGGTTGCTTGAGGCACGTGGGGCAATTTGGTCATTTTGAGACTTGCCGGTTTTGGTTTTGTTTCGGAAAAGGAGATTATGCAGGGAGATAAATTGGGTTTGTTGGTAGTTGTGAAGAATCCATTGCATGGTACAGAAGCAAGACTGGTACCAAGAGCAAACGTAGACATTTTGTTGAACCTATTCAGAAAACAAAAGGTAAATCATTAATTAAAGAAAGAGCTGAAATTTCACAAAAGAAAAGTTAAATCCAAAATTTACTATTCCCCAAAAAAAATACCAGTATATTTTGTTGATATAAATAATATGATAGAGTTATAAACTGATTATATGGGTATTTCAATTCGGTATAAAAAACCAAAAATAATCTTTCAGTCCCTTCTACAGAAACTGAAATTATTTTTCTGTCCCTTAGAAAGGTCTGCTAATAATTTTTCGGTTTCTTTAGAACTTTATTTTCTAAAGGCACTGAAACTTTTTCCGGTTCTTTCTACTGAATCAAAATACCCATGTAATTTTATCTATGAACCATAAATAATTTTATTATTATTTCTATAAATAAAAAATTCTGAAAAAACACAGCCCTAATAAATTAAGATAATTTCTAATGGGGATATATGCCATTAAAATTTCACTGATGAACAAAAATTGAGGCTTTCTGTTCTGATGAAAACTTAGGCAATGTTAATTTGTGGAGCATTATGAGAAAGGTATGCACAAGGTTTCTTTTACCCTTCACTCGAAGCTCCATTACTGGTAAATAGACAGTAAATCCTACAATAATTTATTCATAATTGATCACTAATTTCATAATATTTTCCCAATTATGTTACATTTTCTCTCTATTGAGTGAGGGTTTAATGGCTGAGTTGATAACAATCTCTATAAAATCTTGTTGGTTTCTAGTTTCTACCCACTAGACTCCTATTGAAATTTTGATAATACCCATAATTCATCTTTTCTAAAGACCGATTTTGCAATCAACAAATAAATGGAGGTGAGAAATATGAAATTCAATTATAGAGAAAAATCCACAAATGTAGACCACAGTGTAGATCGGACCTAAACAGCGATTCATGCAAAAGATTACAACTTTAGGGAGAAAACAAACACAAATCCATTTAAAACTCCTATGATTTTAGGTTTAAAACCCTAGAAAAGAACCAGAGTAAAGAAATCATACCTACCCTCCTTCCAAAATCAGATTGAGCAAGACGATAAAATTTATACGATAAATACGAAGAAAAGATTTGCCTTTTTTAGAGAAAAGGAAATCAGATCTAAAGAAAGAAAAGTACCTTCTTTACTGCGATTATAGAAGCGAGATTGAAGGGAGAGAGAAAGAGAGAGAAAGAGAGAGAGAGAGCGGAGATTTCTAAGTCTCTCTAGAAGTGACGAAAGTGTGACCTAAAAGGTGGCGGCGCTCTATGTATAAAGAGCTTTCTTTTTCATATTAGTCCTCGGAATATGTTTTATATACATAAACTCTTTTGATGGAGAAATAACTTTTGGCAATTGCAGTGTTGTAAATAACGGTATACGGTCGTCGGATGGAAATATTAATTGAGATTAATAAAAAAAAATCGGAAATAATTGACCTATTAGTTGAAAAAATTTGTGACGGTTTGGTCACCGCCAACGACTAATCGGCCGATTAATTAACTTAAACGGACGTTTTTTACAACATTGGTCCATTGTTCTAAAATTTAGTGTTGTGTTATTAAAAAAACATGTTGTATTTTAATATCGGTAATTTTGTAAGCTTTGTATTTTTTTTAACTTGTTCGAGTACTTACAAAATATAATTAAAATATTAGTCTAGTCTCAATAATTCATATAGGCCTTAGGTAAATATTTTATAAATACCAAAAACGTTTTGCCATGTTTGTAATTTTTTAAATATTCTAGAAAAAAAAATGGTCAACAATTTTGTCTGTTCTTCTCAAATTCGGAGTGTTGTGGTATTTAAAAAAAATTATTGCAACTTTTTTTTTTGAAACCTTCGTAGAAGCTGAGAAGTCGTGAGGAGTCATTTACGCTTCTGAAGCAAACATATATCTCATTTTTTACTATTATATGTTTTAGTTAAATCACTGTTTTGAAATATTATTATGCACGTCTAAAATAGTAAAATTTAATAAAAAAATTCGCTCCGCTATGTTTTATCTAAATTATGAAAATTTAAGGGTCTTTATGAAAAGTTTCTCTGTGCATAATTGCATAATATGATACCAATGGAGCGCCACGGCGGCTTTAATTTGTTCTTTCAAGAAATAGACCTACTCGCTGAATACATTCTTTTATTTAGATCACTGTGGCGGGTCATTGCAGGTCGTACATTAACCCGCAAGATGAAGTAATGTATAATCAAAGCAATTGGTTTATATATAGGATTCAGTCAAATACTGGCGTTCCCATTGGTTTTTCCGACGAAAACCGTGGGAGCACTAAACAAAAAAAAAAAATGAAACAAATGAAGGTTGTTATGAAACATTTAATTTTTTAAATTATGAATAGTACGAGAACACAAGTAGCAATGTAGCATATCATATTTTTCCTACCTACTCCGCTGCAGTGCAATCACATTTTACATGAAATGTATACAGTATGATTGCGTGTCACATTTTCGTCAAAACAAATCTCATAAAATATAATTGCTAGATAGAGAGAGGCAACCGACATTTTTATAATATCCAAAGTTAATTACAAGTTATAAATATATCCAGAACCGCTTGGTATTTTAAAAAATGCCAAAACCGGCTAGAATCTGGTCTGTTTTTTTTTCTTTATTTATTTTTTATTTTTTTGGAGACACTATGAAGAGCAAGATAATGAAATATAACACTGAAAATTCAAATTTTTTGTTTATATTTTGTTAGATAACTTTTTTGATGTATAATTAGCATATTTATACTAAAATACGCTAAATACTTGAAATTATGTTGAATTACATTAAATTACGCTAAATTACTTGAAATTATGTTGAATTACACTAAATTACATTAAATTACGCAAATTACACTAATTTGGCTAATTATAATGAAATACGGAAAATTATGGTAAACTACGCAAAATTACGCTAAATTAGGCCGATTTTGTGCCATCTTTCATAAATCATAAAAAATAGTAAAAAAATTCTAAAAATAATAAAAATTGGTATTCTACAAGTTCATTATATAACTAATTTACTGAACTACTTAGATTGAATAATAAAAATGAAAATCTTAATCGGAAACTTCAACTCAAGTTTTGATTCTCTTCTCTTAGTTTTTTGGAAATTCTGAATTTTGAAATTTGGCATCACTAGCACTGACGCATGCGTATTTTTGCAAGCTTTCCGATAAGTGGTCATTTGCTGAAATCGGACACTCGAGCGCCGTTTTATGGCCGTTTGAAGTTTTGTCGTCGTTTTTCGCATTCCCAGTAAAGATATCATCCATATTTATATGTAATTTACCGTAATTTAGCGTAACTTAATATAATTTAATGTAATTTAATGTAATATAGTGTAATTCAACATAATTTCAAGTAATTTAGTGTATTTTAGTATAAATATGCTAATTATACATAAAAAAAGTAATCTAACAAATAATTTAAACAAAAAATTCGAATTTTCAGTGTTATATTTCATTATCTTGCTTTTCATAGTGTCTCTAAAAAAAAAGAGGAAGAAACCAGCCAGATTCTGGCCGGTTTGGGCATTTTTCGAATATCCAGCATTTCTGAGTATATTTATTAATTTGTAATTAACTTTGGATATTAATAAAAATGTCGGGAGAGGCAATGCTATTTTACAAAGTTCATATCGGTTTGAACTATTAATTTATCTTTTCTATTTTTAAAATATAATAAGTCAATTCATATTGCTCAATATAATTTTCACATACAAATATATTTTTGGCAATTAAATTTATATTTTTGTAATTTTTTTGCACTTTTTTAGATAAGTGAAGTGATTTTCTACTTATCTAAAAAATCGTAATTTTTTTAAATAAAATATATAAAATTTTGTTTTCTAAAGTGCATTTTCATGTGAAAATTATGTGTTTTTTTAGTAAAGTTGGAGGTTTAAGCGGTTAAGCCACCTAACTTTCTGATTTTTTTTTAATATCCTCAATTAAAAAAATTTAGGAAAATGCCCTCAATTTTTTATTTATTTTGAAAACTGGTCCCAACCGACAAGTTATCTAGCGGTTCATTGATGAAGAGAACCGCCAGGTAACTTGGCGGTCCTTTGTGGATTTTTTTTTTTTTTTGCAAAATCTCAAAATGAAAACACTAAACAATTTTTTTAATAAAACACTAAACTAAATCTCATCAATTGTCTTTTTTTTAACAACATATCCTACATTTGATACCAAAAACACTAAATTAAATTTCAAAATGAAAACATTTACATGAATACATTTGAACTACAAAATGAAAATATAACAAAAAAAAACTCTAAATTTGATACTTTATACATTTAAATGGACAATGTTTAAAAAAAGTATCACATATTATTAATTACATGAATAACATTCTAACTAAAAAAAAATAAAAATATAATAAAAAAATCCTAGATTTGAGCTTTATACATTTACATGAACAATTACTAAGAAAAAGTATGGTAAAGGACAAAAAAATCGAAAATTAGACCGAAAAAAGTTAATCGGAATTTTCAACTCAAGTTTTGAGGCTCTTCCCTTTATTTTTTTGTAATTCTGAAATTCTGACAAATGCTATGGGTTTAGACATCAATATCTTATTCTCGTTGCCTTTCCGAAAAATGGTCATATGCTGAAATCAGACACTCAAGCTTTGAGATATGCCTGTTTGAAGTTTCTTCGTTATTTTTCGCATTTTCAATTAATATATCGCCTCTCTTGTCTTATCCCTTGTCCTTGCCTCGCCTATTTTACGAGATATGTCTCAAATAAGTACATGTATAACCTATAGGTGTTTTAGAAACAAGAGAAATGACTTACAAAAAAATAGATAAAGATGCATTGCAACAGGAAGACATTGATCGATGACGTGGAAAAGTTTTTATTTATTTTATCACACACGGATCATACAGTAAAACCGTGTTCAATTATTGGTGCATTCATATACATCTGTCTGAAAGAAGGATGCTCCTCATTTTTTTTAATTGAACTAATACAGTGTTTATGTTATGCTATGTCATTTAGTCAGAATTTTATATTATCCATTTGATATTGAATATTAAAAATATTAATTGATGAATAATTTCACTACTCAGTTACTCCTCAATTTAAAAAAAAAAAAAAACCGGAACAGTTAGGTTACCTAGCGGTTCACTCCATAAAGGACCACCTGGCAGTTTGGGCAGTTTAAAAAAATAAAAACAAAAAAACTGAGGACATTTTTCTAATATTTTTATTAATTGAGGGTATAAAAAAATCGGTGAGGCTAGCTTTGGTAATATAATATGTATATTACAAATATTACAGCGCAGTTTTTATTATAGACTCATATTTTTACATTTAAAGTTTAAATAGTCGATCTAAACAGTTTAACATATTTTTTTTATTTATAAATGCATTTACTAAGTTCTATATTTTTTAAATTTGTTTACTATTTATTAGATAGGTGAAACTATTTGATTTAAAAATTCTAGACCATCCGCGAACTAGTGATTTTTATCTATTTGAAAAAAGTAAAAGAATTCTAGAAAATATAAAATTTGATCTTTAAGTACATTTTATATGAATATTATGTTTAACGGTTACGGACCAATCTGTAATATGCATTATTACTATATCCTCACTCTTTTCGTCAAAATAATCTCATAAGATATAAATTGCTACATAAAATTAAAGGAAGGATTGTACATATTTTTATTCATATATAATGAATGAACTATTTATTCTTGCCACAATGCAAGTCGAAAATTGCAAGGAGGATATGAATAATAATTTTTGATTTGAAGTTACAAGATGAAACTAAACATTTGAGTGGCATGTATTAACGTTTCTTTAATTTATTGAATGAGATGTCTTCATCTTTGTTAATTTTAAATCATTGAAAAATATAAATCACTTGATAAATGATGAAACATGCACCAAATCCCATTATTTAATATGCATTATATTTACACTATATTGATCATGCCTGCTGTTTCATGAAATTATAACCACAAAAGTTCTAAAATAATAGATCAAATTCCACCTAAAAGTTATAAAAAGGCTAAAAGTTAGAGAAAATTTCTAGTGCACCCATACAAATTTTCTAAATAGCCAATATCTCCATAACAATGTCATAATATAAAATATCCTCATAACAACTAAACATTCTTTCTTCTATCCACTTTTATTTATTTAACATTTTATTTAGAAATTTTAAATATCAAATTGACACATATATATACCCTTTCATTTCAAACCATCTTCTCTCCTTTCTTATATATATACCCTTGAAAGTTTGTATAGGCACACTAGAAATTTTCCCATAAAAATATTACACAGAAGTTGAACCATCTCACAAGGTATTGTAATCTAATTAAAAAGGAAAATAACAAGAACCCAACAAATTTTGCATATTACTCTTATATTATCACTAAAAGAAATTTCACCTTAGCGGTCTTATATAAATAAATTCAAGAAAACAACCAAGCAATCTAAAAATCAAACGAAAGACCCTCCCTTTGCAATTAAAAGAAGAAATAAAAGCATTCAAATCCAATTAATGATCATAAATTTAACCTTAACTGCATGCTATAGTTTCCATGTAAATGTACCGGTTTTCAATACAAAAACATGACATCCCCATAGATATCATCTAACGTAGAAAAAGTGTCATAGTAGTAATCCTCGTAGTCGTCGGGAGGACCCACTACTTGATCAAAACAGCATGAACATGGTCGAGGTGGTCCATAAACGTAGTAGTAATAGTAAGTAGTAGATATGGTATCCATGTATTCATCGGCGCCATAGTTGTCGGGTAGTTTAAGGTATCTTATCCTTGAGAGTTCTGTCATAATGTTTTCATTCAGTATCAAGTTGAAACAATTCCGGATGTCGAGAAACTCGAGATATGGACATCCTTCAAGAATAGCTTCAAGACCCATGTTTGTCATCCTGTTATATATATATATATATGTGTTTCAGCAATATCATATCACCAAATACATTTAGAGGTATATAGCTTGTTTTGTTTTAATTTTCTCTTTGGAATGATGCAATGTACCCAAGGCAAAATTAGAACTTACTCGTTACCAATAAGCTGAAGAGATCGTAGCTCGTGCATATTCTCGCCTATATGTGCAGCTTCGGTGTCATGCCAGAAGGATTGGTAGCTTTCACTCGAACGTCTAGAATCCCAAAATTGATTCCACCTGAAGCATTTCAGCTGAGTGCATACTGGTCCAATTGTTTTACAGAATAGTGAACCAATTGTACATGTAATCTCTAGCTCCTCAAGCATTGGCAGCATTTTGATTATGTCTGCCATGTCATCAGCATGAGGGTAATCTTCGTCGAGACAATTTATTAAACGGAGAGTTCTCAGGGTCTTAGTCCTATATATATATATATTAACAGAAGAAGTGTTTGTTTATGAGGAAATTAACCTTAGAGATCATGCATGGTTCAATACATGTATATATAAATCTAAGAATTGAAATTGGCATTGTTTGTATGAAAACCTTTGAGCCATGGCCATCAATCCTTCAATAGAAACGCCAGGGCACATGAAAAGACCGATGCTTTTCAACGAGTTGGTCCTGTTAATTGACATAGAATGAGAGATATATATATATATATATCTTGTGAACATCTTTGTTGAGAGCATAGATAACTCAAAATAACAACAAAGAAAGAGAACAACATATGACCTGGTAGCAATGTACAGCAAGAGAGCATCAGTGGCAAAACAGTCAGCGTAGAATTCCTCGAGTTTTCCCGCACTCCTATCTATGGCAATCTTAGCAATCTGCTTGAGGGAATGCATTGAGAGCGAGAAGTCGAAATTAGTCATGTCAATCTTTCGCCAGAGCATTTGCTCAAGTGTCGTCAGCCTATTCCAATTCCGGCACACTAGGCTAGCCGTTGTCAGTATATCAATTGCCCCCAACTTCTCAAATATTAATAATAAAATATCTGAGTGTAGTTCTGCCCAATTCCTTCTATAGCTAGTTTCTGGTAATTTGTAGTTTTAATAATGCACAAGGACACAAAAGAAGTTAGCAGAGAAACAAAATTTGAAAAAAAAATATTCTTATACAACAAAATTTTCTAATTTTCCAATTAATGAAATCTGTTTATAACAAACAAAACAAAAAAATTTAAAATAGTTTTGAGAATCCATATGACTGTTGCTTACTTGCATCAGACTTTTGCCATCGCACCACTATACATCCAGAAGATCTCTACAATGAACACAAAAGGTTTAGAAAGCATGATTTGCTCATAAAGAGTTCAGAGTAGGTCCATGCCCATCGGACCTACTTTGGTTCGATGGGCTCAATCACGGACCGATCCACATTAAGATGTGTGTTTCGCTTTAAAATCCGTGCTTGTCTGCTTCAATTGTCGTGTGCACAGATTATAATGCAGATTGGCCGTTGTTGGAGCTCATTGGATCCAAAAGTAGATCCGATGCCCATCAGACCTACTCCGTTCTCGCTCATGAAACGAAATATCCAACTTTTTTTTTTTTACAAAATTAAAATAGCATAGAATTTGCCATACCACAACTTCACAATACTTGGTTGGCTTCCACCATCTCCTTGACTTGCGCATTTACTTGATTAGGACTCCTTGGTACAAAATGAAATGAATCAATTTAACAAAAGTTGAGAAAGAAAAATATTACATAAAATTTGATTTTTTTTTTTAAAAAGATGAGAAAGAAAACTTTTGTTTTTTTTTGCTACATATTACTATAAAATAATGTTCACCTGCTGGGAACCGATCTTGAAGAGGAATTTTGTTTAATATATGAAAAATGCTCAATAAATATTAGCGCGCGCATTAATTGGTATTTATTTTCCTCTTAAGTTGCTAAAAAATGAAGGCAATTTGGCACCGACATGAATGCTAAAAAAATTACATGCTCCTGGTGCACCAATACATAGTCTCTGGAGGACCCGGCATTTGCTGTGGTCTTGCCCAATATACTCTCACAGTTGGCCAACGCATGCTCTCACTTAATTAAGGTTTGCTCTCGAATTATTACTATCTAAAATTGAATGGTTGTATTTCTTGCGGAAAAAGTACCGAAAATTTTATTTTTACCATTTAAAAAAAAAAAAACATGATCTTGTGAGAATTTAAAATTTAGTATGGACACAACTTCACGTTGAGTCCACCAACTTTGATCATTGAAATGGTTTGATTGAATCTGATTGGCTCAAAAAACATGGGGCCCACAAATTTTATGGGGCCCACCCAATTTGTGGACTCAACGTTAAGTTGCATCCACACTTTTAGTGCAACTACAAAAATATGCACTATTTGTGAGAGTAAAAAATGACTATTGTCAATGATACACCGACAGAAATTGTTATTTCCGAACGTATCAGTATTACCGACATGAGTATCCGCAAGGATACCATCGGCAAAAAAACACTTTTACTCTCGAGATTTTTTAAGTATTGCGTCCATGCTAAATTTCGAATTCCCACAAAATCGTAGTTTATTGGTTTAACTTTTTGTATTTTTAATGGTAAATATAAAATTTTGAGGAAAAGTATGATGCACAAAGCACAAGTTGGAATGCCACAAGGATTGGCGAATTTTCTAATTTTGATTATAATTGAATGTAACAAAATCATTTATCATTGAATTACAGCCGATTTACTTTCATTTGTACAATAATAAGGTATAATAATCTTATTTCTGAAGAACAATTATTTTTGAATAAAAACAAATTTAAGTTATTTCAAAATTAAAGTTCCTGTCACAAAATTAAGATTACAATAACAACCGTATATGCAACTTTTTTTTGCAAATAATATTTATTAGAGGACATCACTTATTATTCATTCAATTAACCGAAATGAGATTTATTTTAATCCTATAAAAATAAGAGGTGTGAAAATGTCTTTATTTTGTGTGTCTATATTCATTTTTAAAATTTTAATAACTTCAAATTTTAAATGTCAAAATAAAATCATTAAAATATTATATACATCAATTTCTCTATGTACATGTAGATTATGATATTTCAGCTTTGTTGATTGTTAACATGAAATTAAAAAAAAATAAACATTGTGGATAAATTTTGGCCGTTGATTTTTTCAATTATTGATTTATATTAAAAAAAAAATCTAAAATTGATAATTTTTTATGTGCATGTGGAGAATATAATATAAATCATATCTAACAGTTTTATTTTGACATATAAATTAATGAATTTGTGTTATCAGAAAAATTATAATAGAGGCATTTGAATCCTCATTAAAAATAATATAGTGCTCCAATAAAAAATATTAACATATAATTCAAACCATCACACAAGTTAATATAATATAAAATGAAAATAACATGAACCCAACAAATTATGCAAATTAATTACTCTTACCAATCCCTAAAAATTATGGTATAATAAACAACTTTTATTTACATGGGATCGAAATCAATGACTCTTTTCTTTGATGTCAATTATATTTCAAGATACATATAATCTGTGCATAAAGGTAAAAACAAAAAAGATATAAATTGACATTTAATCCTAGTCTAATCCTTTAATTAAAAAAATAAATTACAGAACCAGTTCATGACACTTTAATTTGAAAGGGAATACTAGAAATTACTTTTAAAGTATTGGAAAACAAATTAATGTTTTCTTTATTGAGTTGCACAACTTGAAATGACATTAAATTACAATATTGGAAACATGTCATAATAAGATAAATGTTCTATTATGGGTAAATATGATATTAAAGCTCTGAAAATATGCATCATGACCCCATAAAAACAATATGTAAATTAAGAACGGAAACCTTAGAAAGCAAACATGAAATACATAAGACAATTTTCCATTTAAAATGTGTTTACCCATTTCAGAAGCTACATTATTTAATGCAAAGGAAATGCAAAAGCAAACATATCACATCTCACTCTGTCTTTGCCCCAGCACTGGTATATCTTCGTACCGTTTCTGTAGAAAATTCAAAAAAGAAATTAGAAAGATGTCAGTAGGATTATGATTCTTTGTGATAAAACCACCTAAGATAAATATTTGTTAAATCCAAATAACCCTACAAATCCCTCTTGGGTGATGAAGTAACAAACATGAAACACTATCTCAAATTTTCATGGTGCCTATTCCAAATGCAGGGGCCAGTATTGTTGTGCTTTGAGATTCGTGCAGAAAAGATTTGAATGGTCCAGATTTTCTACAGATCAACTCAAAGTTGGAGATATCTCAGGGGATGCGATCCCCCCCTCAAACTCCCCGTGCAACCTCAAATAACTAACCCACTGCAACACCTCTAAATTTACTCCGCACTGCTAATTCCTCTGGAATTTGACACATCAAATGATGGAAATGCCATATTCTTTCAATTCTACGCAATTAATCCGAGCTAACATCTACTTGTACTAAATCACACCTACCACAAGTTATTTAATGAGATAGCGCATTCTGTAGCGGTGGTAGAGATTGGCAGAGAGATGCGACTGGTCTTTTTGTTAATCGTTGCAGAGGAACTTTGCAAAATTACCCTGGTTTCAGGTAATTCTGACTCTGTTTTTCTAATCTTTCTACCTAACGCAATGTTTGGTTGAGGACTAAAGTTAAGAAGACCTAAGTTGGTTATTCCAGTTTAGGCCGACCTAAATTATTCATGTTTGATTGAGGTCTAAAATTTGCAAATAGTCACTGACAATGGGTCAGAACACATCACAAATTAAGGCACCTGGGGAGGCCAGTGATTTAGTTTAGTTTAGGCCATCAAAAATTAATTCTGACAGTGGTTTAGTTTAGGCGGGCCAGCCTAACTTTAGGCTTACGCCTAGTTAGGCCAGCCAATTTAATGCTCGATTGGTGGAATAACTGAGGCGTAAACCCCTTATTCCAAGGTTTAGGCCTCAACCAAACATGGTGAATAGACTAAATCCAACATAATGTTGTAATGGAAACTGAGATTTGGGCCTTCCAGAATAATCTAGTAACTTTTTCATGGACCCTAGTCAAGTGTTTCCATTTCCTATGCAGAACCAACTTTTATCTTTGCAAATAAAACCCAGCACTTCTTTTTCATGGAAAACATGAGCATTCCCAGGGTTATTTTCGCATTAAGGGTCAAAAATGAAATTCTAGTCAAGTTAAAAGTGGTTAACTTTCTCATGGAACCCAGTCAAGTGTTGAGTGTGTATCCCCTGCAGTACTGCACAGGATAGAATACTCCCAGCCAAGATATTTTGGAGCCTATTTGGATTAGGGCCCCGCTTTGAGATTCATGTCTCATTCTACACGGTCAGGTATTGCACTGAACCTGAATTCGTCAAGTGTTTCCACACCGGATCCTACTGGTTACTGATCAAAATTTATATGGATTATCTATTTCCACTTTGGAACCAGCTTTTAACTATGCAAATAAAAACCCATAACTTCATGCTGTTTAACATCAACATTTCCAGGGTCATTTTCGTATTAAGGGTCAAAATGAAATTGTAGTCAAACTAAGGACATTTATTTAATCTGGGACAAAAAGAGTAGGCTAAAATTAACCATGTTATAAACCTTTGTTATTCACTGGTACATATCTACAATAGAATTGGGTTTAATAATAAATATAATTAATTCTAGGTGATTTGAAATATGCTAAATGCGAATATAGTTAACTAAAAGGACCCACTTGTCTGTCTATTTTATTATAATGTTGCAATCTTTTGTGATTCATTTTATTTTAGGAAGTGATCAGAACTATCAAAATTAAAACAAGTTCCTAAGCCAAATATTTTACTGGTCAGTTAACAGTGCAAAAACAAATTGAAAAAAAGAAAGGGGCAAAGTGGTAAAAGAAAAATTAAACGTACCCCAACATTTTTGCTCTCCCATAATTTGTGTACTCCATAATCTACCGCCTGAAATAACACAATATAACTTATAATTTATCCATAATACAATATAAATGCAATATTAATGTATTCTGGTAAAATTTTCAGGGCAAAACAGGAGACACTACACCAGTACTCCAGTTGTCTCTATACAATCTTCTCTTAATTCTAAATTTTTTAACAGGACACAAATAATTAGACAAAAAATTGACAAAAGAAATAATAATTACACATTGTATTACAGGAATATAAACTGTATTCAAGCGGTGATCACACAGATCAATATTTTGAATAATATAATGATTTCAAGTTTATTTATTATTATTATATATTTTTTTTATAATAGTGATTACTCCACCAATTTCATAAACCGAAACCATACATTGTTTTCAGGTACTGGTACCAAACCACTGGTACCAAACCTGATAAGAGAGTATGATTTCAAGTTTATAATTACACAAATATAAACTGTATTCAAGACAGATACAGGACAGATTTGAAAGACTACAGCATAGTTCTATAAACAAGTGAAATATCTCATATTACCAGTCAAAACTAGAAATCAGCAATTCTACTTGTTTTTCATAAAAGCCCCCAATTTCCCCTAAATTGAATCAGTTGACACAAGATACAAGATGCTTTTGAACACAGTTAAATAGATCTAAGCTCGAATTGAGAGAGAGAGAGAGAGGGGTACCCGTTCACCGGCGAAAGCGCCAGCGATGACGAAGGTGAAGTAGACGGAGTTGCGACGCATCACGACGCGGTATAGCGCATCCCACACCGCCATTTCCCGATCTGGATTTTTCTTCTTTGAATCGACAGAGAGAAGAGAAGAGAAAAGCTTGGTTCTTTCTCGGTTTCTTCTTCGATTGCAATATTTAGCGAACAAAGGAGAGAGAGAGAGAGGTAGAAGCGGGCTAAGTTTTTTTAGTCGGCCCAAATTATAAACTGGATATCTATATTTTTGGGCCGAGTTGAATAAACTTTGAATCGCAATTCCCCTTATAAATTTGTTGTTGATATAATTTTTTGAGTGAGGCTATAGTACTATGCATAGCACGGATTGGTCCGTAATACGGATTAATATTTTCATTTTTTAAATTCTAACGGTTGATTCGAACTGTTCTCTCATATGAATATGTACTTGAAGACTAAATTTTATAATTGTTATAATTTTTTACTATTTTTTAAGATAAGAAGAAAATCACTATTTTTGGATGGTTCAGAATTTTCAGATCAAGTGATTTTCTACCTATTAAAAAAATAGTAAAAAAAATTCGGTCTGCAAGTACATATTCATATGAAAATCATATTGAACGGTTCGGATTGACCGTTGAAATTTTGAAAACGAAAATATTACTCCGTATTACGGACCAATCCGTGCTATCCATAGTACCATAGACTCACTCTAATTTTTTTTTCTCTATTTCTCCAAAGTAGGAAATGCCCATTTTTTTTTTGTATCTGTAGCATTTGAAAAAAAATAATGTCAACCTATGACATTAAATATGAAAATTTTCGGAACATAACACAAATGTTGTCGGTAACAACATTTTTGTGCTAAGGTAAAACACTGATATTGACAGCATTTCACCTCTAAAGAGCTAACTATCGAGATTTTGGACTATTCGGGTACATACCTCGAGAAATGGTTCATGCATGTTTATTACCGGGTGCAACAAAATCAAGTTGGTAAGGATAACAATATCGTTTCTATTTTTATCTAAAAGATTTTGTACCTACAAAAGAAATATCGCTTCCCAATTGCACCTATTTTTGTGGACCCTCTTGAGATTTCTTTCGAAATGGATCAAAATATACATAGCATTTTGATAAATATTTGAAAGAGGGTCTCCATTCTTTTTTATTCATGGGGATTCCGTAAATATTCCATTGCAAAAATAGAAAGTTCGAAACAATGCAGTTACTAATTCATGATCTGGCATTTTATGTTGTAATAAAAAAGGAGATTCGTATGGAAAGCTTAAAGAAGATACTCTTTCAGAACTTGTATGCA
Organism: Carex parvula; assembly: GCA_025461045.1. NCBI lineage: Eukaryota > Viridiplantae > Streptophyta > Magnoliopsida > Poales > Cyperaceae > Carex > Carex parvula. Next base: position 688,251 of record JAJGRW010000229.1, on the reverse strand, counting down.
TGATAAGGTGAGTCCATGTTATCGAATTTGAAAGATATGGAAATTAATTACGAATCGTATTCGATTCATGAGTTGATCTTCACCTTAGACTTGACACGACTTCTTCTCGACTCGTGTTTAGATGTAAGGATCGTCCGCGATCTCATGGATGTTGAAGTCCATAATCTTCTTTTAGTTGTGTCTATCTTTCCACGAAATCAATTCATGCCATTCTTTCAGAGCTTGTTAAAGCTTGACAATTTTTTTTCGAGAAATAGACCTATTTATTAGAAGGCCTAGAACTAACTATCGAGATTTTGGACTATTTGGGTACATACTTCGAGAAATGGTTGATGCATGTTTATTACCGGGTGCAACAAAATCAAGTTGGTAAGGATAACAATATCATTTCTATTTTTACCTAAAAGATTTTGTACCAAAGATATATCGCTCCCCAATTGTACCTATTTTTATGGTCCCTCTTGAGATTTCTTTCGAAATGGATCCAAATATACATAGCATTTTGATAAATATTTGAAAGAGGGTCTCCATTCTTTTTTATTCATGGAGATTCCGTAAATATTCCATTGCAAAAATAGAAAGTTCGAAACAATGCAGTTACTAATTCATGATCTGGCATTTTATGTTGTAATAAAAAAGGAGATTCGTATGGAAAGCTTAAAGAAGATACTCTTTCAGAACTTGTATGATGAGGTGGAGTCCATGTTATTGAATTTGAAAGACATGGGAACTAATTATGAATCGTATTCGATTCATGAGTTCTTCAACCCAAGAAGAAGTCGTGTCAAGTCTGGGGTGAACAACTCATGGATGTTTCACGACTGAACCAAACACATCGAGGTGGATTGTCATTTTATTTGAGAAAAAAAATATAATACAAGGAAATATAAATTCCATTCGTAAGAAACGAGAATAAACTAGCGGACGTGTTCACAAAATGATTATATTCGAGGTCGTTCAAATTAAGAAAATATTGGTAAGTTATGATTGATTGATATCTACACATCTAACTTGAGAGAGAGTATTGAAAAATATGATTAGGGGTGTATTAATTAGCCTTAAAGCTATATAGCATCTTCATCATTGTCTAATTAAGAAAAAAAATGGAGCTAAGAAATAGACTCCACCTTTTTTCGTAAAATAAAAATATTACCGTTACAGAGCAAATTTTACGTTAGAGAAGGTGCATATATAAATACACCATAGGATTGTGTAATAAATACAACATATCAGAATTGAATAAAAACAATTCATCATCAATATTCCGTATTTAATTCAAAATTACTTCAAAATTCAACAGCTTTTAACAACGGATCATATTTGGGAAATTATGCTAACAAATATCATCTTATAAATACACACACACACACACACACACATATATATATATATATATATTATACTGTCTCCATACATCAAGCTCACATATATCCAACTTTATTCAAAACCGAAATCTAACATATTCATAGAGCAGGAACAAAATTAAAGCATACCCATACAAATATATATAGCATTGTAGTGTAGTGTATGTACTGTTTTAATCTAACAGTAGTCAGTGTAGTCTAGTTATTGCGACTAAATACAACATGATCTTGGGGCAAGAAATGACACACCGGTACAGTACCAGGTTTCACATTCAGCAGTTTAAATGCAACGTGGTTCGGGTTCCATGCTGATGTGTTGGCATGGCATACCGCAACAGCATCGACCACCGTCCCGTGTTTGCCTGTCATCTTCACCATGTAACCCTTGGTTGAGTTTGTCAGGTGGCAGTAAAACACAGCGTAAGCATATGTTTGCTGATGGCATGCTACAAGCTCATCTTGTGCCAAGTTTTTTACCCCTGAAGCGACAATTGTGTACTCTTCCCTCGGTGTCTCATCTTTAGAATGAACTGTCGTTGATACCTATCAGAGGAAACAATATAAAATTAAGAACGTGTGTTCGACCAAGCTATGTTGAATAATTTGCTTCAATATCACTAAGCATCACAAGAATACTAATAAACTACAAACTTAATTTTCGTACAAGATAAGCTTAATTAGCATTAATATAATTTTCTGGTAAGTGATGCCATTTTACGTACCAATATGTCAAGATTAAAGATATATAAGGAGTGCAGAAGTACGGGGATTACCGCTTCGACATTTCTTGTGCCGAGATTGGCAACAGTAAAATCCACCATTGATTCAAGAGAAGTGGCACACATCTTCTTCTCCCCCTTTAACACTGGATCCTCACACTGTCTCAGAGTTTCCTTCATTGCTTCCTCCCCATCAGAACCAGGCTGAACTGAGAACCGGCTAATTATCTCTGGTAATTTCTTCGAAGAAAATGGGATTGACTCAGCATCACTTCTCGGCAAAAACTTGGCAGTGGCATTTGTTTTCTCAAATTGCATGTTCATCTTGGAACCAGGATGTAGATCTTGTTCAAAGAAAAACAAGTTATTCTGACGATTATCGTGAAGCTGCTTTTCGGTGGCAGCAGAATTGTAAACCAAGGGACCTAGAATTATGGGTTGAGCCGCACCCACAGATGTGCCACCCGGAGTTCCTTTTCCAGCAACAACGTGGACCCCACCCTTGTTTTTGGAATCCATGATGGTGTCTGTTTATGCAATGAGGGGTTTGCAATCAGAATAAGATTCAATATTTTAGTAAGGCAAAAACTTTGTTTATCGTTTTAGTTTTTCTGGTAAGGATTTAATAAAGGACACAATAATTTAGATTATTGTGTGCAGAGGCGGATTCAGTAAGGACGAATGGGGTCAATTGCCCCTGTTTATTTTTAAAATTCACGTGCTTAGTCATGATTTTGCTATATAGTCTAGAATAAAATGTTATGGATACCGTAAAGAATGAAATTTTATATAATTGATCCCAATGTGTGTTTGACCATCATAACTTGAAAGTCCGCCTCTACCCTTGATTGTGTGGATACCTATAGGTCCAGAATCCATACTGTATATATAGGTTATTTGGTATTGTTATCTACCAATGCTTTATTCAATAAATACTAAAAAAATTAGCAAGTTCAATTTCAATATATGTATACATATACCGACATTAATCCAGTGACAATGTCAAGTACTAATAAGGCACTTTGGCAGCAATGGTTTAACACAATGTATATTAAGAACTTGTCTTCTTATTTTGAGTATATTCTCTTGAGTACACTACGCTACGCAGTGTGTATATTTTGAGTATATTCTTACAATGTGAGATTTGATAAACAAAATGTTACTAACAGGGGCAGAGATAATTTTTATACCAGAACTTAAAAGAGCAGTTATGGCAGTGGGCATATGAGTATTGGGTAAGACAGTGTGCCAGTAAACCTGAGCAGGCAGTAACGCTGCATTGCTTGCTATAACTCCAATCTACAAATAACAGAAAGTCAGAAACCCAAATAAACTTTCTATTAATCAAAGATCTGAGTCATATATATATTTCTTTTTTATAAGTACATACCAGGAGAGAGCAAGGAGGGGCAAGAAACTATCCATAAGCAGAATTGGGGTACACTCTCAGAAGGCAGAGTAGTGATATGGATTTATGTAAGGGGAAGGTACCTTCATGTAATTTATATAGTTGTATATCAAATTAAAAATCTAATAACATATCATATATATGTCTAATAAAAGATCAACTCCTACTATCAGGTAGGGATATCTTTCGCAGATTTCTTGTTTGGCATTTTCGTTCAAATAAGTTTTCTTTGAATTTTTCTATCTAATGTCAAGCCTATGCGCCTTACGCCAAAAAAAAAAAAGAATCTTTGAATTCATGCTGTCATTATATTTCTACTGTTAGGATTATGAGCTGTTAGTGTTAATTAGTTCTACTTATTTGCACATTTGCCACAAAGGACATACACTGAATATTGTTACATACAAGAAGAAAGCTGTTGTTGATTAGACGTTAGTGAGTGATGTGTTGATTTGTAGTTGGTAATTAAGATTCAAGGGTAGGAAGAAATTTACAACTGTCGGCACCACACAATGTAATCAATTAATTACTGTAGTTTCACATGTCCATCTGACTCCTCAATCAATAAAATCCAATTTCCTTTTGGAGGCCCGTAATAAATTATTCCAGCCTAATTAATTTTTATTTTTATTTTCCGCAGCCCGTTGGTCCTCCTGGATAATCGTTGAAGCAAATTTCAATTTGTGATTTGTGAACAAGGAAGAAAACAACGAACCGAAATGAAGGGCGACGCAAGTCACTGGGTCAGGTCGCGACACGAGTCCGCTCCTCGGTCCGGTCCAATGGGTTTTACAGTCCAGTTCTGTCAGATACCGGAGTTAATTTGGGGATTTCCGGATTCATTATTTCTGACTCGGTCCATGGAGTAGATGAAGAAGAAGGGAAGTTGGGCAAGAAGGTCAGGAATCAGGGCAGCACCATTTTAATGGAGATGTCGCTGAAGAATGGGGTCCGCTCAACTTGAAGCTCAGATGACCGTTGAAGAAGTAAAACACTGACAGTAGGGCCCTGAGCGTCATATACAGTAAGATTAGTATTTTTTCCAAATAAGCGGAAATAGCCACGTGGCATTGAATTGTCAGCTCACGATGGAATTGATTCACCGCTTAGTAGAAAGTTGTAATCTTTTCTTCTTTGTTTCGCCTATATAAGGCCAATACTTGTAACTGAATTGCTGTTGAGAAATAATAACAAATTTGGTGTCTTTTCCATTCTTTCTTTTCTCCATTGTTACTGAGCATCAGCTCAGTTCATCCAAATTCATCCAAGTAGTCGTTTTTCTGACTCAATTGCGAATTGAGATAGTATCGTTAGATCGGGGATCTGACAAGGTGGTATCAGAGCATCAAGATCACAGCTGGGGAATCCACGTCCCAAGAAGGTCAAGAAAACGGCAATGGCCGGTAAGAATACTCGAAGTACTACTTCAGCAGATGAGGAGCGACAAATTGATTTGGAGGAAATCAACGAACGATTTGTCAGGCTTGAATCAAAGTCTGAGTCTTCTCGGAAAGAACTGAACTCGAAGATCGGGTTTGTTGAATCAAAGCTGGATGCAAACCATAGCAAGGTTATGCAATTGCTGGAGGCGCTAATGGAGCGAAATCACATTGAGGTGGGAGAAACTAGTGGTGCTGTACCTCCTCATGGTGATCCAGATCCGAATGAAGATGATTTTGATGCAACAGGAGATCAACAGCATGATAAAAACAAGAATAAAGGTGATTTCAACTCTCAAAATCAAAGGTGTTTCATACCTCGCCTTGATTTTCCTGTATTTGATGGTGAAGATCCAGTGGATTGGATAGAAGAGTGTGAACAGTACTATGAGTTGTACCAGATCCCGGAGATGCATAAAACTAGGATGGCAACCATGAACCTGACTGGGGATGCTAAGGCATGGTACAAAGCATTTAAGATCTCTAAGAAATGCCTCCATGGCCTATTTTCATAGAAGAAGTGCTTGATTTCTTTGCTGAAACAAAAGGTAATCCGATTGATGAGTTCAAAAGAATCCATCAAATAGGAAGGGTAGATGATTATGCCAAGAGTTTTCTGAGAGCTAAATCCAGATTAATTGGAAAGGGGCATATTAATGCCACTGAGGAGTTCTATGTGGGGTGTTTTATAAGTGGATTGAAAGAAGATATTAGGCATACAATTGAGCTGTTTGATCCCACATCTCTCAAGGCTGCCATCAGGTATGGTAGAAAGATAGAAGTTGTTTTAGGAGGTAGTAAGAAGTTTTCTGGTACAGTTAAAACCCAGAATTACCAGCAGCCCAGTCAAAGTTTCCAGAACCAAAGGATAAATAAGAATAGTGCTATGGGAGGTAGAAAGTGGGGTGATGCAAGTGTTAACAAAAACAGTAGTAACAATTCACAGCCTATGACACTGGATGAGATGAGAGCCAAGGGGCTTTGTTTTAAATGTGGGGAAAAATATCAGATAGGGCATAAGTGTGGCAACAGAACTTTGCATTCTATGGATGTTGAAGGTGAAGAGGGAGGTAGTCAAGAAGAGGAGGAGCAGGATGAAGAGAATGTAGAGGAGGAGAAAATAGAAGAAGAGAATAGTGAAGAAGAGGTGTATGCTACCATCTCTTTATGCACTAAGGGAGATGTGAAGAGTTCCGCTACTCTGATTTTCCAGGGGCAAATTGGGAAAACACCCATTGTCATTTTTGTTGATGGGGGAAGTACTCACTCCTTCATAAGCCCTTCTCTAGTTAAAACCTTGAATTTGAAAAATCAAACAACCAAACCTATGTTGGTAAGAGTGGCAAATGGAGAAAGAATGACATCTACTGTCATATGTTCCCAATTGAAGTTTCAGTTGCAAAACACTGAATTTGAGACAGATTTCATAGTCCTTGATGTTCCTGGATGTGATGTCATTTTAGGGGTTGATTGGCTGTCCAAGTTTGGCCCTGTTACCACTGATTATCTAGAAGGCAATATGAGATTTAATTACAAAGGCAAAACAGTTTTTTTTCAGATGGAGAAAGTAACAGCAAAGGTGAGAATGTGTAACCAAGCTATAGATATCCAAAAAGAGAAGAAGAAAGGCAGTCAATTGATTATAGCACACTTGTTCAAAATGGAGGTATAAGGCAGCAAAGATGAAGTTCAAACTCCCTTTCCTTTACAACCAATTCTTGAAGAGTATGCTGACTTGTTCCAACAGCCCACTGAACTACCTCCAGTTAGAGAAATAGACCACAAAATTCCTCTTAAAGATGCTAATCAGGTTGTTAATCTCAGACCTTACAGGTTCTCATATTTCCAAAGATTAGAAATTGAGAAGATTGTCGAGGAATTGTTAGAAAATTCTTTCATCTCACCTTCTACAAGTCCTTATTCCTCTCCAATTCTGCTAGTAAAGAAAAAGGATAACACATGGAGGATGTGTGTAGATTTTAGGAAACTAAACGACAACACTATCAAGAACAAGTTTCCTATACCTGTGATTGATGATTTGTTGGATGAGTTGAAGCATGCCACTGTTTTCTCAAAACTGGACCTAAGAGCCGGTTACCACCAAATAAGGATGTGTGAAGGGGATAAGCACAAGATAGCTTTCAAAACTCATGATGGGCTATATGAGTTTAATGTCATGCCATTTGGCCTGACAAACGCTCCAGCAACCTTTCAGGCCTTAATGAACACCATTTTTAAACCCTACCTTAGACAATTCATCCTTGTATTCTTTGATGACATCTTGATCTATAGCCAAGATCATGAGTCACATGTGGAGCACTTAAAGAAAACCTTTCAAATCCTAAAAGAAAATCAGTTGTATGTGAAGAAAAGTAAGTGTGAATTTGGTGTTGAGAGCATTGAGTACTTGGGGTTTGTCATTGCTAAAGGAGGGGTAGCAACTGACAAGAAAAAAATTGAAGCTATGGTGAAGTGGCCTGTACCCAAAACAGTGAAGGAGCTTAGAGGTTTTCTTGGTTTGACTGGCTATTACAGAAAGTTTGTGAAGGCCTATGGGATCATCTCTAAACCTCTTACTGATCTATTAAAGAAGGAGGCTTTTGTGTGGAGTGATGATGCAATGATAGCTTTTAACCAATTGAAAGAAGCCATGACACAAGCACCTGTGCTAGCTGATAAGCCTCAATTATATATACCTTCGGTCGAGGTTTTACCTCCTAAACTATGCCAAAACCCTTGTATTATAGTCTAGTTCAGTATAGAATGCACCGTAGAACCATGTTACTGCCTTTCCTTCATCTTATTTGCAGAAATCGAGCAAAAAGGAGCAAAACAGCATTTTGTGCGGGCCGCACAGATTCTGTGCGGACCGCACCAATTTATCCGAGAGTTTTACGGGCTCTCGTGCGGGCCGCAGGGAATTTGTGAAGGCCGCACGACCCCTCTTCCTTAGCCATTTTCTCAGACGAAAAACCCACTTTTATGCGGGCCGCACGAATTCTGTGCAGGCCGCATCGATTTAACCGAAAGTTTTGCGACCTCTCGTGCGGGCCGCATGAAGGCCGCACGACTCCTCATGCCTTAGCCGATTTTCAGCCGACTTCCAGTTTGTGCGGCCCGCACGGACTTTGTGAAGGCCGCAGGAAGGCCGCACCAATGCCATTAATGCCTTAATTCATGATATCTTCTCAGATTTGCTGCCTGATTTTGGGAGATTGTTTCCCAATGCACGAAAATAGCTATATATGGGCCTGGAGGCAGCAGGAGAAAGCATTCTTCATCTTAGGTTTAATTTCCACATCTCTCTACACATTTTTCTCTCTTCTCCTCGTGATCAAAGGCGATTAAGAGCAAGGTTTGAAGGATTCTCGAGCAAACAAAAGTGAAGATTAAGGGCAGCGAGCGAAGAGATTGGTGTATTCTATTCTCTTACTTGTTTTACTTTGTTTTCATCATGATTTCTCTTGTAACTTTCTTGGATGATAACTCACCCATGAGAGGCTAGATTTCCTCTCTAGGGGCTTAGGCTAGAAACATGAATTTGGTTTGAATCTATGTTTACTTGGATTGATTTCTTTATGATGATTGTTTGCATATTTGTTTATTCTTGTTGATTTTACAATTCATGTGCTTGTATGATTTGATGCTTGTTAATTTCCCGCTTGAGTCTAATCAACTTAAGATGTTAGGAGTTATAATTAATGGTACCAAATTGTATACATGAATTACTTTAGGATTAAGATTAGAAATGACCAAATCTATTTCTTAGTCCGGAACCACTTGAACAAAGGTCGAATTAAGGTGAAGGACTTAATCGTGAAGCCTTATATTTGATTGGGACACCTAGAATTGAACCAAATATCGTATGAAGGACTTAACCGTGAAGTATTGGTATTTAGGGATAAACTAGGCTAATCTGTGCTTATGGTCTAGGTAGCTAGGGTGAAGAACTTAACCGTGAAGTCCGAATTACTTAGACACGTCATTAATTCACGAAAGTGACCCTTTTTGGCATTTACGTTTAGAAACCCCATAATTGCAAACATGAGTTTAGAATACCGAGCAAATGTAGATTTGACTAATGATTGTATGCCGACAGCCCCTAGACTCTTATCCATTTGAATCACAAACTCCTTTTATTTGTTTGTTTAAAATTGTCTTGTTTTGATTTCAATTCTCAATCGGGTATTGAACCCAAAAACCCAATTTCTCAACAAACCCCCCTTTTTACTTTATTGCACTATTTTAGAGTTAATTGATTTAGTAGAAAGTAATATCTCACGTTATCTTTGGATCGATACCCATAATTACTACAAGGATAGATTGTGCGCTTGCAATTCAATCTAACTTTGCGTACACTAGTACAAAAAACCCTTTCACCGACCCCCAATCACCGACTGTTTTAATATGTAACAGTCGGTGTAGAGACTGCTGGTAAAATTGTAAATAACAAGAACCTCAACACTGACTGGTCCAATACAAAAAACCGTCAGTGAACCAACACCAACTGTTTTTTAAGAAAACAGTCGGTGTTGCTCACAGCCTACACCGACTGTTTTTCATAAAAAACAGTCAGTGTTTAGCATTCATCAACACCGACTGTTTTTTAAAAAAACAGTCGGTGTTGGTCACAGTCTACACCGACTATTTTTTAGAAAAAACAGTCCGTGTATAGCATTCTTCAACACCGACTGTTTTTTTAAAAAACAGTCGGTGTTGGTCACAACCTACACCGACTGTTTTTTTAAAAAACAGTCGGTGTTGAGCTATTACCAACACTGACTGTTATTTAAAAAAACAGCCGGTGTTGGTTGAGATCTTACACCGACGGTTTGTTGATAAAAACAGTCGGTGTTTGTCTATGTTGTAATTCATAAAACCTAGTTTACAGTCGGGTATGGTTGAACCGACGGTGTTGGAGGATTTACCGGCTGTTTTTTCTTGGAACCGTCAGTGAGGTTTCTTTTTAACATCTGAAGAGCTCTTCTTTTCCCAAATATCAATTTCGATCGGTAGCTTCATTTCGCTCTTCAGAGGTTCATTTCGCTCTTCAGAGGTTTCTTTTTAACTCGTAAACAGCTTCATTTCGCTCTTCATTTCGCTGCTTTCCTTGCTTATTCAACAACAATTAACCCTATTCTGATGTACCAGAACCCCTCCTCCGTGCTTGGTTGGCTCTTCGGTGGCATATTTCAGGTACCAGAGCCCCTCCTCTGATGTACCAGAATTTTTCCTTGAAAAAGAGGATATTTCAGGTAACTTAATTCGTGTAACTCATTTTCCTTTTAACTATTTCAGATCTCCCTTCCAACTATTTAATTTCCCTTCTGACTATTTCAATCGATAAGGCCATGTATATATGCTGCCTCCTCATGTTGCTGTCTGAAAAACTAAGCATCTAGCTAATGGTGAAATCTCATTAGACAGATATCAATACCCAATACCCAATGGTGAAATCAATACCCAATGGTACCATATATAGCCTGATATCAATATATACCCAATGGTGAAATCTCTTGGTTGTTTAATTAGAAAATGATAAAATTAATAAAACGTTAGTGCAGCTAGTGCATGCCCCTGCTTAGATGGGTGTTTATACTTTTTAAACAGGTGCTTGTATTATTATGATATGAATATATATATTAATGAAAATGAAAATGAAAAATGAGATTTTTCTTATGCCTTTCCTCCTCTATATAATTATTCATGTGTGACTTCTCTAGATATTAAGTTGTGTATTGTAATTGATCAGTCCTTCCACTCTGAGCGTTGAGAAGTTTTGAAACAACTTCTCCGTTCTGATTCACTTCGTGAAGAAAATTTATTATTTTAATAAAAAATTTGGTTTTCATATTCAGGAATTCATCTTAGCGAGTGCATAAATTTTGTGATGTATGCAACCATTAAATTCTAGCAATTAGATGCTGCTACTTCATTTCAGCACTTAAAAGGTATGGTACCAGCCTACTTTTTTCACTAGTTTTCTTCAAAACATAAAAAAGGTTGCATTAAATTTTTCTTAACAAAGAATTTTGTGCCCGATGAAATAGTTTACTTCCATAGAACAGCTAGTGCGATTTTTCTTATGCCTTTGGAGATCAATGATGTATGCTAATTTTTTCATGTCTAAGGGTATTTTGGTGCTTATGTTGGGTTCTACAAGAAACCACTTTATTCTCGAAGTTACAATTGCTTGCTTTAGTTTGGATTATGTCTTTAAAATTTAAAATTTGTAATTTGCAAATTGCAGCGCTGCTTATAAGGGATTTGGAGATTGTACGCCTTGTTTTATTTCTGGATGCTCAAAGGAGATTGTACTACTTCAAAAGAGAAGGTAATTAAATTTAATTAAATTTGTTAATGGTTAGATTAATGGCTTTACGTTGATTGGTATTTCCTAATTTCACCCCAATTATATATGGAATAGTTTGTAGCTTAGTATTATTGTATTGTGCGATCTATCCAATTTGCCTTGAACATTTAGTATGCCTTTTAGGTCGATGCCCGTTCAAAATTAATCCAATAGGGATTAATTTTGAATAGTTCCCTGTTGGGACTGCTCTTTGAATGTTTTGTCTCATTTAGGATGTGAACACATGTCAGCGGATTTGGTATTTAAGAAAAATTCGGTAGCATTTATCCTTGTTCCCACGAGTACGTATTGGATTTCATCTCCAAACGGATGTGATTTTTACGCGTACTTGGGGAACAAAGGGGAAATGCTGCCGAATTTTTCTTAAATACCAAATCCCGCTGACATGTGCTCACTACTGAGACAAAGCATTCAAAGAGTGGGTTAGGATTGTGCACCGGCCCTATGTAAGCCCCAAATTGTAATTTTAAGAGCCATTCATGACCTCTTGTTTAATTATTTTTATAATTACAGATGGATCGAGATTGGATGTATGGAGCTCGTAATACCATTGAGTATTTAGACGGTGTGAAAAGTTTCATAAAATTTGCTGAGCAACACATGAAGACAAAGGGTGATGACACGATTCCGTGTCCTTGTAAAGATTGTTTGAACTTGAAGAGGTTTTGCACTATTGAAACGGTGAAGAATCATTTGATTCGTCGTGGTTTTAAAGAGCGATATACACGTTGGATCAGGCATGGAGAGAGTTATGGAGAAACAAGCACCGCTGCTAATACTGAGATTGGCAAGGAGGATGAGGATGCCAGTGTTGATAGTGATCAGGAAATGGATGTGAATTATAATTTTAACCCGAATGACAATTTAGGAGAAATGTTTATTGATGATGAAAATGACATTGATGTACAAGAGTTGTATGCTGAATCTGAAAAACCCTTGTTTCCTGGTTGTGAAAGTTTTACAAAAATGCATGCTGTGTTAAAATTGTATAATTTAAAGGCAAGTAACAATTGGAGTGATAAAAATTTTACCGCCTTATTAAAACTCTTAGGAGATATGCTCCCAGATGAGAACGAGTTACCAAGATCATGTTATCAAGCCAAAAAATTATTGTGTCCTATGGGTTTAGATGTACAAAAAATACATGCATGTCCGAACGATTGCATATTGTATCGGAACGAGTATGAAAAATGTGAAGTTTGTCCTACATGTGGTGAATCTCGTTACAAAAGAAAAAATCAAACTGACGGTAATAGAGATACATATAGAAAAGGACCTCCAGCAAAAGTGTTATGGTATTTCCCCGTGATACCGAGATTCAAGCGTTTGTTCCAAAATCCTAAAGATGCGCAGTTGTTGCGTTGGCATGCCGATGTCCGAAAAACAGACGGAAAACTCAGACACCCTGCTGATTCGCCTCAATGGAGAAATATTGACAGAAGGTTCAAAAAACATTTTGGTGATGACCCAAGAAACCTAAGGCTTGGTTTCAGTTCAGATGGAGTGAACCCGTTTGGTAATATGAGCAGTCAGCATAGCACATGGCCGGTTTTATTGTGTATTTATAACCTTCCTCCCTGGTTAACTATGAAACGCAAGTACATTATGTTGTCGTTGCTAATTTCAGGCCCAAAACAACCCTGAAACGACATAGATGTGTATTTAGCACCGTTGATTGAGGACTTGAAAAAATTATGGTGCGACGGGGTGCAAGTGTGGGATGCATACAGTAAGGAGAATTTCAAATTGCGAGCAATGATATTTTGCACCATAAATGATTTCCCGGCATATGGTAATTTGTCGGGTTATAGTAACAAGGGGAGGAGAGCTTGCCCTGTTTGTGAAGATGATACGGTTGACATTCGGTTACAAAATTGCAAAAAAACAGTGTACATGGGTCACCGTAGGTTTCTTCCTCTTAATCACCCATATCGTAAGAAGAAGAAAGCTTTCAATGGTGATATTGAGACTGGACGAGCTCGTTCTCCGCTGACCGGCAAGCAAGTGTATTCGCGAGTTAAAGGTATCAAAGTTCAATTCGGGAAATTTATTAAGAAAAAAACAGCCCCGGAAGGTGAAACTTGGAAGAAGAGATCAATTTTCTGGGATTTACCATATTGGGAGGAATTACAAGTGCGACATTGCCTTGATTTGATGCACATAGAAAAAAATGTTTGTGAAAGCTTAGTTGGTTTGTTGTTGGGAATTCCGAAAAAGACCAAAGATGGACTAAATGCTCGCAAAGATATGGTCATGATGGGCATAAAATGGAGAGAGGTTGCACCTGAACTGAGAAAGACCAAAGATGGAAAAAATACTCGAACTTACCTTCCTCCAGCTTTGTACAATTTGTCGAAAGAAGAAAAGAGAAGGCTTTGTCGATGCCTTCATAGTGTTAAAGTTCCTTCTGGATATTCTGCCAACATAAAAAAGCTCGTGTCAATGAAAGATTTAAAATTGATCGGGATGAAGTCTCATGACTGTCATGTTTTGATGACACAAATGCTACCTATTGCAATCCGTGGTATACTTCCGGAAAAAGTACGATTACCAATTTTAAAGCTCTATTTTTTCTTTAATGCCATTTGTAGCAAGGTTATCGATCCCGAAAGTTTGGATGAATTGCAGCGTGATGTCGTCGTCACTTTATGTGAGCTTGAAATATACTTCCCGCCGACCTTTTTTGATATCATGGTTCACCTAATTGTTCACCTGGTCTATGAAATTAAGCTTTGTGGTCCTGTGTTCTTGCGGTATATGTATCCATTCGAGAGATACATGGGTTTCTTGAAGGGATATGTAAGAAACCGATATCGGCCCGAGGGGAGTATTGTAGAAGGTTATATTGCAGAGGAGGCTATCGAATTTTACAATAGTTATATAGCAGATGTACAACCTATTGGTATTCCTAAATCACGCCATGAGGGCCGGGTTGAAGGTGTAGGAACCATTGGTTTGGAACCAATCGAGGCTGATAAGTCTTTGCACGAAAAAGCACACCTGTTGGTCTTACAACACATGACATACATCTCTCCGTACATTAACGAGCACAAAACCTTTTTGAAAGAACTTAATCCGACGAAAGGAGACTTGTGGATTACCAAAGAACATAATAGTAAGTTCGCAGAATGGATCAAAAACAAAGTTATTCGACAAAGCGAGAATGAATTGGCAGATAAATCTATAAAATGGTTAGCAAGAGGTCCAACTATTATTGTGAGTACGTACCAAGCATATGACATCAATGGGTACACTTTTTACACAATAAAACAAGATGAAAAAAGCATTAATCAAAGTAGCGGTGTAACTCTGGTAGCTACTTCAGAAGAATTCTCCAGATCTAAAGATGCCCGGGCAGTACATGCGAAGAACTCGTACTATGGTCAAATTGAAGAGATATGGGAGCTCGATTACGTCAAATTTAAGATTCCGTTATTCCGGTGTAAATGGGTTGATAACCGCCGGGGTGTTCAAGTGGATAAGTACGGATTTACTGTCGTGGATTTGGAAAAATTGGGATATAAGAATGATCCATTCATACTTGCCAATCAAGCCACCCAAGTCTTCTATGTTGAGGATCCCCTCAATAGTAAGCACCGTATTGTCCTTCACGGTAAAAGACGCATAGTGGGCGTTCAAGATGTGGTTGATGAGGAAGAGTTCAATTATTTTGAAGAAACACCCCCATTCTCTGTTGACGTGCCATCTAACGAAGTGAGACTTGACGATGTTGATGATGCGAGTTATTTACGGCAAGATCATCAAGATGGAGAATATGTGAATTAATTAATCAGTCAATGTGTTATATTAAGGTATATTGTATATATATTTTAGGCAAATTCTTCTATGGGCATATGTACTTGGAGGTCAAATTTTACATTTTTTTGAATTTCTTTACTATTTAAAAGATGGGTACAAAATTCAATGGTCTGAATTTGACTAGTTTTATAAAATAAATTAATAAATAGTAAAACAAATCCAAATAAACATAAATTTGACCTCCAAGTACATTGTAATATGGAGAAAATGTTGAACGGTCGGATCGACTGTTTGAACTTTGAAAATGAAAATATGCTCATTTTACAAATAGGTCCTTATGCCCATAGAAGCATTGGTCTATATTTTATGTGAATTAATTAATCAATGTTATTTGCATAAAATTATTTTAATATTACTGTATATATATTTATTGCAGGAAAAAATTTGATTCTACACCGACTGTTGTTGGGTAGAAGCCGTCAGTATAGTGTCCTACACCATCTTTTATTGTTGAAAGCCGTCGGTATTATTTTTTTGACCGACTGTTTTGTTTATTACGGAGAAGACAATCAGTGTTTTATTGGGCGCGATTCTTTCTTTCGATCAGCCGCCAAGTCCTTCGAAATTTCAATTTCCTCTCCGAAATTTCGATTTGCGTTAAACCCTCTTACCCTATCTCTCCAAGGCAGAAAAAATTCATAACCCTCTCACTTCGGCCTACCTCCGCTTTTCAATTTTGAGACAAACCTAAGATCCTCAGCCCCGCTCCGCCTATTGCTCAGCCCCGCTCGCTCAGCCCCGCTCAGTCCCCCTCAGCCCCGCTGGACCCCGCTCAGTCCCCGGTCAGCCCGCTCAGTCCCTCCGCCTATCCTCGGCCCCGCTCGCTCAGCCCCGCTGGACCCCGCTCAGTCCCCGGTCAGCCCGCTCAGTCCCTCCGCCTATCCTCGGCCCCGCTCGCTCAGCCCCGCTCAGTCCCCCTCAGCCCCGCTGGACCCCGCTCAGTCCCCGGTCAGCCCGCTCAGTCCCCCTCAGCCCCGCTCCGCCTTGGCGCAGTTCTACAAGATAAAGAAGATTTTCAGTGGGTCAGTATTTACTTCCTCTCAAATTATATCGGTCACTTAATTATTTTTTGTTGGGAGTCGTCAATGAATAAAATTATAAGAAATGTTATTGCATTTATTTGGATGTAGTTAAGCAATGATGCTGTCAATGTGATAAATATCACCACCGGCACATTTCTTGCTGTGCTGATACAACTAGTGTTGCTTCAGATTTGTTTTATTTGAAACAAAGGAGTTCATCCAGAATTTTTCTTACTATTGAGCTGTCTGTTATTTTCTTCTCTTTCATTACAAGAATTAGGTCAGTGAGAAGGTGCTGTATCTGTAATTTCTGTAAGATTTAAAACTTTGGTTTTATTGCTTAGTTAAAGTTGTGTTTGCTTTGCTCCAGGAATGTTCTTTCTGGTATTTGTACTGGTTTGCATTTTCTTTTAGCATATAGCTTTCAGACTAAGTCAGATGGTTGGAAGTATCAATTTTAACTATGTTTTGCTGGAATCATATGATGAAAATTAGATATAATATTATATTACAATGTTAAGGTGCAAGGCAGAGTAGAAATAAATGCAGTTTATAAGTAAGATGTGACAGTATGCTTTTGGCACAATTCACTACCTGCATTTGGCATGTACCAGCCATAAGCAATTGTGTGTTAGTATTACAACCTCTCACGGTGATTGCTCTGGTGAATTACACGGTATCAGGATTTGAATATGTATGCATGCCATGGCATCTATTCTATTATGACCTAGATTGAAATTATTGCTATTAAGTCTATTTAATTATTGCATTGATAGGGTCTCCTAATTTGCATTCTTAATATACTGTTGATGTTTATTTAATCTAGTTCCGAATCTGTTTTAATCTTAAAAATGTTCATTGTATACTGCAGTTATCTTATTAGTTATCTTCTTTTATTTGAGATTGAATTTTACATAAAAGTGCTGAATAATAACTCACACTAGTTAAGAAATTAAATTTTACATAAAAGTGCTGATTTTTTTTCATTGCATACTGGGGTAACTAAAATTGGGACTCTGGTTTACCTCTATTTGAGGTAATAACAACTCATAGTTCTCTTTTTTCATTGGAACCTGATCTCATATCATATCAGATACCCCCCTTCTCTGGTCTATGAGAATTTTAATTAGTTCTCTTTTATGAGAATTTTAATCAGTTAATGAATTTGAACATGAAGGAAAAGTTCTTCCAATGTTGGCTGAAATATCAACAGGAATCAAGATATGGTAACAAATTGACTTGTATACATTAGATTTTTGTTAGCAAATAAAGGAGATCAGCGGGGACTGAGTGGGGCTGCTGCTGTAAACTGCCTTTTGATACTGCCTTTGACTGTATTTTATCATTGATGCTGTATTTTATCTTTGTTAGCAATTATTAAATTTCTGTGCTGCTGCTGTAATTTAATAGGCCAATATGGGAGAACCTCCATTGGAGATCGAAAAGGCCAGGGAAGAGAGGATCAACGAGATCAATACGAGGATGGACGAACTTGGCATTCCCACTCTATCACGTGTTGTGAACGGTCCATCCAATAAGAAGAAACCAGATCCAACGAGGAAGAGAAGGGTTGAAATGTCGAGTGAAGATCCCATAGAGGAGTATAATCCTTCGACTTCTTGTGATGAATCAAGTACCGAGGAGGAGGAACCACAAAAAAAGAAGAAGAAGAATAAAAAGAAGAGCAAGATGGATTCAATCGAGGCTGATCCTTCTAGGTATATTTTAAGAATAAATTGTTGAAATTGTTGAATAATGTTAAATTACATTCAACTCAGTTTCCTTTTAACTATTTTTTTGTGACAATTGTAACCGATATCGTTTGTGATAGGTCGGGTGAAGAGCAACCCATGCTTGGAGAAGGCAGCAGCCATCAAAACCAAAGTGGAGCAATTCCCGGTAAATGAACAAATTCCCATTTATTTTGTCTAGTACCAAACAATAGGTTGATTCCTTGATGTCAATGTTGGCTGAAACATAAATTATGCTTTGAAATGTTAAATTATGTATTTACAGGGATGGATATGCTGCTGTACAATCCTTTATCCACTTCCGATGAATCGAGTGGTGAGGAGGAAGCACCACAAAAAAAGACGAGAGGTCGGACCACTTGTGCTAAGTTAGCAAAGAAGCATTTACGTATCAAGTTCAACAAGCATGGGCATCCAAAGGGAAAAATGTTGAGCCAATACAAGACTTACGTTGCAAATGTGTCGAAAGAGAGATTTCCCATCACTATTCCGAATTGGAAGGCTGTTGACAAGAAGTTGAAGGAAGAGTGTTGGGAGGAGATAAAGGTACAACTTAAGTTCAAAATAATAAAAATTGTGACGAATATAATTTTACTTTTAAATCTTATGTGATAATTTGTGCTGCAGCAAACCTGGGGAATAAAGAAAGAAAGGGGCTTCAAGCATGCCAAAAAGAAAATGAATTCGGCATGGAAAAATTTTAAGAGTGATCTCGTAAGGTTTTACATAAGGAAGGACAGAGTTCCATTTAGCAAATACTCGTGGATAAGTGAAGAAGTTTGGAAAGAATTTGTGAGGCAGAAGTCGACGCCAGAGTTTCAGGTAGGATTTAATGAATTAATTAATTTTTTCTTTTCGTTTCTATTTTTCTCTTGTATACCTAACATGCATGTTTCCTTCGATTGTAGAAATTAAGTGACCAAAATCGCGAACTGTCCAAGAGGAATGACAACCCACACCGCTTAGGATCCCGTGGATACGAGGCAAAAATACGCATCTGGAAGAAAAAATTCAAAGAGAACTCAGAGGATTTGGCACCTATCCGAGATATTAAGGATGAAAGGTGCCAACAGTACGTCTTGGGACGAATGATTACTTTACCAGATGGGACTCTTACGGCCCCTGCAAAGACCCAAGCTTTGATCAATAGCATTGTAAGTGTTGATTGGCATCTTAATTCTTAACATGATGGTGTGAATCACTTATCTGGTGCATCTTTAGTCTGCTCATAGATCTGCCAAGTTGCAGTTCATAAAGTGCTCCGTAAATCTGCTCATAAATCTGTCAAGTTGCAGTTTATTAACACTTGCACAGTTAGTGCTGCACTGCTGATTCAAAATATATTACAATAATTTTTATAAACACTAGTACCGGTGCCTGTTTTGACACTAGTACCTAGTACCTGTTTTGACATTTGGGTCTGTTTTGACACTAGTACCTGTTTCTCTTCGATAAACTGGTACGATTAACCTTCTTTGGGTCTGTTTTGACACTGGTACCGGTGCCTTTTCTGTTATTATATTTTCTTCACCACCTAACACCAGTTCAAAATTTTATCTAATTTGCACAGTTAAAACAGCGTTAGTACCAACTTTTATATAAAAGCAAGAAATATATTATCTAAGTTGTTATTTACTTGTAATAAGAAGGAACCAGATGTATTTTCAGTTCATATAATTTTGAGTTAGATTGCTAAATTTGATTTTAAAAAATAGTATGTGTGAATGAGTTTATTTTAATTTGATTAGTTATATCATATATTCTGTTTTATGTAATTGTAAACTCATTTTGTTATTTATTTTTCTAAATAGATAGTTTTTTTTTTCTTCACCACCAGACACCAGTTCAAAAACCATGAGCCACTGATTCAAAATATATTACAATAAGCCTTCTATAAACGTTACGATTAACCTTCTTTGGGTCTGTTTTGACACTGGTACCGGTGCCTTCTTTGGGTCTGTTTTGACACTGTACTGTGCTCTTTTGCAATTGTCTCTTGTAAAGGGATTATTCAAGTGAAAAAATTCATAGTCTTGTGCAACAGAAAGACAGCTGGAGGGGGACCTTGAAGTCAGTGGCTCGAGTGATTTTTGCAATTGTCTCTTTTGCAATTGTACTCATTTCTTACATTTTTTCAACATAAAGACACACAACAAAAGGTCGACTCGGGGGACCTTGAAGTCAGTGGCTCGAGTGATGTGCTCACGATTGCTCTAGGGAACCCAGAACATCCAGGTCGGACGAGAGGTCTTGGGGCGCACGTGACTTGGAAACAAGGCTTAAAGGCATATAGGGCTTCGAGAAAGAGGGGACTTAACCAAGCTGAAATGAAGGATTTTGCAGAGGAGATAGAAAGACGGTGTTACGCGAAGGTGAGGGAGGAGATGAGGGAGGAGATGAGCGATATGCGGGCTGCAATACTTGCCTTGTCCAAAATGCAACAAGCTATGCCAGATCAAAACAGTCCGGGATTTCGTCGTAGCAGTCAACACTCCAATG
Source organism: Carex parvula (assembly GCA_025461045.1). NCBI lineage: Eukaryota > Viridiplantae > Streptophyta > Magnoliopsida > Poales > Cyperaceae > Carex > Carex parvula. The sequence goes on along the minus strand of JAJGRW010000229.1, from coordinate 667,857 downwards.
CAGTTACAACAAGCCCTCTAGATTCGATTCTGGTATCATTACTTTTATTTACAACTAAATTTGAAAGTGATGGCATTTTCTCCAATTGACGTGTTGTACTATGTTTTCTAACTTAGATTTTACTGTTTGTATCTTGTTTAACTTAGATTCGTGATAGTTTGGCATCAAGTAACTGGGTTATTAGAAAAAAAAAGTGAACTTAATTGTTGCCATCAATTGTTTATATATGTTGATTGAGGGGGAGAATATCTGTCTAACAAGAGCTTTTCTGGACTGTTTATATATGTTGCTGTTCTGGACTGTTTGTATCTTGACTGTTTGTATCTTGAGCTTTTCTGGACTGAGCTTTTCTGGTTCCTTTTCTGGTTCCTTTTCTGGACTGTTAAAAAAACCCTGCGCTACTAATCTAAACACATATAAACAGTCCAGAACAAGAGCTTTTCTGGTTCCTTTTCTGGACTGTTAAAAAAACCCTACACCGACTGGTTTCTGGACTGTTTTTGCAGCAGTTTACACAGATCTGGTTTCTGGACTGTTTGTATCTTGTTTAACTTCCTACTATACATGATTGCGAATGAAAAATAAACAAATATACAAAAGCTTGCTATCTCACTTTCAATTGACAAATGTACTTTAATTGCAGGTAATCTCACCTTGCTATCTCACTTGTAAAGTTGGAGAGGAGCACATTAAGATCGCGAATGCTAGAGTATGGCCGTGGAAGGAGGACGAATCAGTCCACTGTGTGCCTCTGTTAGAGGACCACATGAAGGTGCAGGTGGATTCTGTTGTTGACGACATGTATCTCAAGTTTCCTCTTCCAACTAAAGTTAATAAGGATTTTGTCAAAATCGAAGACACCTTCGGAAGTTTCATTCAATGGCCGAAAGATTCGATTATTTTGGACGAGGTGAACTAATATTTTTATTTATTATGTATTTTAATTTGGAAGATCCACTAAAAACAAACGGATTTATATAATATAGTGTAAAGAACTAGCAGTTAATCTACTATTCTGTTAGCTAGAGTTTGGTATTTCTGAACACTCCCCTCACTGGAATATTCAATGAATTGCTCATTAAAAAGAAGAAAAATAAAAGGAACTGCATTTCTCAGATTCTTTTCTTCTTTTTCTTTGATCAGTCATCTTTATTAAGAGATTGTCTATTACTAGGATATAAAGCTTTCCTTTTGAAGGTTTGCCTAATCTGCAGTTGCGAAGAAAAAAAAATAACTGCCTTGTTGCATCTAAATTAACACCGTCACAACACCAGTAGTAAAAAAATGACAGAGGGGCTCAGCTGAAGGGTTCATTTGAACAAATAAAATGTTTTGGGGGTCAATTATACCAAATTATGGGTTCAAGGGTCATTTTCAGACTTTTTCTCTAATATTATAAAAGATTATAGTGTGATATATGAAATTGTGGTGTTGAAATTTATTTATGGATTACTCCATTTGGGTAATGGGTACTTGTGTATGAAACAACTCATACCAGCCTTAGCTATTGGAAAAAATAATCTTATTCTTAAAGGGAGGAGCTAGCTAATGAGAGAAATTCATTAGTTGCATCTGTGTTATGGATTCCCTGAAACCAGACACTATATCTATATAAATAACAAGTCTTCTTTAAGCCACTACAGATAGTTTATTCTCAATCACCTACATATTTCGCCATGAAGATCTGAAACCTATTACAATTGGTTGAACTGAAACTCGAATGAAATCGACCCAAAATCCAACAATGTTCTTCCTATACATAACTGATGCAAACCTGACTCGATCCACATCTGATATGATTCCTCTGATTGCCTTCTTTACAATGAAAAAAAATTAGCTAAATCCCAATCACCTACATAACCTGACCCGAACCAACTCAACCCTAACTAATCCGAACCCAATTCAACTCGACTTGAAATTAGTATATGAATTTAATATTTTTACATTCAGTCAAAGATGTTAGGTGGGCAAAAGCTTAAAGAAGACTTTTATCTGTAGGGCGCAGAACTTCAAGTTAATTTAATATTTTTTCTCTATTGATTCCCTGAAACCAGACACTATATCTATATAAATAACAAGTTGTTATACCACTATATTTAACAAGTTGTTATTTTGTTCTAGTGTATAGACCAAGATGTTTCAATGCCCGCAATCGGCATCTAATGAAGTGGCGAAATCCATGCATCGTAAGGCGCTTATTCCAAAGAAATTGTTAGCGAGGGTGGGACCCGAGTTCGCAGCCATAAATGAGAGGGTGATGAGAGAACCGCATGATAAGAATGGGTTCCTCTTGGAAATTAAGGAGGGTGCGTTACTCCCTCAGTCGACGCTAATCAACTTAGGGTTTAATGACTTGACGGATCTAGCGAAGCAAGACATGCTCGATGTTTCAATAATATCCATCTGGGTTATGTGAGTTTCTTCAACTTAATACGCATAGTGATTAATTTCAAAATTAACTCATTTCAACATTTACGTAGTTTCAAGATCACCAATCAATTTTATTAGGTTTCTTAAGCTTTCAGTGAGTTTGATCTTGATAGGAATTATTATATATTTTTTTGAGAGAAAGATGGAGTTTGAGAGTTCAATAAAGCATTGCTCTTTGCCACAAGCCAAATGCTGGTTCACTGATACGGTCCATTATTACCTTGTACAATCTAACTATACTAAATGAAGACTAACCTAAAAGAAGAAATTTTCCTATGACAAATCAGTATATAATACAGCCAAAAAATCTGGAACTTGAGTGCAATTTTCTTCAAAGAAGAGTTTAACAACTCCTAAAATCAAACAAAACCAAGGTCCCATTAATATAAATTGTTATGCACACATAATAAAAAATTGTGAACTGTGGAAGGTTTAGGTTGGGTGAATTTCAACCCCTTCTAAACTTTGTTCCTTAGTCAAAGGTTTCCGTTTGTCAATTTTTTTTTCATGTTGGATGCTAAAATTATAAGTTTGCTTGTTCTCTTCCGCTTAGTAAATTGAAAAACAATATTCTATAATTCACAAAACAGTTCCTGATTTAGTATTATTTGCCTACGTGTTTCTTGATGGCTGATAGAGACCATATGAAAGAAAAGAGGTACATTTTGGCTCATAGTTTGTCCCTTAACAACCAGTTAAGCAATTGAGCAATAAGGTGCCCAAAAAGAATGTCAAAAGGATCTGACTGGTATGGCACTACAATACTGTGTGGTAATCCTCTAAGTGCAATGCAATAAAACTTCCTTAACACCTCTTGTAATGATTTTCAGATATTTAAAGAGACTTGCCACTGATCTGGGTCGCGAGGTTGACATCGGTTTTTTAGACCCTAGTAGAATATCTTCATCACTTTTTAATTCTGCTCAAAAGGAGGCCGCTTCAAGCTACTTGCTCGAGTCATTGAATAATATGCAGGATAAGAAATTTATCCTTGGACCATACTTTCAGAGGTTAGTTGTTACTTTTATTTGAGTAATGTATATACGTTTAACAACATATGTAGATTGATTCTTACTATTTATTATTGTAGTAACACTGGGCGCTTTTCGTTTTTGTCATGCGTGATAATATGGTGTATGTTATTGATTCTCTACCGCCAACGGAACCAAGTTACGATATCACGTTGCCATTTAAAGAGTGAGCAATACTATTTGTTGGTAATTTCTAATTTCATTTACTTACAATCAACGTATTATTTGTTGGTAATTACTAATTAATTCCTTGACATTTAATAAATTTCAGCATTTTTGAATCTTATGTGGAGGCCGGAGGAGTGCACAAGGAGGGATCAACGGAATGCAAGTGGAAATTCATCAAGGTGTCAACTTCTACACTTGAATTTTAATTTGATACTTAATTTGAATTTATTTTTGTTCCCTTGCTGTCCAGAAAAGCATCTATTTGTAAAATCAATTTGGTACCATCTTTCAAGCACTGTTTTGGAAAAAAATTCAGAACTATCGGGTTCGCAACTATTAGCTGCGCTACCAATATTTTTTTGCGTTAATTGAGATTAATTCGACTACATCTAATTTGACGGAATCGATGTTTAAAAATAATGTCAATGAAAGTTGCGCATCGAATAGCTGCGCAACTGGCCTGCTGGTCACTTGGTTGCAAACCTGGTAATTTTGGATTTATTTTTCCCAATGCTGGTCACTTGGTTGCAAACCTGGTCACTTGGTCAGTTTATTTTTTTAAATATGGTAAGAAAAAAATTCTGGCAGTTCTGTGCTAGGAGGTCCAATTATTGTGAATTATTATTAATTATTATGAATTTGTTACCAAATTCATTCTCAAATGATGGCCCCCAACAGAAAAAAAAAACAAAAGCAAAAGAGAAAGGAGCTTAATTATAGCTACATAATCTTAATTATTGATTTTACTTAAATGGAACATTTCAGAGCCCTAAGCAAGTAGGCGGCAAGGTGTGTGGATTTTACGTCATGAAACACATGCAAGACCTAGTCACTACGCAATTTGACGTATTTCCTAATGTATGAATTTTATAATAGAACTTGATTAATTTTTCATATAGATTAAATATAATTAACTTCTCAATTTGTATTCATGCAGTGTGATTTACCGATAACAAAATATACGCCGACGCAACTTCAGGCAATAACACGAAAATGGTGTGAGTTTTTTTTGGAGAACTTCTAAACTATTTATAAGAAATGCAATATATGTTGTTATGTTCATATGCATATTTTGTAAATGTCTCATATATGTAAATTTTGTTATAATGTGTTTTTGGTGAATGAAATATAAGATCTGTTGGATTTGAGTTATCTTTGGATTTGAATGAAATATATGAGAGGTGCCTCAGGTGTATAGGTAGGGAATAGTTATCTTTGGATTTGAGTAGACAGTGGTGTAGTTTCTATGTATTATCTCATTTCTAATATATTTGCTTGGTAGCCTCTACTAAAAAGAAATATAAGATCTGTTGTTTATATTGTGTTTTATTATTGTTTGTGTTGCTCAAATTAATTACATGGTATCCTAATTAATGTTAATGAATGCCGAAGATTAATATATTGCTAGCAAAATATGGAGGCTAGCCCCGATATAAATAGAACCATGCCAAAATTTTGAACAAACACCGACTGTTTTTAGGATCGACACCGACTGTTTTTAGAACAAACTAGTGACCATATTTCAGAACTGTTTTCAAAGAAAACAGCCAGTGTAGGCCGCCTACAACGCCAATTTTATAAAAAAAACAGCCGGTGTACAAGGCCAATACCGACTGTTTTTGACAAAAAACAGCCGGTGTACAAGGCCAATACCGACTGTTTTTAACAAAAAACAGCCGGTGTAGGCAGCCTACACCGACTGTTCTTAACAAAAAACAGCCGGTGTAGGCAGCCTACACCGACTGTTCTTAACAAAAAACAGCCGGTGTAGGCATCCTACACCGACTGTTTTTTCAGAAAACAGCCGGTGTAGGCTGGCTACACCGGCTGTTTTTTCAGAAAACAGCCGGTGTAGGCTGGCTACACCGGCTGTTTTTTGTTAAAAACGACTGGTGTTAATACCTACACTGACGTTTACTTAAACCGTCGGTGTTTGTTCTCTACACTGACTATTATTTAACCGTCAGTATAGATGTACCTATACTGGCGGCGCCATCACCGACGCCTTGATAACAGTCGGTGTAGGGTTTTTTTAACAGTCGGTGTAGGTGTTTTTTGTACTAGTGTTTTCACATTTTAATTTTTTCTCAAAAATATAATGATTTTGAGCATAAATCACAGCAAAGCGCGGAGTCTGACTCTATTAATGTTAATTATGTCTTCTATATATATTCTTGAAATTATGCTAACAGAAAGCCAATATATCCGAAATTATCAATTAAAAGAAATTCCATGGGATCCAATCCCCCGTCCCCTAAAAAAAAAAAAAATACCGTCTCGAGACAAAAACAATCTCAAAATTCAAGTAACAAATATATATATCACAATTGAATCAACAAAAATTTAACTAATTAAACGGTTAACTTCATCTCATATATGTTTAAGTAACAAATATATGTTTAAGTATATTGTTGATGCTAAACAATTCATCTCATAGATTATTATAATAACAACAACTAATGATGAGATATATATTTAGAAACATTTAAGTACACGAGTAATAAAAATAAATGAAAGAAGAAGCATATCAATAATTGATCTATCTGTTAAGAGATTTAACTTTCTTGAAACTATTTGAATCCGTCTAATCTAGGGTTGACTGCCACGTGTAAATTGCAATTGCCATGATTTAATTTGCACAGCACTCTGTCTGGGCTTCACGCTTCTAATTGGGCCTAAAATATAAAATGCCTTAAAACTTGTGGGCCGACAAATGGTCTCAAAAAATTTGTAATGATCGTTCATAAACCCTAGGCGAAATAGAAAGAGAATCACCTAGGCAACCACTGCCAGGTTTATAAAAAAAAAAAGAAATAGAAAGAGAAACTGTAAAAACCCTAATAAACCCTACAGCCGATCCCCACCTCTGTCTCTCATCCGATTCTCCCGCTGACCTCCTCTCTGCTCTATCCTCTTGTAGCTAATACTTCACAGGTATGGCAGTTTTAAACTTTATTTTATTGTTTACTGATTTTAGTGATTCCTATTGAAATTAAAAATTTCCAATCATATGAGAAATTCGATGTTTAGATTTATATTGAAACTACAAATTTTATTGTACAACAGAGTTGTGCCAGGAAGGTGTTTGAATAATTGTTTTTGTGAAGGTGAAAGATGATGAAAACCAAGAGATGCGGTATTGATAGAATCAGTAGCTTGCCTGATGAGATTCTCACATATATCCTATCATTTCTTAGTACAAGAAATGCCGTGCAGACATGCATCTTGTCCAAAAGATGGACAAACACATGGACATCTGTGCCGGTTCTGGAATTTGACATTAAAGATTTGGAGTTAATGTCAAATATTGTTGTAGGTAAAATGGCTGTAAAATTTGTGACCAAATTCAAGTTACTTGTGAAAAGTGTGTTGGAGAAACGAGACACATCTTGTGTAATTAATAGATTTCGACTTCGGTTTATTGTGGGTATTACTTGCCTTACACTCAAGTTGTTGCCGATTGTATTAGTGATGCATTGAAGTTGGAGCCTCGAGAGTGCTCAATCAAACTGCGTTTGTGTGCAAATTTGAATTTGAATACCGATCTGATTTTCACTTGTGCTTCACTAATAGATCTACAGCTATGCGTTTCTATAAATGGTGTTCCTCATGTAGCTATAGAACCCAACTCAATAAACCTTCCTTGCCTCAAAATCCTTGACCTCACTGGCAGGGTTAGTGATGATTTTTTCAAAAAGCTTTTGTTAGGGTGTCCAGTTCTTGAAGAATTAGTACTATCAAGTTCCATGGGGTTCATTGAGATATGTTCCAACACTTTGAAGAAGTTGGTTATTCATAATTTGCACGAAGAAAAAAAATTACATATATCCGCACCTAATCTCATGTACTTTGAATTTGATATCATGGATTGATGCGTTACATATATCCGCACCTATAATAGACATAGGGGAAATTCTTTTGCTAAATATGCCATCGCTTGTTGATGCGTTCATCTCTATTCCTTTTTGGATTGATGAGTTCGATGATGAGGATGATTATATTAGTGGGGTCCCCAAGCTTATTGCCAGCTTTTCAAATCTCGAAAGCTTAAAGCTACAATTTGGTTGCACTGACGAAAAGGTACACTCTCTTTGCATTATATTGGAGATACTTCGCTGCTTCTACTTTTGCATATACATTTTGTTGGCATTTTTAAGATACTTTGAAAATAAACAAAACCTTTCTTTGGTCATGTTATATACATATCCTTCTGTACATGATATTTGTTTGTAGTTCTTGGAGTAAACACATCCCATGGCTATAATAAGCTTCCAAAGTTCTCATTTATAATTAGCTTTGTGATTTTCATTTTTCTTTTTTTCTTTTGGACATAGTTTTAATTGTACTTTGTGAAAATAGTCACTGATGAAGGAATTATCTAGTTGCCCAGTCTTTAGCAGCTTAAAGTGTCTGAAACTTGTGTGTTCGGGTTTTTATGTCTTTGATCTTGCACCATTTTTCCTCCATTGCTCACCTAAACTACAAGAGCTCACCTTACAAAACATCTGTTTAATCTCTCTCTTTTTTTTTGAAAAGCTTGGCAGCGGCTGCCAAGTTGAATATATTAAGGATAATGAATAACTGTTACAAACGCTTATCTCCCTTAATGAGAGGAACCTATCACAGGTTGTGATCTAAAACCAAAAACAACACAGAATACAACAGATAAAGAACATCACATATAGTTTGAACTCTCAAAAAAATAGCAACAATAATAAACATCTCTGTGCTGAAACCTGCGTCTTCATCTAAAAACAGGTTGTAATCTCTCTCTCTCTCTCTCTCTCTCTCTCTCTCCATCTCTCTCTGTGTTTTGCTACTGGTTATTTTTTCCATGCCTCAGTTGAGGAGGCAGACAAAAACATAATCAATTAATGAGATAGTCTAAAAATCCAAATTGATATACTAGAAATGGTCTTTGATTAGGAAGTTAACAATATGGTAAAGGCCATTTAAAACCAGGTGTTTTTCAAATTGCCCCCTCAAGTAAGCCGTCGATATATGATCCATGAAATGTATGTAACTTGTTTTGTTACTATAAAAGGCATGGGCTACTGCTCCTGAGGGACCGGGTGATGCATTAGTCCAGCGGGCATGGGCTACTGCTCCGGAGGGATCGAGTGATGCATTAGTCCAGCGGGAGTTCCTTGAGACCGTTAGAATTGTAAGATTTAAAAATGATAATGGATTTGTTGATCAGCTGGTCAATATGTTGTCTGCCCATGTTATGATCATTGGTGAAATTATGTGGGTGTGATTCCCGCTCCCCTTCCCCTCTTTTGTTAGATCGATTATTATGTAAATTGTTGTGGTTTCTGTGAAGCAACTTTTGTTGTATTAATGCTAGTGAGCTTCTATAATTTAATCGTTTGGTTATTTCTCTTTGATTATTTTATGTTGATGTGATTATGTGCGAGGTTTGCTAATGTAACATCCTGTTGAAGAATAAAATAAATTAGAAGGGTCAAATTGTAAAATTGTAATTTTTGGATTAGGTAGAAACTAACCATTGAGACTCCAACGGTAAAATTGAGAAAAAGGGTATATATACCCATGTATATGCATATGCTAAAAAAAGTAACAAAAATATTCAAGTTATTTTTTCATATCTCTGTCTCTATAGAAAATTAACATGGTATCAGAGCTCTAAGCTCCTGAGATCAGAAATACACACAAAAATCTCATAAACAGCAAAAAATAGAAGAATGGCTCAAGAGGGACAAATCGAGGGCTCCAATAATGCTTCCAAACTCACCAATACTTTGCTCAATGGCAGAAATTACCTCACTTGGGCAAAGGCTGCAGCAAGAGCGCTCAGCGGTCAAGAAATGCGAGAATACATCACGGGAGAAAATAAGGTGCCCGAAGTCGCAAATCCGCTGTTGCTAACAGAAGCAGAAAAAAAAGCAACGAGAAAATGGAGAACTCAAAATGACAAGATCATAACTTGGCTCACGAACTCTATGGAGCCGTCCATCTCAGAGCTACTCCTCCTTTCTGACACGGCTTTTGAACTATGGGAAGCGGTCAAAGCCATGTACGGTCAAGAAAATAACTACTCTCGAATTTACCAACTCAAACAAGAAATTCAGCAAGAGAAACAAGGCGAGAGAAAGTATGTAGAGTACCTCGGTGCTCTTCAAAAGAAAAAAGACGAGCTTCGCTCGTATCGTCCGCAAACCGCTGATCTGGCCGTAATCCAAAAACGAGAAGAAGAAGATGATATATTCGAGCTCCTTGCGGGATTAAACCCGAGCTATGAGGCCGTACGAGCTCAAATCATGAATACAATTCCTCTTCCTTCATATTCTCAAATTAAAAACATGATCCAACAAGAAGAAAGCCGGAGGGAAGCCATGAGCAGCTCACAAGTCACTATCAACGATGAACGCGAAAACCATGGCTTCGTTGCAACTAAAAGATCTAATTTTCCAAATTTCAGCCAAAATTTTGAAAAAAGGGGAACCACCGAAAAATGTGAATATTGCAAGAAAGATGGACATGAGAAGAATAAATGTTGGTTTCTCCATCCCGAATTAAGGCCAAAATGGTGGAACAATGGTGGAAAGGGAGGAAAAGGGAAAAACCCTAAGGGGGAGAGGTTTGCTGGGGCGGCTCTGTCTCAGGAAGAAGAGAAAACAAAAAGCGGGTCCGTATCAGCCCTTAACGGGTCCGACTTTCCCCCATCAAACGGGTCCGCTCCCTATCTAACTGGTTCCGCCCCATTATCTTATGCTATTGGATCTGCAGTACCGGGTCCGCCCCATTATCTTATGCTATTGGATCTGCAGTACCGGGTCCGCTCTACTCCTCTGCTGCGCCTCAACATGCTGCTGCATCTTTAACGGGTCCGAATCCTTCAACCGGGTCCGCAGTTGGGGGTGCTCCAAGCAGATCCGAACTTGGGGTTTGCTCTCTCATCTAAGTGGGCTTCTAAACAAGCCCAGTCCAGGTTTTGTTCCTTCAAAAAATTTATTAAGAGACCCAAGCCCAAATAAATGTATGATACCAAATAAAAGGGTAAACAAAGGTCCAACCAAGGTTGAAACCGAAAACAGTGAAACAAAATCAGAAAAATGCACATATTTAGGAAATTTAAATAAGGAATATTACCAAAATAATTTTGATTGGGTTTTAGATTCCGGTGCAACCGATCACATGACCGGAAATAAAGATTTATTGCAAAATTATAAAAAGGGAAAAGGTGGAGAATTTGTCTATGTTGCAAATGGAGAAAAAATAGAAATTTATGGGTATGGCTCAATCATTGTTTTTTCAAAAGAAATTAAAAGAGTCATGCATGTGAATAATTGCACCGCTAATTTGTTGTCTATGGGTAAACTTGCGAACGAATTAAATTGTGAAATTATTTTTTCATCTCAAAATGTAATTTTTCAGGATTTCATATCCAAGAGGATGATTGGTGAAGGTGTTTTCAAAAATGGATTATATTTTTTGTATAGCCGAGTATACAATTTCAATACCCAAGTACAAGATATGGGATACTTATGGCATAGGAGAATTGGGCATCCCTCCAATAGAACTTTAAAATGTATTTTTAATTTTTCTAATTTAGATTGTATTAATTGTGAAGTATGCAACCTAGCCAAGCATACAAAACTCCCTTTTGTAAGCTCAAATACAAAGAGTAATCATATATTTGAACTTATTCATTTCGATGTTTGGGGACCCGCTCCCGTAAACTCTTATAATGATTTCAAATATTTTGTTACATTTATAGACGATTTTTCAAGACTAACACACTTGTACTTGTTAAAAAATAAAAGTGAAGTTTTTTCTTGTTTTCAAGAATATTCAAATTTAGTTGAAAATCAATACAATGTTAGAATTAAAATTCTTAGAACCGATAATGGAACCGAATTTGTAAATCAAAATTTCTCAAACTTCTTGAAATAAAAGGGAATCATGCACCAAACAACTTGTGTTTATACTCCACAAAAAACGGAATTTCCGAAAGAAAAAATCGTCATTTACTTGAAAAGACAAGGGCACTTATGTTTCAAACCAATGTCCCAAAGATCTATTGGTCAGATGCCGTTCTCACCGCAACTTATTTGATAAATAGGTTGCCAAGTGTTGTTTTAAAGAATAAAAGTCCACTAGAAATTATTTATCAAAGAAAAATAGTTTTTAACCACCTAAGAATTTTCGGGTGTACATGTTTTGTACACCAAAATAAAAGAGATAAATTAGATCATACTTCTATAAAATCTATATTTCTAGGATATTCATCTCAAAAAAAGGGTTATAAATGCTATGATCCTATAAATAAAAAAATTTATATATCTAGAGATGTAACATTCTTTGAAAATGAACCATATTTTAAAAATAAAGATATGATTGATAATCAAATTAGTACAAATGACTTTGTCATTCCTATGTCTACTAATCAAATTATTGAGCAAAGAATTGTAGGAAATGATGAAGAAGAAGAAGAAGAAGAAAATGATAACACTTCTCAAAATGAAGCCGAAGAGGAAGAAGATGAAAATATTGAAGAAGAAAACGTTGAAGAAGAATCTAGGAGGAGGTCAACTCGTCATAGACAACCATCGACAAGGTTACGAGATTTCGTAACATATAAGGTTCAATATCCTATTGAAAACTTCATTTCATATAAAAATATTTCAAGATCCCATCGTGTATTTCTTAGTTCAATTTCTAGAATAGAAGAACCAAAAAGTTTTGAGGAAGCCATTAACCAACCGGTGTGGTATAAGGCTATGGAAGAAGAGCTTCAAGCCTTAGAAAAAAATGACACATGGACCATCATACCATTACCAAAAAATAAAAAACCCGTTGGATGCAAATGGGTTTATAAAATAAAATATCAAAGTGATGGATCCATAGAACGGTATAAAGCCCGACTAGTCGCCAAAGGGTATACCCAAACTTATGGTATTGATTACCAAAAGACCTTTGCACCGGTAGCAAAGATGAATACCATAAGAATTTTACTTTCAATAGCGGTAAATAATGGGTGGAACTTATGTCAAATGGATGTAAAAAATATATTTCTTCAAGGTACACTTGAAGAAGATGTTTATATGACTCTACCACCGGGTCATATAAAAGAAAAAAATACTAACCTTGCTTGTAGGTTAAACAAGTCAATTTATGGACTTAAACAATCGCCAAGGGCATGGTATGGAAAACTCTCTCAATATTTAATTTTTCTCGGTTTTAAGGTAAGCCAATCCGACACATCACTTTTTTCAAAACATGAAAATAATGATTCAACCATAGTCCTAGTTTATGTTGATGACATAATCATTACCGGAAATAATGGTGAAAAAATTGACAATGTTAAAAAACATTTAAAAGAAAATTTTGAAATAAAGGACCTTGGTAGACTTAAATATTTTTTAGGAATTGAAATAGCTCATTCTATCAAGGGTTTATTTATTTCACAAAGAAAATACACCATTGACCTTCTAAAAGAAACGGGAAAATTGAGATCTAAACCGGCCTCAACACCAATTGATAACAATTGTAAGTTAAATTCCGAAGAAGGGGAACCATTGGAAGATATCAATCAATTTCAACGGCTTGTAGGTAAGCTAATTTATCTAACGGTAATAAGACCGGATATATCATTTGCGGTAAGCCAAATTAGTAAATTCATGCACGCACCAAGAAAACCTCATTTGGACGCAATTGATATGATTTTAAGATATTTAAAAAAATCACCCGGAAAGGGTGTATTGATGAAAAATAATAAATCTAATGATGTGTGTGGCTATTCCGATGCAGATTGGGCCGGAAGCTGTGATAGAAAATCAACAACCGGCTATTGCACATTTGCAGGCGGAAACCTAGTCACATGGAAAAGCAAGAAACAAAATGTCGTGGCACGATCAAGTGCGGAAGCGGAATACCGTGCCATGGCATCCACCGCAAGTGAACTCACATGGATTAAACAATTGCTTGAAGAGTTGAATTTCAAAATTGACAAGCCAATGAAGATGTTTTGTGACAACAATGCGGCAAGGCACATCGCTTCAAATGCCGTATTTCATGAAAGAACAAAACATATTGAAATTGATTGTCATTTCATAAGAGAGAAAGTACAAGCAAAGGAGATCGAAACCCCGTATGTGAAGAGTCAAGACCAATTAGCCGATATCTTTACTAAGGGGCTAATTCCGAGAATATTTGAAGAAATAACAAGCAAGCTAGGATTAATTGACATTTATAATACTAGCTTGAGGGGGAGTGTTGAAAAATAAAATAAATTAGAAGGGTCAAATTGTAAAATTGTAATTTTTGGATTAGGTAGAAACTAACCATTGAGACTCCAACGGTAAAATAGAGAAAAAGGGTATATATACCCATGTATATGCATATGCTAAAAAAAGTAACAAAAATATTAAAGTTATTTTTCATATCTCTGTCTCTATAGAAAATTAACACATCCCTGTAATCTGAGAGTTGTATTAATTTAAGCAAGTTTTGTTGTTTGGTCTTGAAAATGATTCAATCAACTAGCTCTAAGAGAGATATTGGTAGCGTTGCATTTGCTCGTTAGAAAAGGTTTCGGGACCTTGGCGTATATTTCTTTATTGGTCATTTCAGATGTTGTTCGTTTCAGGTTTAAGTAAAGTCTTGTTAGCATGTTTGATTTGCAAGATTTATAAGCTGGTTTTAGATGATTTGAATTCTGTTACAGTGCAACTATAGACTAGTATTCAAATAATTAAGGGAACTTCCTGTAGTCCGAATTCCGTAGTGATGTATTATTTTTTTATGATGATGTTATATTGTGATAATTAAAATGAATTTGTTATAAAAATTGGAGATGATATTAATATTACATTATTTTTATTTCAGTTTTGATATTTTTTTGAAGTAAAATAGGGATCCAAGTCCCTATATTTTACTTTGATATATAACTATAAATATTGTACAAATATGAATCTAAAGTAATTTCATACGAAACCTATATGTCATTCAAAAGAAAATGCAAGAAATATAAGTGTGTATTACTAAAATTAATAATATGTTACAAACATATATTAGTAAAATCAGGGGCGGAGCCAGACTTTCAGACTATGGGGGTCAAACGTGAATGGGGGTCAAGCATATAAAATTTTTCTACTACCATAATATTTTACTTTAATCTACATTAAAATAGAGTATAAATAAAAAAAAATTCAAAATGATGTTAAAAGAAAATCTAGCAATACACGTATCTGACCTATATTTAAAATTTGAGTATTTTTTAATTATACTGAAAAGGAGGATATGTCAGTTTTATTATAAAAAACAAAGTTATAAATAGCGATCATCGCGTCATCGCGGAAAGGCTAAATAAAAAGCTATTCCGAATAGCGTTGCTATAGCGAAAACTATCCTACATGTTTAAAAATTATGTTTTATATTTCTACTTATTATCAACATTATCTAAAGTCTCATATAGCGATAAGTAATGCAAAATTGATTAAAGAATTAGAATATTCATATTGAACCAGTACAAAGTCCAAATTGCTATTCAAAATATCTCTAATAATATCATAAACTATCTATCTTTTTCCATTCATAATAATCTAAGCATCATGTAAACTATATATATTTTTCTATTAAAAAAAACCTAAGCACATGGCATAAATTATCTATCTTTTCTATTTAAAAGAAAAAACAATCTGGACCTTAAAAAAATTGATCATTAAAAAAAAATTCAGTTTTGACCTTTAAATAAAAGTCTATGTAGCATAGTGTGCACTATAGCGCGTAGCGTGTATTGGAAATAGCGGACTGCTATTACCGCTATAGCGGTCGTAGCTGAAATAGCGCACTTTTATCCCATAACTTAGCGTCAAAAGTCCAAAAATGCTATAACGCCGCTATTGTGTCGCTATAGCGCGCTATTTAGAACACTGATAAAAAAATAACAAAAGAAATCCTCCGACGAGGATATTTCTGTAAAGTATTATTAGCCATAATGTGTAAATTACCTTTAATTTTGATGGAAAAATATAAATTAAATCCCTTCCATTGCAATGAAAGAATATAAAGGCATGGTCAGTTTTCTCCAATAACTTATATGTTATATAATTGTTGAATATTTTTCCACGGTCAAAATGTAAAAGGAACTAGGTAGTATTAAAAAAAAAAGTAATATATGTTGAATATTTTTCAAATTCTGCTAGTTAACATCTGTTAATATTTCTTAGTTTATACAACGACTAATTGGAAAGAAATTAAAGAGTATTCTGCATCTTTAAGAGCTCTACTATATATACCATCAAACTAATATGTCATGTAATTAATATGAGGCTCAACCGAACATATCATACAAAAAACATGCAAAAACATACATTCTAGACTCACTTTAAATTTACACACTAATTGTGTACGAAGACTAGCAAAATTTTATTATTTTTCCTTAGTGTAATTTATTTATGTATACATTATGTGACTATGATCAAGATTAATTGCAAAATATGTCTTGATCAATTTATTGTATTGAAATAGTAACTAGAATTCTAAAATGAAAAACAAATTGTTTTTATAGTAATTTTGTATAATTAGAGGTGATCTCATCAAATAAAATTGAAAGATGCTATTTTTTTTTCTGTACCACATGCTCCATTCAAATTGTCTGTAACAATATAAAATTGTTTTAGAATCTCTGTACCCAAAATTTGCATTATGTTCTGAAAAAAATTTGATGAATAAGAAAATAAATCAAGAGAAAAAAATCAAGAGGTAAAAAAAAACCTAAAATTTTAATGTTAAACTCTACTAGATTTTAAGTTAAAACACAGAGAAAAAAAAACCTTGATATGATTAAGAAAATAAATCAAGAGGTAAAAAAAAAGTGTATATTAAAATTCACTTATAATTGTTTCTCTTTTTTTAATGGTTTGATTTTATATAAATGCATTAAAATTAACTTATAATTTGTTTTATTTTTTAGCGGTTTGATATTATATATTATTTACCTTATAAATTTGCTTGACTTATATATTTATATATCTGATTCTTATGTGGTATTGTGGGATTTGGTAATGTCAAAGTTTATGTATTGTTTTAGTAAATGAGAATTTGAGAAGAGCAACAATCCTCAGTTGTTTCAGTTTTGACCAATTACAATATGAAAACCTTATATTAGAAATCAATGCATTTTTTTAATATAATTATGTGAAAGTTTTTTCCTTCAGATTTAAGGGTAGGCAGTTGATACTCAGGAAAAGGGGAAAAAAAATAAGTCATGTTGAGTTGGCCTTACCAACATGCATCAATATAATACTCCGAACCTGAAGTGCTATAGAGCCATAGAGGAATATTTTAATGTAAAGATGGTGCGAAGATGGGGCACAAAATTAATATAAGATGTGTTCTCTTGCAAAAGATTCTCTGGCGCTTCTAACGCTGTTTAGCGCATCCATAAAGAGGATATAGAAAGCTTCAATGGTTGATAATTAATTCAAAATTAGTACTAAGCTAACCTCATACGATTCGCACCAAATTGGTACTATATGCTTGTCCATATGCCTTCTTAAGCATAATACAAATGTAAATATCTCAACTAAATCTTAAATAAACAATATTTATTTACTATGTTTCTAAACAATGTAAAAAACCATACACAACTTCTAAACAAGCATTTATTACTAATTTTACATCAGTAGCAATGTAGCATCAAGTTGAGATATAAGTAAACAAAAAGAATAGAAGGCGCAAGTTTAATTTGTTAAAATCTATTTATTGGTACCCCTCTTTTTTACTCTATAATCAACATATATATATATATATCCCTTGCCTTCTACCTAAATTAAATTGCGTACATAGATGACACATGTAACTCTGCAATCTAGCCGGTACCGGCAACGCCGAGATCGGGTTTACCATCATCTGCTCCGGCACCAAAGACGGGCCCACCCAAGCCGGCCGCATCCTTGACCTTATCCTCCAACTTATTGACCGGCACCCCTGGCTCGTCCTTGTCACACCTTATGGCCATCTTCGGTGGATCTTCTGTGGCGGCACCGGGCGCAGTGTGGTAGGTGGTGGCGGTGAAAGACCCCTTGGGTTGTGCTCCTTGAGCACCTGACATTAATCTCTTTTTTTATTGTAAAACTGATATTGATTTGAATAATACAACTAGAGACGTGAGATTTGGTTTGTAGAAATCGAACGAAAGAAGGAAAGAGAATGGGGAAAAAATGTATATACTAGGTAGGACACGTAGGATAGTAGACTGCCACGTGTCCGGAAGAATTTAAGGATAGTGGACGCGTGTAATTGCAATTGCAATGATTTGCACAGCACTTTGTCTGGGCTTCACGCTTCTACTTGGGCCTAAATATAAACTTGTGGGCCGAGAAATGGTCTCAAATAATTTGTGAGGATCGTTCATGAACCCTAAACCCTAAATCGCCTCTTTCGCACTCATTACCTCACGACCCTCTTGCTTCCCTCTATCGCTGCCGATTCTTCACAGGTATGAGATACGAAATTTCCAATGATATGAGAAATTAGATGTTTTCATTTATACTGAAATTACAAATTTTATTGTACAACAGAGTTGTGCCAGGAAGGTGTTTGAATAATTGTTTTTGTGAAGGTGAAAGATGATGAATACCAAGAGATGCGGTATCGATAGGATCAGTAGCTTGCCTGATGAGATTCTCACTTATATCCTATCATTTCTTAGTACAAGAAATGCCGTGCACACATGCATCTTGTCCAAAAGATGGATAAGCACATGGGCATCTGTGCCGGTTCTGGAATTTGACATTGATGAGTTAATGCCAAAGACTTTTGTTGGTAAAATGGCTGTAAAATTTGTCACCGAGTTCGAATTACTTGTGAAAAACGTGTTGGAGAAACGAGACAGATCTTGTGTAATTAATAGATTTCGACTTCGGTTGGATTATTGTGGGTATTACTTGCCTTGCACTCAAGTTCTCGCTGATTGTATTAGTGATGCGATGAAGTTGGGGCCTCGAGAGTGCTCAATCAAATTGCGTTCATGGGCATGTTGGAATGTAAAATACGATCTGATTTTCACTTGTGCATCACTAATAGATCTACAGCTGTGCGTTTTTAGAACTGGTCTAGCTATAGAACCCAACTCAATAAACCTTCCTTCCCTCAAAACCCTAAACCTCACTGGCCGTGCTAGTGATGATTTTTTCAAAAAGCTTATGTTAGGGTGTCCAGTGCTCGAAGAATTAGTAATATCATGTTCTATGGGGATCATTGAGATATGTTCCAACACACTGAAGAAGTTGGTTATTCGTGATTGGTATGAAGAAAATAGATTACAGATTTCCACGCCTAATCTCCTATACTTCGAAATTCATATAATGGATATGGGGGAAATTCTTTTGCTAAATATGCCATCGCTTGTTGACGCGTTTATCTCTATTCCTGTTTGGTATTACAAGGATGATTATATTACTGGGGTCCCTAAGTTTATTGCCAGCTTTCCAAATCTTGAAATCTTAAAGTTAGAAGTTGATGATTGGATCGACGAACAGGTGCACTCTCTTTGCAATATATTGGAGACAAAAAATCTGTGATGTTTTGTACTTTTACATATACATTTTGTTGGCATTTTCTAAGGTTCCTTGAAAATAATACTTGTGTACATGATATTTGTTTGTAGTTCTCGGAGTAAAACATACCATGGCTATAATAAGCATCCAAAGTTCCAATGTATAATTAGCTTTGTGATTTACCTTTTTTGCTTTTTCTATTGAACATAGTTTTAATTTTACTTTGTGAAAATGGGCACAGAAGAAGGAATTCTCTAATTACCCAGTCTTCAACAGCTTAAAGCGTGTGGAACTTGTGAGTTGGGGTGTCAATGTCTTTAATCTTGCACCATTTTTCCTCCATCGCTCACCTGAACTACTAGAGCTCACCTTGCAAAACATCTGTGTAATCTCTCTCTCTCTCTCTCTCTGTTTTGCTACTGGTTATTTTTTAGTTGAGGAGGCGGACAAAAACATAATCAATTAATGAGATAGTCTAAAAATCCAAATTGATATACTAGAAATGGTCTTTGATTAGGAAGGTAACAATATGGTAAAGGCCATTTAAAACCAGGTGTTGTTCAAATTACCCCCTCAAGTAAGCCGTTGATATATGATCAATGAATTGTATGTAACTTGTTTTGTTACTATAAAAGTCAGGGGCTATTGGTCCGGAGAGACCGATTGATGCATTAGAACAGTGGGCATGGGCAACTGCTCCGGAGGGACCGAGTGATGCATTAGTCCAGCGGGAGTTCCTTAAGACCGTTAGAATAGTAAGATTTGAAAATGATAATGGATTTGTTGATCAGCTGATCAATATGTTGTCTGCCCATGTTAAGATCATTGGTGAAATTATGCGGGTTTGATTCCCGCTCCCCCTCCCTCTTTTGTTAGATTATTATGTAAATTGTTGTGGTTTCTGTGATGCAACTTTGTTGTATTAATGCAACTGAGCTTCTATAACTTTATAGTTTAGTTATTTCTCTTTGATATTTTTAAGTTGATATGATTATGTACGAGGTTTGCTAATGCAACTTCCTTGTAATCTGAGAGCTGTATTTAAGCCAGTTTTGCTGTTTGGTCTTCAAATGATTCAATTAAATAGCTCTAAGAGAGATACTGGTAGCGTTGCAGGAAAGAACAGATCAGGACCATATCAGATAGGGTCAATTAAGTTTGCTCTATAGAAATGGTTTCTGGACCTCAGCGTATATTTCTTTATTGGTCATTTCAAATGTTGATCGTTTCAGGTTTATGTAAATCTAGTTAATTAGAATGTTTGACTTGCAAGATTTATAAGCTGATTTTAGATGATTGGAATTATGTTACAGTGGAACTATAGGTATTTGAGTACCATATATGGACTAGTATTCAAATAAGAAACAAACAAGGCAGAACAATGCAGATTAATTTCCTCTAGTCTGAAATCCAAAGTGATATATATGTTATTTTTATGATGATGTTATATTAATTGGGATAATTAAAGTGATTTGCTATAAAAAGCTTATGCTTCCAACCTTAAAAAAAATATTTGCTATAAAAATGGAAGATGATATTAATATATTGCATTTCTATTTAAGTTTTGATATTATAACTATAAATATTTTAAAAATATATGAATTTAAAGTAATTTCATATGAAACATATATGTCATCTAAAAGAAAAATGCAAAAAAAATGTATTACTATAATTAATAATCTCCATTCTTATATTATGCATGTAGTTGACCTGATCCGCCAATGGCTGAGATTGAAAGATGAATTTCAGAATTGAATATTAGCCCTTCAATCATATAATATGTCTTCTTTTGATTAAATACATTTATTTTATGTGTAGAAATCTAAATTTAGTTAAAAACATACTCGCCACATAAACGGCTACATGGTTTGTCACAATTAAAATTGAATGAATTCCTAGTGATTCGTTTTCTTATTTCTCCTTACAGCTATCTCTGATTCCAGCGATTAAATTATTTTCTTATTTTTAAGTTTCTTCCGTTTCATTTCTCCTCTTCCTCTATATTTTCGACAATGAAAATGGAAACAATCATATCTTTCTGAATTTTGTTTAGGGTCGTGAATAGATGAAGATCAGATCTTGTGCTGATGGAAACAATCATATATTTCTGATCTAGAGAAAAAATGAAGAATATCTTGAACTTTCGTATAGAGAAATAATCTGTAGAGAAATTTCCATTGTTAAAATAATTTTCATCATGAATATATATGTAGAGAAAATTCTTATTGGATTTTGCTAATATGCTACGCGTAGCATAGAGCCCCTCCGTGCTACGGCTCAATTTTTGAGTTTTCAAAATCCTAACGGTCGATCCGAACCGTTCAACCTGATCTCCATATGAATATGTACTTGCAAACCAAATTTTACATTTTTTAGAATTTTTTTACTATTTATTAAGCCACTTTGAAAATCGCTGATCCAATGGTCCAAAAAAGTTTACTATTGTGTACAAATTAGTATTTTTTCAAAGTGGCTTAATAAATAGTAAAAAAATTCTAGAAAATGTAAAATTTGGTTTGCAAGTACATATTCATATGGAGAGCATGTTGAACGGTTCGGATCGACCGTTAGGATTTTGAAAACTCAAAAATTGAGCCGTAGCACGGAGGCCTCTATGAGCACTGTCCATCCTTATTTGAATCATTTAATCATATATTTCCCAATTTTGTTTTTACAAATTATTTCTCCTCTAAATCGTTTAATGACCTGTCTTGCTTGTGGAGAAAATTTGATATTAAATCGCAATGATGCTTCAAGAATTTTTTCATGTTATATTTGATCCCTTTTTTTTTCATTTGTTGTTGTTTCTTTAATTGTTATTTATTATTTGGATCTCCGTTTTTTTCATTTGTGTCTTTTATTTTCATTTAAATATATATTTTTCTTAATTTTGTGTGAATGTCAAACAAAAAAGTCTCTTCATATTTTATTCAATCTTCAATCTTATAATATGTCCCCGTTGTAAAGCACGGGCACGGTGCTAGTTATGTATTACAAATATTACAAACTATAATAAAATAAATTATTTTTTAGTGTTTGTTGTCACCACATGTTAGAGCGATCTTTACTTCGCAATATCAGTCTATCTAAATACGTATAACTCCAAAATGAAGTAGATATTAAAAGAAAATCTATCAATAAACATATTTGAACCATGCTTAAAATTGAAGTGATTTTTTTGAAATATACTGAAAATGAGGATATGTTAGATTTTTTATTCATTTTTTTTTCCGATTAACATGTTTCTCATAAGTATTCTGAGTCATATATTCCCTTTCATTTTGATAGAATAATATAAATTAAATCTCACTGTATCATTATAATGTAAGAATATAAAGATATCATCAGTTTTCTCCAATAACTTATATGTAATTATCTATCCAAAGTTATATATGTTGAATATTTTTCATAATCAAAATGTAAATGAAACTAGATAATATTAACAAAAGTTATATATGTTGAATATTTTTCAGAATCAAAATGTAAAAGAAACTGCTAGTTAACATTTGTTAATATTTCTTAATAAATACAACGACTAGTTGGAAAGAAATTAAAGAGTATTTTGCATATTTAATAGCTCTACTATATATAATTAATCTGAGGTTCAACCGAACATTTCATACAAAAAACATGTAAGAACATGCATGTTTAGCCTACTTTACATTCACAAACTAATTGTGTATGAAGACTAGCAAATTTATTTATTATTTTTCCTAAATAATTTATTTATGTATACATTATGTGACTGACGTGTCCGGTGCCTATTCAATTAAAATTTTCGCAAAATTTGTATATTTTAGATACCTTATATTTTGTAGGCATGACTGACGTGTCCGGTGCCTATTCAGGAATAGCGCAGGGGCTAGTATTATTTTAGCTTTGAGATTCGGGCATAACGTATTGAACGGTTAAAATTTTCCAAAAAATCACGCAAAATATGAGATATCTCAGAGGATGCGAATTCAGACCGTATGGCTATATATCTCCGGTAAAAAATTTAGACAATTTTATTTTCTTTTAAAATTCTGAAAACTCTATAATTATGTTTTAGACAAAAATGTTAATTCAAATTGGGACGAAATCCTAAGAGATATCTTTCTCCAATTTTGCAATATTCAAATTAAATGATGATGTACACAAGTAGAAATAAAATAATAAGTAATCGATCTATTTTGTATTGGATTTAAGATGAAGATATGGAATCACTTAACAATTATTTATTTGACAATTTATATAATCTTTAAATTAAATTTTATATTTGTTACTTGATATTTGATACTTGATATGAGTTTCTTTAAATTAAATTTATATAATATTTTTTTCTTTGGGTTGCTAAAAATTTCAAAATTAGTTGATCCAATCTGACTTGTACATTAAACGGTTAACTTCATCTCATATTTAACTAATTAAACGGTTAACTTCATCTCATATATGCTTAAGTATATTGTTTAAGTAACAAATATTTGTTTAAGTATATTGTTGATGCTAAACAATTCATCTCATTGATTATTAACAAAAACTAATGATGTGATATATATTTAGAAACATTTAAGTACACGAGTAATAAAAATAAATGAAAGAAGAAGCATATCAAGACTAAGAGTCAATCAGAACTAGCCTTTTTTCTAGTGACAAAGACATATAATCTCTATGTGAGAGGTCATGGGTTTGAAACCCAGATGAGAAACAAATTTTTTGTTGTAAAAACATGAGTATTAAATAGTTGGGTGGCTTGACCTCCAACTTTACTCAAAATGACTAAGCCTCAATCTGAAGAATAAGTGTCAGGGCTGCCACAATGATAGAGTAGTAACAAGGAAGAGAGATTCAGAGGCGGGGCCAAAATTCAAAGTTCTTGTAAGTTTCCATGTCTTCTTCTATATTTCTTTTCTTGTGAGAATGAATACATTAAGGACAATGCTTTGTTTAAGTTTGGGAAGGAGAACTGACAAATAATTGTATTCGCATTTAAGTCATGTTTATTTCTCGCAAAATTTTAATTTTCGTATTGCATTTAGAGACAAACGAGTCATGTGTCCCCTGCCGTATCCATTTGTGTGTCGTGGTCACCTACTGAAAAAAAGAGCACGACAAAGAAACACAATACATAACCAATATTATTTCTTTATTTTACAATTTTTTACAGTTTTTTCACATTTTTTTTTTACATTTCATCTGATTTTTTCATTGCTATACATACATTTAAATAATTGATCTATGATCTATCTATCTGTTAAGAGATTTAAGTTTCTTAAAACTATTCTAATCCGTCTAATCTAGGGTTGACTGCCACGTGTAATTGCAATTGCGATGATTTGCACAGCACTCTGTCTGGGCTTCACGCATCTGATTGGGCCTAAAATATAAAATGCCTCAAAACTTGTGGGCCGACAAATGGTCTCAAAAAATTTGTAATGATCGTTCATAAACCCTAGGCGAAGTAGAAAGAGAAACTGTAAAAACCCTAATAAGACCTACAGCCGATCCCCTCCTCTGTCTCTCATCCGATTCTCCCGCTGACCTCCTAATAAACCCTATCCTCTTGTAGCTCATTCTTCACAGGTATGGTAGTTTTAATTATTGTTTAATGAATTTAGTGATTCCTATTGAAATTAAGAATTTGCAAGCATATGAGAAATTAGATGTTGAGATTTATTATTGAAATTACAAATTTTATTGTACAACAGAGTTGTGTCAGGAAGGTGTTTGAATAATTGTTTTTGTGAAGGAGAAAGATGATGAAAACCAAGAGATGCGGTATTGATAGGATCAGTAGCTTGCCTGATGAGATTCTCACGTATATCCTATCATTTCTTAGTACAAGAAACGCCGTGCAGACATGCATCTTGTCCAAAAGATGGACAAACACATGGGCATCTGTGCCGGTTCTGGAATTTGACATTGATGAGTTAATGCCAAAGACTTTTGATGGTAACATGGCTGCAAAAATTGTGACCAAATTCGAATTACTTGTGAAAAGAGTGTTGGAGAAACGAGACACATCTTGTGTAATTAATAGACTTCGACTTCAGTTGGATTGTTGTTGGTATTACTTGCCTTACACTCAAGGTGTTGCCGATTGTATTAGTGATGCAATGAAGTTGGAGCCTCGGGAGTGCTCAATCAAACTGCGTTTGTGTGCAAATTTGAATTTGAATACCAATCTGATTTTCACTTGTGCTTCACTAATAGATCTACAGCTGTGGGTTTCTATGAATGTTGTTCCTCATGTAGCTATAGAACCCAACTCAATAAACCTTCCTTGCCTCAAAACCCTAAACCTCACTGGCCGTGTTAGTGATGATTTTTTCCAAAAACTTATGTTAGGGTGTCCAGTGCTTGAAGAATTAGTGCTATCACGTTCTATGGGGATCATTGAGATATGTTCCAACACTTTGAAGAAGTTGGTTATTCGTGATTGTTATAATGGAAATAGATTACAGATTTCCACGCCTAATCTCATGTATTTTGAAATTCATTTCATTGATATATATCCTATACTGGATATAGGGGAAGTTCTTTTGATAAATATGCCATCGCTTGTTGATGCGTTCATCTCTATTCCTAATTGGTATGATGATGATTATGATGAGTATGATTATATTAGTGGGGTCCCCAAGCTTATTGCCAGCTTTTCAAATCTTGAATGCTTAAAACTACAATTTGAGTGCACTGACGAAAAGGTACACTCTTTTGCAACATATTGGAGATAAAAAATCTGCGATGTTTCTACTTTTGCATATTAATTTTGTTGGCATTTCTTAAGGTACTTTGGAAACAAACAAAACCTTTCTTTGGTCATGTTATATGCATATACTTTCAGTTTACATGATATTTGTTTGTTGTTCTTGGAGTAAAGACATCCCATGGCTATAATAAGCATCAAAAGTTCTCATTTATAATTAGCTTTGTGATTTTCCTTTCTTTTGAACATAGTTTTAATTTTACTTTGTGAAAATAGGCACTGAAGAAGGAATTATCTAATTGCCCAGTCTTCAACAACTTAAAGTGTCTGAAACTTGTGAGTTTGGGTTTCTATGTCTTTGATCTGGCACCATTTTTCCTTCATCGCTCACCTAAACTACAAGAGCTCACCTTGCAAAACTTCTATGTAATTTCTCTCTCTCTCTCTCTCTCTATCTCTCTCTATTGCTACTGGTTATCTTTTCCGTGCCTCAATTGAGGAGGCAGATAAAAACATAGTCAATTAATGAGATAGTCTAAAAATCCAAATTTATTGAACAAAGAAAATGGCAAGCTTTGAGTATTTACAGAGTCAATAGATATACTACAAATGAAATTTATGCAACATGTTTTGTTACTATAGATTACACGGGCTGCAACATGGGCTGCAACTCCGGAGGGACTATGTGATGCATTAGTCCAGCGGGAGTTCCTTAAGACCGTTAGAATTGTAGGATTTAAAAATGATAATGGATTTGTTGATCAGCTGATCAATAAGTTGTCTGTTCATGTTAAGATCATTGGTGAAATTGTGCGGGTTTGATTCCCACTTTTTCCCCCTCTTTTGTTATGTAATGCCACTGAGCTTCTATAATTTTAATGTTTAGTTATTTCTCTTTGATATTTTTATGTTGATGTGATTATGTACGAGGTTTGCTAATGCAACATCCTTGTGATCTGAGAGCTGTATTTAAGCAAGTTTTGTTTGATCTTCAAATGATTCGATTAAAAAACTCTAAGAGAGATACTGGTAGTGTTGCAGGAAAAGAACATATCAGGAGCAGGTCAGATAGGTTCAATTAAATTTGCTCTTTAGAAATGGTTTCTGGACCTTGGCGTATATTTCTTTATTGGTAATTTCATACGAAACATATATGTCATTGAAAAAATTGCAAGAAAAAATTGCAAGCTACTAGGAAGGACTTGTAGGAGAGTTGACTGCCACGTGTAGTTGCAATTGGAATGATTTGCACAGCACTCTGTCCGGGCAATCTATAAAAACATGTTATTATTTGTAGATAGCTTCAACCCCAAAAAATTTTACTATGGTAACTTTACAATTACATTCAAAATTAGTACTAAGCTAACCTCATACGATTCGCACCAAATTGGTACTATATGCTTGTCCATATGCCTTCTTAAGCATGATACAATGTAAATATCTCAACTAAATCTTAAATAAACAATATTTATTTACTATGTTTCTAAACAATGTAAAAAACCATACACAACATCTAAACAAGCATTTATTACTAATTTTACATCAGTAGCATCAAGTTCAGATATAAGTAAACAAAAAGAATACAAGGCGCAAGTTTAATTTGTCAAAATCTATTTATTGGTTCCCCTCTTTTTTACTCTACAATCAACATATATATATCCCTTGCCTTCTTTCTATCTAAATTAAATTGCGTACATAGATGACACGTGTAACTCTGCAATCTAACCGGTACCGGCAACGCCGAGATCGGGTTTACCATCATCTGCTCCGGCACCAAAGACGGGCCCACCCAAGCCGGCCGCATCCTTGACCTTATCCTCCAACTTATTGACCGCCACCGGGCGCAGTGTGGTAGGTGGTGGCGGTGAAAGACCCCTTGGGTTGTGCTCCTTGAGCACCTGACATTAATCTTTTTTTTTTATTGTAAAACTGATATTGATTTGAATAATACAACATTACAACTAGAGACGTGAGATTTGGTTTGTAGAAATCGAACGAAAGAAAAGAAAGAGAATGGGGAAAGAATGTATATATATGAAGAAGTTACTAGGTAGGACACGTAGGACAGTAGACTGCCACGTGTCCGGAAGAATTTAAGGATGGTGGGACGCGTGTAATTGCAATTGCAATGATTTGCACAGCACTTTGTCTGGGCTTCTACTTGGGCCTAAATATAAAATTCATTAAAACTTGTGGGCCGAGAAATGGTCTCAAAAAATTTGTGATGATCGTTCATGAACCATAATGTTTTTTGAGGCTCTAGTTGGTCCGTTACAGGAAAAACCCTAAACCCTAAATAGCGTCTTTCGCACTCATTACCTCACGACCCTCTTCCTTCCCTCTATCGCTGCCGATTCTTCACAGGTATGAGATAAGAAATTTCCAATGATATGAGAAATGAGATGTTTTAATATATACTGAAATTACAAATTTTATTGTACAACAGATGTTGTGCCAGGAAGGTGTTTGAATAATTGTTTTTGTGAAGGTGAAAGATGATGCATACCAAGAGATCAGTAGCTTGCCTGATGCTATCATTTCTTAGTACAAGAAAGGCTGTGCAAACATGCATCTTGTCCAAAAGATGGATAAACACATGGGCATCTGTGCCGGTTTTGGAATTTGACATTAAAGAGTTTGAGTCAATGCCAAAGATTGTTGAGGGTAAAATGGCTATAAAATTTGTGACCGAATTCGAATTACTTGTGAAAAATGTGTTGGAGAAACGAGACAAATCCTGTGTGATTAACAGATTTCTACTTTGGTTGGATTGTCGTCGGGTTTGCTTGCCTTGCACTCAAGTTGTTGCCGATTGTATTAGTGATGCGATGAAGTTGGGGCCTCGAGAGTGCTCAATCAAATTGGATTCATGGGCAAGTTTCAATTTAAATACCGATCTGATTTTCACTTGTGCATCACTAATAAATTTACAGCTGTGGGCTTTTAGATTTGTTGTTCCTCATTTAGCTATAGAACCCAACTCAATAAACCTTCCTTGCCTCAAAACCCTAAACCTCACTGGCTTTGTTTGTGATGATTTTTTCAAAAAGCTTTTGTTAGGGTGTCCAGTGCTTGAAGAATTAGTGCTATCATTTTTTATGGGGATCGTTGAGATATGTTCCAACACTTTGAAGAAGTTGGTTATTCGTGATTATTATAATGGAAATAGATTACAGATTTCCACGCCTAATCTCATGTATTTTGAAATTCATTTCATTAATATATATCCTATACTGGATATAGGGGATGTTCTTTTGATAAATATGCCATCGCTTGTTGATGCATTCATCTCTATTCCTATTGGTATGATGATTACGATGAGTATGATTATATTAGTGGGGTCCCCAAGCTTATTGCCAGCTTTTCAAATCTCGAATGCTTAAAGCTACAATTTGATTGCACTGACGAAAAGGTAAACTCTCTTTGCAACATATTGGAGATAAAAATCTGCGATGTTTCTACTTTTGCATATTAATTTTGTTGGCATTTTTTAAGGTACATTGAAAACAAACAAAACCCTTCTTTGGTCATGTTATATGCATATACTTTCAGTTTACGTGATATTTGTTTGTTGTTCTTGGAGTAAAGACATCCCATGGCTATAATAAGCATCAAAAGTTCTCATTTATAATTAGCTTTGTGATTTTCCATTTTTGTTTTTTCTATTGAACATAGTTTTAATTTTACTTTGTGAAAATAGTTGCTGAAGAAGGAATTCTCTAATTGCCCAGTCTTCAACAACATTAAGCATTTGGAACTTTTGAGTTCGAGTTTCCATGTCTTTGATCTTGCACCATTTTCCTTCATCACTCACCTAAACTACAAGAGCTCACCTTGCAAAACATCAATGTAATCTCTCTCTCTCTCTCTCTTCTCTATTGGTACTGGTTATTTTTGCATGCCTCAATTGAGGGAGCCAGACAAAAACATAGTCAATTCATGAGATATCTAAAAATCCAAATTTATCGAATAAAGAAAATGACAAGTTTTGGGTATTTACAGAGTCAATTGATATACCCCGAAATGGTCTTTGATTAGGAAGTTAACAATAAAGTAAAGGCCGTGTAAAACCAGGTGTTGTTCATATTACCCCCTCAAGTAAGCTCTTGTAGAAGGGTCCATATATGATCAATGAAATATACGTAACTTGTTTTTTTACTATAAAAGGCATGGGCTGCTGCTCCTGAGGGACCGGGTGATGCATTAGTCCAGCGGGAGTTCCTTAAGACTGTTAGAATTGTAGGATTTGATAATGATAATGGATTTGTTGATCAGCTGATCAATAAGTTGTCTGCTCATGTTAAGATCATTGGTGAAATTATGCTGGTTTGATTGCCGCTTACCCCCCCCCCCCCCCCCCCCTTCTTTTGTTTGGTTATTATGTAAATTGTTATGGTTTCTGTAATGCAACAGAGATTCTATAATTTTATCGTTTAGTTATTTCACTAGTACAAAAAACCCCTTCACCGACCCTCAATCACCGACTGTTTTAATATGTAACAGTCGGTGTAGAGACTGCTGGTAAAATCGTAAATAAGAACAATCTCAACACCGACTGTTCTCTTACAAAAAACCGTCAGTAAACCAACACCGACTGTTTTTTAAAAAAAACAGTCGGTGTTGCTCATACCCTACACCGACTGTTTTTTAAAAAAACAGTCGGTGTTGAGCAATCACCAACACCGACTGTTTTTTTAAAAACAGTCGGTGTTGCTCATACCTACACCGACTGTTTTTTACAAAAAACAGTCGGTGTTGGTGATTGCTCAACACCGACTGTTTTTTGAAAAAACAGTCGGTGTTGGTGATACCTACACCGACTGTTTTTTAGAAAAACAGTCGGTGTTGAGCTAACAAAATTTAGTTCGCAGTTTATAACTTTCGATCAGCCGCGAAATATTTCATTTTCCCTCTTCTTCGCTGAAAACCCTCCCAAAATTTCTCTCTTTCGATCAGCCTCGCGATCTCCCAAACACCCCGCACCAGCACCCGAGCACCCGAGCACCTCTGCGATCGCCTTGCTGCCTCGCCCCGCGATCGCCCCGCGATCGCCTTGCTGCCTCGCCCCGCGATCTCCCAAATCAGCCTCGCGATCGCCTTGCTGCCTCGCCCCGCACCAGCACCCGAGCACCGCTGGAGCGCGGAGGAGGAGTGCGTTGTGCGCCCGAGCACCCAAGCACCCGAATTCTGTCCGATAGCGCGGAGGAGTGCTTTTCTGGCCGATAGCGAGCGTCTGATCTCCAAGCGGATGCGACGTGGAGGAGTGCTTTTCCAGAAAAAAGAAGTTTAAAAAAATCTTTGGTTTTATTTATGATTATTTACTGTATTATGGGGTTAATTGAGGTTCAAGCATTGAGTTGGCATGAATGTTTCGCAACAGGTAATGCACCGTGATCTGAAGCCTGAGAACTTCCTGCATGTGAGGAAAGATGAAGATTCTGAGCTCAAGGCTACTGATTTTGGGCTCTCTGTTTTATTGAGGAAGGTAAATATATGTTAACTTAAAAGATAAATTTTCTTTTATAATTTCCTTTTCTTTAAAATATATTATCGGTTCGTAAAATGATATAAAAAAACACTTTGGAAAGCTACTGAGCCAGTTGCTTTGTACCAGCCAGGCAGCAAAAGGCATATGTACCTGTAACTGGTACTATACATAGTTACTACTGGGATGCAACATGTATAATGTAAATTTTAACTGCCGAAGATTATATTAAATAATGCAACATGTATAATGCAAAAGGCATATGTACCATGGCCTTCTATTTCAAATGATGCGAAGGATCTCATCAGAAAAATGCTAACAAAAGATCCGAAGAGACGGACTTACCGCTGCGGAAGCTCTTGGTTACGAACAAATTAAAGAAACTAGCACTTAAGGTTGGCTACGCACACTTAATTTTAAACCATTCTTACGGTATTCTGTTAGATTTTTCCAAGAGCTCATTCTTGCGGTATTCTGTTATTTCTGTAGGTGATAGCTGAGAGCCTCTCAGATGAGGATGCAAAAGGATTGAAACAAATGTTAATAACATGGATACAGATGGTAGTGGCACAATTACATTTGACGAATTGAAAATTGGTTTGTCGAGATTAGGTTCCCAGCTAGCCGAAGGGGAAGTGAGACAGCTCTTGGATGCAGTACGAATTTGAGTTTTCAACATTTGTTGTTATTAGTTTGAGTATAGAGCATTGCTGAATATATAATATAGTGCTGTTTTCTCAGGCTGATGTGGACAGGAGTGGGGCCATAGATTACATTGAGTTCATCACTGCCATGATACATCGCCATAAGCTTGACGAGGAGGGGAATCTGAGAAAGGCAGTTGATTATTTTGACAAAGATCGAAATGGGTAAGCACAATGAAATTTGCCATTTTTAATCAATTCCATAGGTTGCTGTTTAGATGTGCTAATTCTTGAAGGGTTTTGTGTAGGATCCGAGCAAGTTGTCGGCGTACCGGGACAGGCGGTTTCCTGGTACACAGGAGGAGTATGAGCAAGCTCTACTGGCTTCCATCACTCTCTACATTGGCAACATGTCTTTCTACACCACTGAGGAGCAGGTACCGATTCGTACCAGTTGATTCTGTCTTGCAACGGTTGGGTCTAGTTTGTGTTAGATTATGTCTTTTATTTGAAAATTTGTGAACCAAGCAGTTCAATGAATCCCGACTTGTAACTGTTAACTTGGTTATCTTGTGCTGATACTGGTTTTTGTACTTAAAAATGTTCAATTATACTGTCTTTTAGATAGCAAAAGTTCTGAAATTCCTGTAAAATAAATACATTAAACTAGTTGGACCATTTTGCTTATATGAATTTTTTGTAGTAAAAATTTTAAAAAGGCGTGATATATTGACAGGTGTATGAATTGTTCTCCAGAGCTGGTGAGATAAAGAAAATAATAATGGGACTTGACAAGAACAGCAAGACTCCCTGTGGCTTCTGTTTTGTTTCGTAAGTTGCTATTTTTTTTTTTCATTTCTTTTGTTTTCAAAACAAAAGAAGTTGGTGGGTCTAGTTGTCATGCAAACGGGTTTCTTAAAGGGTGACTAGGGTTTTCACTGAAGTGAGAAACAGGTAAGAAGAGAGATAGCAAAGACAGCGGGGCACAGAGTATTTCTCTAAAAAGGGACATGTAATTCTAATCCATTATTACTGATTTTGTATTAATATTGGACTCTTAAATAGACTTCACAAAATTTTGCAAAATTTTGTGGGAAAATATTGATTTAGTCAAAAGCGAATCGACAATAATTTGGTTGAAGCTTCCAGGTTCAATGCTTTTCATTTATGTTTGATCTTGCAATCCTGGAACAACACATGATATATCAAGTGTACTGCTAAATTATAGTTTTTGTTTTTCATTTGATTGTGACTCCAACTATACCGAGCAAAAGTTCAACTTTCATGTTTGCAGATGCAAAATATTTTAACTTTCATATTTGCAGTTGCCAAAAGATAAAATATTATACATGTTATATATCCTCTAGACTCTGCATGGTTATATGCTGGGGGAAGAAAAGAGGGGCAATTTCATACCTTCATAGACATTTTATGAGGGTTATATGTGATATTTTCCATGTTTTAAATGGGCATATAAACATTTTGTGTTGTAGTGATACACAATATTATGTGAATGAAATTGTTGCTTCTTATTTACTTTTTTATTTGGTTTCTTTTATTCTTAGGTTCTATTCCAGGGAAGATGCGGAGGATGCAGTGAAGTACATAAGCGGTACAATGCTGGATGACCGGTTCTTAGGTTCTTATGTATAATTTTTTTTGTAGCTTTTAATTGAAAGTAGCTAATCAAAGTTGTTGTATAAAAGTTCTATTTGGTCATAGTAATTTTGCACTAATATATGAATTTGAGTGGAAGAATATGAGAGCATTAAATGAGTCATTTGACTGGGCTATCCTTTGATTACTTTGCAAAATACAAGTCACCGAATTTTGACTTGCCAGTTGTCACGTCTACAGGTGCAAATAAAAAAAAAAAAAAAAAATTTCGGTGCTGGGCACCTATACCGACGGTTTTTTCAAAAAAACAGTCGGTGTTGGGCGCCTACACCGACTGTTTTGTCCAAAAAACAGTCGGTGTTGGGCGCCTACACCGACTGTTTTTTCCAAAAACAGTCGGTGTTGGGCGCCTACACCGACTGTTATTCACCCGTCAGTAAAGATTTATCTATACCGTCGCCGCCATCACCGACGCCTCAATAACAGTCGGTAAAAGGGTTTTTTAACAGTCGGTGAAGGGGTTTTTTGTACTAGTGTTTCTCTTTGATATTTCTATGTTGATGTGATTATGTACGAGGTTTGCTAATGCAATATGCTTGTGACCTGAGAGTTGTATTTAAGCAAGTTTTGTTGTTTGGTCTTCAAATGATTTGATTAATAGCTCTAAGAGAGATACTTGTAGTGTTGCAGGAAAAGAAAAGATCAGGATCAGATAGGGTCAGTTCAGTTTGCTCTTTAGAAATGGTCTTTTCAAGTTTCTGGAGCTTGTCTTATATTTCTTTATTGATCATTTGAAATGTTGATCGTTTCCGGTTTGAGTCAGATCTAGGAAGCATGTTTAAGTCATTTTAGAATCGGGAATTTAGATTGGATAGAGTCGGGAATTTAGATTGGATAGACTGAAGTCAATTCTTTTAGGTGATGTGTTGTGGACTAAAACTAAGGAGGCCTAAATTGATTATTTCAACTTAGGCCGGTCAAAATTATTCATGTTTGGTTGAAGTCTAAAGTTAAATAATGGCTTAAGGTATTCTCTTTGGTTAGAGTTGGTGTAGGGCTAGAGTTTTAGAGGCCTTAGTTAATTAATTATTAATAATAAGATATTAATTATATAATTATATATTAATAATAATTATGAATAATAAGATACTAATTATATAATATTAATATATTAATAATAACTATAATATATTATATATTATTATAATAATTATTTAATATTTGAACAATATAAGATATTAATTATATAAGTATATATTAATAATAATTATTAATAATAAGATACTAATTATGTAATATTAATATATTAATAATATAATATATTATAATATTATTATAATAATTATTTAATATATTACCAATATAACATATTAATTATATAATTATATATTAATAAAAATTATGGATAAAAAGATACTAATTATATAATATTATTATAATAATTATTTAATATATTAACAATATAAGATATTAATCATATAATTATATATAATAATAATTATTAATAATAAGATACTAATTATGTAATATTAATATATTAATTATAACTATAATATATTATAATATTATTATAAGAATTATTTAATATATTAACAATATAAGTCATGTTGTGATTTTGTGGTATATGAAAACAATCAGTCATGTTGTGATCTCTGTTGAAATTTGCTTTGCTGTGGTGCATTTGTTTCATTCAGACTGCTTGGTTATGTTTGATTTGCGGGAATAATTTAGGTAAGGTTAGGACTTGTAATCAAGTAAATGTTTGTTTTTCTAATCCTTGGCATGAGTTGAGCTCGCAAGTTATAGAGTTTGAGCCGAGCTAAAGGCTCAAACTCATTAAATTGAGCCGAGTTTTTTTCTCCAAGACCGAGCCGAACCTGAGTTGAACTTGTTTAGTTATATGACAAGCTGAGCTGAGTTTTGAGCCAAGTTAGCTCATTAGCAGCCTATATACGATCCGTTTTCACTCCTACTTCAAGTTCTTTCAAACTGATTTCTAATAGCCCCGATTTTTCCGAAAAACAGTCTTAAAATTCAAACGGTGATTCAAACGCTCTTTTCCTCTCACTAGTACAAAAACCCTTTCACCGACTGTTAAAAAATTCCTATACCGACTGTTATTGAGGCGTCAGTGATGGCGCCGGCGGTATAGGTATATCTTTACTGACGGATAAATAACAGTCAGTGTAGACACCTACACCGACTGTTTTTTATAAAAAACAGCCGGTGTTGGCTACCTACACCGACTGTTTTCTATAAAAAACAGCCGGTGTTGGACACCTACACCGACTGTTTTCTATAAAAAACAGCCAGTGTTGGACACCTACACCGACTGTTTTCTATAAAAAACAGCCGGTGTTGGACACCTACACCGACTGTTTTTTATAGAAAACAGTCGGTGTAGGCATAAAATTTTGGCATGATTCTATTTATATCGGGGCTAGCCTCCATATTTTTGCTAGCAATATATTACTATTCAGCATTAATTGACATTAATTAGAATATTATGCAAATAATTTGAGCAACACAATATAAACAACATAACTCATATTTCATTAACAAAAAAACACACTATAAGAAATATGTAGTTGCATCCGCACATATAAGAAAACACACTCATATTTAGTTCAAGCAGGAACTAAGGCAGGAAATAAACATATAAGAAAAGAGGACCAAAATAAGTTTAAGGGCAAATGGAATTTATCTGTAAGATGGTGGGTGCTGTTTGCAAAAAAAAAGAGAGCCTATAATTAACTTGTACAAAAGAATTGGTTATTTGGAGGAATACATTGGCTGGCATCAGATGGCAGAAAGTGCATCTCTGTAATTTTAGATATTTCTGTATCTTCACCAGAGTCTGATCCTGGGACTGGATAAGACTGATACACCTCTGGAACACTGGTTCAGCAAATTGTGAAAAGCCTGGACCAAGTGCCTAAAAAAAAAAGGAAGAAGAACACTATGAACACATTTATAAATTCAAAAGAATTATATCAAACAATGTATTTCATAGTAAGGTGTGTCATTTCAACAAACATATGCATGGCAAAACAATTATACTGGAGAGATAGATACAAGTTATGAAAGGTAACTCTTAGCAAGTCGATCAAAAAAATATTTTGCTTAAAACAATACGTGTTAAACATCAATAAGAAGAATAAAGGAGATACCTGAGCTATGGAAGTAAAACACTCGAGTAAAGGAAAAAGATCCGTGTCAGCATTTGCATTAGAGAATTTATGTGTAACGTACCCCTCTCCTTAAAATTTTAAGAAAAAAGAAAAAGAGAACCAATTATTCAAATTTGACAACATATTAGTGGAAGCTAAGAAATATACCTGGTTTAACTCTGCACCAACTGCATCAGCAA
The DNA here is from genome assembly GCA_025461045.1 of Carex parvula. Lineage (NCBI taxonomy): Eukaryota > Viridiplantae > Streptophyta > Magnoliopsida > Poales > Cyperaceae > Carex > Carex parvula. The sequence continues at coordinate 630,900 of JAJGRW010000229.1, read as the reverse complement.
GTGTGCCAATAGCATCATACAAGATTCGAAGATTCTTTCTCTACATTAATAAAAACAACAACAAGATGCAAAACAGAAAATACAAGTAAAGGCACTGTTTTATATTGAGATTGAATGCAAGTGTGCGTCAATAGACAGTTTTATAGTTACTATGCTCGACAAAAGGCACTGTTTTATATTGAGATTGAATGCAAGTAATATGATTAAATAGTTAAGGAGATTGCAAAAAATAAATTAAAATTGGGATCTGATCTACAGGCAACATGAAATGGAAATTGAGCAATTGATGAATCAATCGTACGTAGTTGGAAGTTCTGTTGAGCAATTGAGAATGAATACAAGTGACCAAAAGTTCTATTGCAAAAAAGGTCTAATAAACTATAAAATTATAATCAAAGTAATTTGCGAAAGACTAAACATTTGGTGTTGCAAATCACAAGTGAGCAAGGTGAGAAAGAAGTAGGAATGTACCTACGAATAGGTTCTGACTCTTTAAAAGATAAACAGATCAACAACACTTCCACCTTTTAACACCTACAATTCAAAGAACAGGACCAGTACTAAGAACATTTGCTAATATATTTTTTTTTACTATTATTACTATTTAACAAAATGCAGAAAATAGCATTACAAATTAAAATCAAGTTTCTAAAAGGCTGATGTATTAAACAAAGGCATGCCAACAAGCAACACATTGCAAAAATTTAACTAATAAATATAAACCTAAGTGGACATCAAAATTAGAGGTCCAGTTGAAACCTAAGGTTGCTGGTGAAAATCTCAATTTAGTTTTTGATTTTGAGTTACATTGTGAAATTGAATGAATTTTACACTTACCCTCCTCTCTCCTTTATATGAGAAGAAATATGCAAGTCAGTCCCTATTCTCTACTTATTTTTAATAAAAGGATAACCCCAAATAAAGAAACAGACATTACAAAGAAATATAATATGCAAGTCAGTTCCAGATATTTCTGATCTTTTCCCATATCAAAATAAAACTATAATCATTTAAGCTTGGTACATACCTTTATTGCAAGAAATACCGATAATGCAAGAACATCTCCTGTTTGAACAAATGAAATAACCAATTAAAAAAAATAACAATAAAATATAACAACAAAGAATGTGAACCAAGTTCAGTTCATTAGCTTCTTTGAAGTCTATTTTCAACCATTTGTCAAATCTAATTCTAAATCAATAGAGAGAGAATATTAAATCTGACAGCAATTTTTGTAGCATTAGGTGAAACAAAAAACAAAGAAACCAGCACATGAAGTAATAAAAGAAGAACCTGGGTCGAAGGGGAAGGAGGTGGTAAGATCATAGGAGGTAAAGAGCCCAACATCATCTCAAACTCAAATCCTAGAATCTCGTCAAGAAAAGAAAGAAGGAAGCACACGTTTATAACCCAAAACATACAAATCACCTTCGATCAGTGGATTTGAAAAGGATAGGTAGGGAAGAGCAGAACCAATGCATCAGGGACCACGCGAAAGCTGCTTCGTACCAGTGGCAGCAGTGAGCTCCTCAGGCTGCCGCGCACACCTTCTCCTCTGCGAACTCCTCAGGCGGTCTCCGGTGAGGCCGCGCACTCCTCCGTGACTCTCTCTGTCTTCGCGATTTCACAGACCAAAAATTAGATTAGCGGGTACAAGGTTTGGCTAGCGGGTGGGATTTTAGTGTGGGGCTCCGATCAGGAGAAGGAACTGAGGGAGTACCGTGTCAGGAGAAGGGTTTGGCGGAGAAGGGTAAGGAGAAGGTTTTGAAGGAGAAGGGTCAGGAGAAGAGTTTGGCGAAGAGTGAATTGAAATTGAAAAGAGGGAAATGAAATTTTAGAAGGCTTTGGCGGCTGATCGGAGGAGATAAACCCGCGAAGAAAAATTTTCAGAGAAATAAAAACACTGACGGTTCCGAACTTTGTTTAGAAAAACAGCCAGCAAAAAAACGCAACACTGACGGTTCGAACTAAAACCGGTGTAGGGTATCACTAACACCGACTGTTTTTTAAATAAACAGTCGGTGTTGCTCATACCCTACACCGACTGTTTTTTACAAAAAACAGTCGGTGTTGGTGACTGCTCAACACCGACTGTTTTTTCTAAAAAACAGTCGGTGTAGGGTATGAGCAACACCGACTGTTTTTAAAAAACAGTCAGTATTGGTGACTGCTCAACACCGACTGTTTTTTAGAAAAAACAGTCGGTGTAGGGTATGAGCAACACCGACTGTTTTTATAAAAAACAGTCGGTGTTGGTTCACTGACGGTTTTTTGTAATGGAACAGTCAGTGTTGAGGTTCTTCTTATTTACGATTTTACCAGCAGTCTCTACACCGACTGTTATATATTAAAACAGTCGGTGGTTGAGGGTCGGTGAATGGGTTTTTTGTACTAGTGTCTTCGCTAATCAAATTCACAAGTTCATAAATCCATTTTCTCTTACCGGTAGGTCACAACGCAAATTCATTAATTCATAAATAACAGTCCTTTTTTTAGGGGCTCTTGAATTGAGAAATAAGTAAACAAAAAGAAAAAGAAAAAGATGAGGATTCAAATGCCTTCATTTTTTTATGCCTCCACCATGCCTCTATTTTTAAAACGTTAATAACTCCAAATGTAAATCATAAACGTCAAAATAAAACTGTTAGATGTGATCTATATTATTTTCTCTATGAGCTCATAAAAAATTTATCACATTTTGGTTTTGTTTTTATGTGAATCAATAAGTTAAAAAATCAACGTTTAGAAATTATCCACATTATATAGTACGTTTTTACAAGCTCTTGATGACAACCAAAACAAAGTTGAAATATCATAATTTTTTACACATGCATAGATAAAATTATGTGATCATATCTAACAGTTTTATTTTGACTTTTAAGTTTTAAATTTTGAATTATTAATGTTTTTAAAAATAGAAGCACGATGGAGGCACACAAAAAAAGAGAGTTTAATTTGTCAAAGTTATTTAGTACACCTCTTTTTTACTCTATAATCAAGACACACACGTTGCCTTCTTCCTAACTAAATTAAATTGCATACATAGATGACACGTGTAACTCAACAATCTAGCCCGTACCGGAAACACCGAGATCGGGTTTACCATCATCTGCTCCGGCACCAAAGAAAGGCCCACCCAAGCCGGCCGCATCCTTGACCTTATCCTCCAACTTATTGACTAGCAACCCCGGCTCGTCCTTGTCAGACCCTATGGACATTCTCGGTCGATCTTCTGTGGCGGCACCGGGCGCAGCGTGGTAGGTGGTGGCGGTGAAAGATCCCTTTGGTTGTGCACCTGACATTAATCTTTCTGTTTTATTGCAAAATTGATACTGATGGAAAAATAGAAATAACAAGTACTGAGTGAGATTTGGTTTGTAGAAATCGAACGAAAGAAAGAAAGAGAATGGGAAAACATTATATTTATGAGGAAGCTACTAGGAAGAACACGTAAGAGAGTTGAATGAATTTTATGGCGAAAATATTAATCTTTTTGTTTTATTGCACAGCACTCTGTCTGGGCTTCACGCTTCTACTTGGGCCTAAAATATAAAACTTGTGGGCCGACAAGGGGTCCAAGAAAATTTGTGATGATCGTTCATGAACCATATTGTTTTGTTTTTTGAGGCTCTAGTTGGTCCGTTAAAGAAAGAAATAAGAGAAATGGGAGAAACCCTAAATCGATCCTCTTGCTTTCCCCTATCGCTGCCGATTCTTCACAGGTATGAGATAAGAAATTTCCAATGATACGAGAAATTAGATGCTTTAATTTATATTGAAATTATAAATTTTATTTTACAACGGAGAAAGTGTTTGAATAATTGTTTTTGTGAAGGTGAAAGAAAGATGATGAATACCAAGAGATGTGGTATTGATAGGATTAGTAGCTTGCATGATGAGATTCTCACATATATCCTATCATTTCTTAGTACAAGAAACGCCGTGCAGACATGCATCTTGTCCAAAAGATGGACAAACACATGGGCATCTGTGCCGGTTCTGGAATTTGACATTGAGGAGTTAATGCCAAAGACTTTCGATGATAAAATGGCTGTAAAATTTGTGACCAAATTCGAGTTACTTGTGAAAAGTGTGCTGGAGAAACGAGACAAATCCTGTGTGATTAACAGATTTCGACTTTGGTTGGATTGTTGTGGGGTTCGCTTGCCTTGCACTCAAGTTTATGCTGATTGTATTAGTGATGCGATGAAGTTGGGGCCTCGAGAGTGCTCAATCAAATTGCTTTCTTGGGCATGTTTGAATTTAAAATACGATCTGATTTTCACTTGTGCATCACTAATAGATCTACAGCTGTGTTTTTAGAACTGGTCTAGCTATAGAACCCAACTCAATAAACCTTCCTTCCCTCAAAACCCTAAACCTCACTGGCCGTGCTAGTGATGATTTTTTCAAAAAGCTTTTGTTAGGGTGTCCAGTGCTCGAAGAATTAGTAATATCATGTTCTAAGGGGATCATTGAGATATGTTCCAACACATTGAAGAAGTTGGTTATTCATCACTGGTATGAAGAAAATAGATTACAGATTTCCACGCCTAATCTCCTATACTTCGAAATTCGTATCATGACTATAATGGATATGGGGGATATTCTTTTGCTTAATATGCCATCGCTTGTTGATGCATTTATCTCTATTCCTGTTTGGTCTTACAAGGATGATTATATTACTGGGGTCCCTAAGTTTATTGCCAGCTTTCCAAATCTTGAAATCTTAAAGTTAGAATTTGATTGGATCGACGAACAGGTACACTCTCTTTGCAATATATTTGAGACAAAATCTGTGATGTTTTGTACTTTTACATATGCATTTTGTTGGCATTTTTTAAGGTTCCTTGAAAATAATACTTCAGTGTACATGATATTTGTTTGTAGTTCTTGGAGTAAACACATACCATGGCTATAATAAGCATCCAAAGTTCTCATGTATAATTAGCTTTGTGATTTACCTTTTTTGCTTTTTCTATTGAACATAATTTTAATTTTACTTTGTGAAAATAGGCACTAAAGAAGGAATTCTCTAATTGCCCAGTCTTCAACAGCTTAAAGCGTGTGGAACTTGTGAGTTTGGGTTTCAATGTCTTTAATCTTGCACCATTTTTCCTCCATCGCTCACCTAAACTACAAGAGCTCACCTTGCAAAACATCTGTGTAATCTCTCTCTCTCTCGCTCTCTCTGTTTTGCTACTGGTTATTTTTCCCATGCCTCAGTTGAGGAGGCGGACAAAAACATAATCAATTAATGAGATAGTCTAAAAATCCAAATTGATATACTAGAAATGGTCTTTGATTAGGAAGTTAACAATATGGTAAAGGCCGTTTGAAACCAGGTGTTGTTCAAATTACCCCCTCAAGTAAGCCGTCGATATATGATCCAATGAATTGCATGTAACTTGTTTTGTTACTATAAAAGACAGGGGATATTGCTCTGGAGAGACCGAGTGATGCATTAGTCCAGCGGGCATGGGCTACGGCTCCGGAGGGACCGAGTGATGCATTAGTCCAGCGGGAGTTCCTTAAGACCGTTAGAATTGTAAGATTTAAAAATGATAATGGATTTGTTGATCAGCTGATCAATATGTTGTCTGCCCATGTTAAGATCATTGGTGAAATTATGCGGGTTTGATTCCCGCTCCCCCCTCCCCTCTTTTGTTAGATTATTTTGTAAGTTGTTGTGGTTTCTGTGATGCAACTTTGTTGTATTAATGCCACTGAGCTTCTATAATTTTATCGTTTAGTTATGTCTCTTTGATATTTTTAAGTTGATATGATTAAGGACGAGGTTTGCTAATGCAACATCCTTGTAATCTGAGAGCTGTATTTAAGCCAGTTTTGCTGTTTGGTCTTCAAATGATTCAATTAAATAGCTCTAAGAGAGATACTGGTAGCGTTGCAGGAAAAGAACAGATCAGGACCAGATCAGATAGGGTGAATTAAGTTTGCTCTATAGAAATGGTTTCTGGACCTCAGCGTATATTTCCTTGTTGGTCATTTCAAATGTTGATCGTTTCAGGTTTAAGTAAATCTAGTTAGCATGTTTGACTTGCAAGATTTATAAGCTGATTTTAGATGATTGGAATTATGTTACAGTGGAACTATAGGTATTTGAGTACCATATATGGACTAGTATTCAAATAAGAAACACACAAGGCAGAACAATGCAGATTAATTTCCTCTAGTCTGAAATCCGAAGTGATATATATGTAATTTTTTATGATGATGTTATATTAATTGTCATAACACAACAAGAATAAGTGACTTTTTGTGAGGGTAAAAAGTGACTTTTCGCGACGGATTACCGTCATAACTGTGCTTTTTATATTCGCGACGGTACTTTTCGCGACGGAGAACCGTCATAAATGGGCTTTTTCCCTCGCGATAAGTGCCTGCTTTGTTGTTGTGTAATTAAAGTAATTTGCTATAAAAAGCTTATGCTTCCAACCTTCAAAAAAAAATTTGCTATAAAAAGGGAAGATGATATTAATATATTACATTTCTATTCAAATTTTGATATTGTAACTATAAATATTTTAAAAATATATGAATTTAAAGTAATTTCATATGAAACATATATGTCATCTAAAAGAAAAATGCAAAAAATGTATTACTAAAATTAATAATCTCCATTCTTATATTATGCATGTAGTTGTCCTGATCCGCCAACGGCTGAGATTGAAAGATGAATTTTCGAATTGAATATCAGCTCTTCAATCACATAATATGTCTTCTTTTAATTAAATACAGAAGTCTAAATTTAGTTAAAAACATACTCGCTATACAAACTGCTACATGGTTTGTCATAATTAAAATTGAATGAATCCCTAGCAATTCGTTTCCTTATTTATCCTTACAGCTATCTCTGATTCCTGCAATTAAATTATTTCCTTATTTCTCTGTTTCCTCTGTTTCATTTCTCCTCTTCCTCTATATTTTCGACAATGAAAATGGAAACAATCATATCTTTCCAAATTTTGTTTAGAGTTGTGAATAGATGAAGAGCAGATCTTGTGCTAATGGAAACAATCACATATTTCTGATCTGGAGAGAAAATGAAGAACATCTAGAACTTTAGTATAGAGAAATAATCTGTAGAGAAATTCCATTGTTAAAATAATTTCCATCATGAATATATATGTAGAGTATGTAAATCCTTATTTGAATCATTTAATCATATCTTTCTCTATTTTGTTTTTTTTACAAATCCTTTATCCTCTAAATCGTTTAATGACATGTCTTGCTTGTGGAGAAAATTAGATATTAAATCGCAAGGATACTTCAAGAATTTTTTTCATGATATATTTGATCCTTTTTTTTTTCATTTGTTGTTGTTTCTTTTATTGTTATTTATTATTTGGATCTATGTCAAACAAAAATGTCTCTTCATATTCTATTCAATCTTATAATATGTCTCCGTTGCAACACACGGGCACGATGCTAGTTTTGTATTACAAATATTACAAACTATAATAAAATAAATTTTTAGTCTTTGTTGTCACCACATGTTAGAGCGATCTTTACTTCGCAATATCAGTCTTTCTAAATACTTATAACTCCAAAATAAAGTAGATATTAAAAGAAAATCTATCAATAAACATATTTGAACCATGCTTAAAATTGAAGTGATTTTTTTGAAATATACTGAAAATGAGGATATGTAAGATTTTTTTTTATTAACTTTTTTTCCCGATTAACATATTTCTCATAAGTATTCTGAGTAATATAATTTGTAAATTCCCTTCCATTTTGATAGAATAATATAAATTAAATCTCACTGTGTCCTTATAATGTAAGAATATAAATATATCATCAGTTTTCTCCAATAACTTCTATGTAATTATCAATCCAAAGTTATATATGTTGAATATTTTTCAGAATCAAAATGTAAATGAAATTATTGTATTTAGAGAGGGAGAACCGACAAATAATTGTATTTGCATTTAAGTCATGTTTATTTCTCGCAAAATTTTAATTTTCGTATTGCATTTAGAGAAATGAGTCATGTGTCCCCTGCCGTATCCATTTGTGTGTCATGGTCACCTACTGAAAAACAGAGCACGACAAAGAACACAATACATAACCAATATTATTTCTTTATTTTACAATTTTTTACAGTTTTTTCACATTTTTTTTTTACATTTCATCTGATTTTTTCATTGCTATACATACATTTAAATAATTGATCTATGATCTATCTATCTGTTAAGAGATTTAACTTTCTTGAAACTATTTGAATCCGTCTAATCTAGGGTTGACTGCCACGTGTAATTGCAATTGCGATGATTTGCACAGCACTCTGTCTGGGCTTCACGCTTCTACTTGGGCCTAAAATATAAAATGCCTTAAAACTTGTGGGCCGACAAATGGTCTCAAAAAAATTGTAATGATCGTTCATAAACCCTAGGCGAAATAGAAAGAGAAACTTTAAAAACCTAATAAACCCTACAGCCGATCCCCACCTCTGTCTCTCATCCGATTCTCCCGCTGACCTCCTAATAAACCCTATCCTCTTGTAGCTTATTCTTCACAGGTATGGCAGTTTTAAACTCTATTTTATTGTTTACTGATTTCAGTGATTCCTATTGAAATTAAAAATTTGCAATCATATGAGAATTTCGATGTTTAGATTTATATTGAAATTACAAATTTTATTGTACAACAGAGTTGTGTCAGGAAGGTGTTTGAATAATTGTTTTTGTGAAGGAGAAAGATGATGAAAACCAAGAGATGCGGTATTGATAGGATCAGTAGCTTGCCTGATGAGATTCGTCACGTATATCCTATCATTTCTTAGTACAAGAAACGCCGTGCAGACATGCATCTTGTCCAAAAGGTGGACAAACACTATGGGCATCTGTGCCGGTTCTGGAATTTGACATTGATGAGTTCATGCCAAATATTGTTGATGGTGAAATGGCTGTAAAATTTGTGACCAAATTCAAGTTACTTGTGAAAAGTGTGTTGGAGAAACGAGACACATCTTGTGTAATTAATAGATTTCGACTTCGGTTGGATTATTGTGGATATTACTTGCCTTACACTCAAATTGTTGCCGATTGTATTAGTGATGCATTGAAGTTGGGGCCTCGAGAGTGCTCAATCAAACTGCATTTGTGTGCAAATTTGAATTTGAATACCGATCTGATTTTCACTTGTGCTTCACTAATAGATCTACAGCTATGCGTTTCTATAAATGGTGTTCCTCATGTAGCTATGAACCCAACTCAATAAACCTTCCTTTCCTCAAAATCCTTGACCTCACTGGCAGGGTTAGTGATGATTTTTTCAAAAAGCTTTTGTTAGGGTGTCCAGTTCTTGAAGAATTAGTGCTATCATTTTTTATGGGGATCGTTGAGATATGTTCCAACACTTTGAAGAAGTTGGTTATTCGTGATTGGTATGATAGAAATAGATTACAGATTTCCACACCTAATCTCATGTATTTTGAAATTCATATCATTAATATATATCCTATACTGGATATAGGGGATGCTCTTTTGATAAATATGCCATCGCTTGTTGATGCGTTCATCTCTATTTCTTATTGGTATGGTAAGTATTATGATGAGTATGATTATATTAGTGGGGTCCCCAAGCTTATTGCCAGCTTTTCAAATCTCGAATGCTTAAAGCTACAATTTGATTGCACTGACGAAAAGGTAAACTCTCTTTGCAACATATTGGAGATAAAAATCTGCGATGTTTCTACTTTTGCATATTAATTTTGTTGGCATTTTTTAAGGTACTTTGAAAACAACAAAACCTTTCTTTGGTCATGTTATATGCATATACTTTCAGTTTACATGATATTTGTTTGTTGTTCTTGGAGTAAAGACATCCCATGGCTATAATAAGCATCAAAAGTTCTCATTTATAATTAGCTTTGTGATTTTCCTTTCTTTTGAACATAGTTTTAATTTTACTTTGTGAAAATAGGCACTGAAGAAGGAATTATCTAATTGCCCAGTCTTCAAAAACTTAAGTGTCTGAAACTTGTGAGTTTGGGCCCGTCTTTGATCTAGCACCATTTTTCCTTCATCGCTCACCTAAACTACAAGAGCTCACCTTGCAAAACTTCTATGTAACTTCTCTCTCTCTCTCACTCTGTCTCTCTCTCTCTGTATTGCTACTGGTTATCTTTTCCATGCCTCAAATTGAGGAGGCAGACAAAAACAAAGTCAATTAATGAGATACTCTAAAAATCCAAATTTATTGAACAAAGAAAATGGCAAGCTTTGAGTATTTACAGAGTCAATAGATATACAAATGAAATTTATGCAACTTGTTTTGTTACTATAGATTACACGGGCTGCAACATGGGCTGCAACTCCGGAGGGACTAAGTGATGCATTAGTCCAGCGGGAGTTCCTTAAGACCGTTAGAATTGTAGGATTTAAAAATGATAATGGATTTGTTGATCAGCTGATCAATAAGTTGTATGTTCATGTTAAGATCATTGGTGAAATTGTGCGGGTTTGATTCCCACTTTTTCACCCTCTTTTGTTATGTAATGCCACTGAGCTTCTATAATTTTAATGTTTAGTTATTTCTCTTTGATATTTTTATGTGGATGTGATTATGTACGTGGTTTGCTAATGCAACATCCTTGTGATCTGAAGGCTGTATTTAAGCAAGTTTTGTTTGATCTTCAAATGATTCGACAAAAAAACTCTAAGAGAGATACTGGTAGTGTTGCAGGAAAAGAACATATCAGGAGCAGGTCAGATAGGTTCAATTAAATTTGCTCTTTAGAATTGTTGATCATTTCAGGTTATAAGCTGATTTTAGATGATTGGAATTCTGTTACTGTGCAACTATAGATATTTGAGTACCGGCCACCAGCAAATGAAATTACCATATATAGACTAGTTTTCAAATAAGAAACAAATAAGGCCGAACAATGCAGATTAATTTCATTTAGTCCAAAATCCGATGTGATATGTTATTTTTTATGATGATTTTATATTGTGATAATTAAACTGAATTTCCTGTAAAAATGGGACATGATATTAATATATTACATTATTTTATTTCAGTTTTGATTTTTTTTTTAGTAAAAATAGGGATCTAAGTCCCTATTATTTCAGTTATGATATTATATACAAATATGACAATAAAGTAATTTCATACGAAACATATATGTCATTGAAAAAATTGAAGGACTTGTAGGAGAGTTGACTGCCACGTGTAATTGCAATTGCAATGAATTTGCACAGCACTCTGTCCGGGCTATCTTTACAATTACATTCAAATTAGTACTAAGCTAACCTCAAACCATTCGCACCAAATTGGTACATATGCCTTCTTAAGCATGATACAATGTGAATATCTCAACTAAATCTTAAATAAACAATATTTATTTACTATGTTTCTAAACAATGTAAAAAACCATACATAACATCTAAACAAGCATTTATTACTAATTTTACATCAGTAGCATCAAGTTGAGAAATAAGTAAACAAAAAGAATACAAGGCGCAAGTTTAATTTGTCAAAATCTATTTATTGCCTTCTTTCTATCTAAATTAAATTGCGTACATAGATGACACGTGTAACTCTGCAATCTAACCGGTACCGGCAACGCCGAGATCGGGTTTACCATCATCTGCTCCGGCACCAAAGACGGGCCCACCCAAGCCGGCCGCATCCTTGACCTTATCCTCCAACTTATTGACCGGCACCCCTGGCTCGTCCTTGTGAGACCTTATGGCCATCTTCGGTGGATCTTCTGTGGCGGCACCGGGCGCAGTGTGGTAGGTGGTGGCGGTGAAAGACCCCTTGGGTTGTGCTCCTTGAGCACCTGACATTAATCTCTCTTTTTTATTGTAAAACTGATTTGATTTGAATAATACAACTAGAGACGTGAGATTTGGTTTGTAGAAATCGAACGAAAGAAGGAAAGAGAATGGGGAAAAAATGTATATACATGAAGAAGCTACTAGGTAGGACACGTAGGAGAGTTGACTGCCACGTGTCCGGAAGAATTTAAGGATGGTGGGACGCGTGTAATTGAATTGCAATGATTTGCACTGCACTTTGTCTGGGCTTCACGCTTCTACTTGGGCCTAAATATAAAATGCATTAAAACTTGTGGGCCCAGAAATGGTCTCAAAAAATTTGTGAGGATCGTTCATGAACCATAATGTTTTTTGAGGATCGTTCAAAAAACTTGTGGGCCGAGAAATGGTCTCAAAAAACTTACAGGAAAAACCCTAAACCCTAAATCGCCTCTTTGGCACTCATAACCTCACGACCCTCTTGCTTTCCTCTATCGCTGCTGATTCTTCACAGGTATGAGACAAGAAATTTCCAATGATACGAGAAATTCGATGTTTTAATTTATATTGAAATTATAAATTTTATTTTACAACAGAGAAAGTGTTTGAATAATTGTTTTTGTGAAGGTGAAAGATGATGAAAACCAAGAGATGCGGTATTGATAGGATCAGTAGCTTGCCTGATGAGATTCTCACATATATCCTATCATTTCTTAGTACAAGAAACGCCGTGCAGACATGCATCTTGTCCAAAAGATGGACAAACACATGGGCATCTGTGCCGGTTCTGGAATCTGACATCTGTGCTGGTTCTGTAAAATTTGTGAAAAATGTGTTGGAGAAACGAGACAAATCCTGTGTGATTAACAGATTTCGACTTTGGTTGGATTGTCGTCGGGTTTGCTTGCCTTGCACTCAAGTTGTTGCCGATTGTATTAGTGATGCGATGAAATTGGGGCCTCGAGAGTGCTCAATCAAATTGGATTCATGTTCATGTTTCAATTTAAATACCGATCTGATTTTCACTTGTGCATCACTAATAGATCTACAGATGTGGGTTTTTAGAAATGTTGTTCCTCATGTAGATATAGAACCCAACTCAATAAACCTTCCTTGCCTCAAAACCCTAAACCTCACTGGCCGTGTTAGTGATGATTTTTTCAAAAAGCTTTTGTTAGGGTGTCCAGTGCTTGAAGAATTAGTAATATCATGTTCTATGGGGATCATTGAGATATGTTCCAACACATTGAAGAAGTTGGTTATTCGTGATTGGTATGAAGGAAATAGATTACAGATTTCCACGCCTAATCTCCTATACTTCGAAATTCATATCACGGATGTAATGGATATGGGGCAAATTCTTTTGCTAAATATGCCATCGCTTGTTGATGCGTTTATCTCTGTTCCTTTTTTGTATGATGACGATGATTATATTACTGGGGTCCCTAAGTTTATTGCCAGCTTTCCAAATCTCGAAATCTTAAAGTTAGAATTTCATTGCATCGACGAAAAGGTACAATTTCTGTGCAATATATTGGAGACAAAAAATCTGTGATGTTTCTACTTTTGCATATACATTTTGTTGGCATTTTTTAAAGTTCCTTGAAAATAGTACTTCAGTGGACATGATATTTGTTTGTAGTTCTTGGGGTAAACACATCCCATTGCTATAATAAGCATCCAAATTTCTCATTTATAATTAGCATTGTGATTATCCTTTTTTTTTTCTATTGAAAATAGTTTAATTTTTGTCTGTGAAAATAGGCACTGAAGAAGGAATTCTCAAATTGCCCAATCTTCAACAGCTTAAAGCATGTGGAACTTGTGAGTTCTAGTTTCAATGTCTTTGATCTTGCACCATTTTTCCTCCATCGCTCACCTAAACTACAAGAGCTCACCTTGCAAAACTTCTATGTAATCTCTCTCTCTCTCTCTCTCTCTCTCTCTGTATTGCTACTGGTTATTTTTTTCATGCCTCAGTTGAGGAGGCGGACAATAACATAATCAATTAATGTGATAGTCTAAAAATCCAAATTGATATACTAGAAATGGTCTTTGATTAGGAAGTTAACAATATGGTAAAGGCCGTCTAAAACCAGGTGCTGTTCAAATTACCCCCTCAAGTAAGCCGTCGATATATGATCAATGAATTGTATGTAACTTGTTTTGTTACTATGAAAGTCAGGGGCTACTGCTCAAGAGAGACGGAGTGATGCATTAGTCCAGCGGGCATGGGCTACTGCTCCGGAGGGACCGAGTGATGCATTAGTCCAGCGGGAGTTCCTTAAGACCGTTAGAATTGTAAGATTTAAAAATGATAATGGATTTGTTGATCAGCTGATCAATATGTTGTCTGCCCATGTTAAGATCATTGGTGAAATTATGCGGGTTTGATTCCCGCTCCCCTTCCCCTCTTTTGTTAGATTATTATGTAAATTGTTGTGGTTTCTGTGATGCAACTTTTGTTGTATTAATGCTACTGAGCTTCTATAATTTAATCGTTTGGTTATTTCTCTTTGATTATTTTATGTTGATGTGATTATGTACGAGGTTTGCTAATGTTACATCCTTGTAATGAGAGTTGTATTTAAGCAAGTTTTGTTGTTTGGTCTTTAAAATGATTCAATCAACTAGCTCTAAAAGAGATTTTGGTAGCATATATTGCATTTGCTCTTTAGAAAAGGTTTCGGGACCTTGGCGTATATTTCTGTATTGGTCATTTCAGATGTTGTTCGTTTCAGGTTTAAGTAAAGTCTAGTTAGCATGATTGATTTGCCAGATTTATAAGCTGGTTTTAGATGATTTGAATTCTGTTACAGTGCAACTATAGACTAGTATTCAAATAAGTGAACTTCATGTAGTCCGAAAATCCGTAGTGATGTGTTATATTTTATGATGATGTTATATTGTGATAATTAAAATGAATTTGTTATAAAAATTGGAGATGATAATATTACATTATTTTTATTTCAGTTTTGATATTTTTTTTGAGTAAAATAGGGATCCAAGTCCCTATATTTTACTTTGATATATAACTATAAATATTGTACAAATATGAATCTAAAGTAATTTAACCTTTATGTCATTTAAAAGAAAATGCAAGAAATATAAGTGTGTATTACTAAAATTAATAATATGTTACAAACATATATTACTAAAATAAAGTTGATGTTAAAAGAAAATCTAGCAATACACGTATCTGACCTATATTTAAAATTTGAGTATTTTTTAATTATACTGAAAAGGAGGATATGTCAGTTTTATTTATAAAAAATAACAAAAGAAATCCTCCGATGAGAATATTTCTCTGAAGTATTATTAACCGTAATGTGTAAATTCCCTTTAATTTTGGTGGAAAAATTTAAATTAAATCCCTTCCAATGTAATGAAAGAATATAAAGGCATCGTCAGTTTCTCCAATAACTTATATGTTTATATAATTGTTGAATATTTTTCCAAATGAACAAATTTTTTTTTTTAAAAAAAAAAGGCATAAAGCCCATTTCATTTCTGAAACAGTTAATTACACAAATGAACAAATTGGACTTTGCAAATTTTGTATAATTTGGTTTTCTCCATTGAAAAGGATCGTCTTAATTAATAGGTTTTATTTGCCAAGTACAATCGTAGGTGTGTCCACTAACAAATTTTGCAAATGAAAAGAAATGGTGTGAAACTATAATTTAAGTTGGTATAATATATGGTATCCAATGGTTTTGCTCACTAACTGGTCCTAGAAAGTTACTGGTACATAGTATTTTGCCACGTGTCCGGCCAGATTTAAGAATGGAGGGACGCGGGTGTGTAATTGCAATTCAAATTTGCAATGATTCGCACAGCACTCTGTCTGGGCCTCACGCTTCTACTTGGGCCTAAAATATAAAACTTGTGGGCCGACAAGGGGTCTCAAAAAATTTGTGATGATCGTTCATGAACCATAATGTTTTGTTTTTTTACAATTTTTTAAGATAGATTCAAAATCACAATTTTTGCATAAAATTGTGGACTATTTAAAAACAGTGATTTTGTACTTATCTTAAAAAATAGTAAAAAAAATTTAAAAAAATATAAAATTTGATCTCTAACACTACTAGAATTTCCGCTTTTTGCAACGGCAGAAAATTGCCTTTTCCATGGACGTACCGATGGAATAAGCCATGAAATCATCATTTCCATGCACTACCGTTGGAAATACTCCCGTTGCAACAACCCTCGATGGAAATAGCACTTATTTCCATCGACGCCGTTGGAAATACTCATTTCTGAGTATTTCCATGCGCTTACAGTTGGAAAAAGGGCGCATGGAAATACTTTCACACTCGGACACTGTTTGGAGTATTTCCAAGGACAGTAACGCGGGGCCCACCTGTTTATTTCCAAGGGCAATGTTTGTGGGACCCTCCAGAGCATTTCCAAGGGCAGCTAACGCGGGGCCCACCTGTTTATTTCCAACAACAACGTCTGTGGGACCCTCCAAAGCATTTCCAACGGCAGAGTACGTGGGACCCACCCCAGTATTTCCAAGGCAAGGGAACGTGGGGCCCACATGTTTATTTCCAAGGGCAGTGTACGTGGGACCCACCCCAGTATTTCCAAGGCAAGCTATAGTGGGGCCCACATGTTTATTTCCAAGGGCAACGAACCTGATTATTTCCATGCGCTAATATTTGCATAGATATACCCATGCAAATAATAACCATAAATTGCATCATATCAGCATGCCCTCATTTTATAATCCTCCCCGTACTAATCCGGTACTCTTTTACATTCCCCACTTCTCGTTAAATCAAATAAACATAAACACATTGATATATATATCAAAAGCATGCAATAAACATTAATCAATATCGTATAATTATCACACATTGTACCAAAATATCACAATACATTACAACAACAATATGATATTCTTGGTTAAGAATACTAAAAGGTTATACAACATAATATTTAGATAGAAAAAATCTAAAGCATCACCATCCTTGCCAAGCGCAACACCAATCCGAATTAGGACCACTTTAATATCACTATTAGCTTGTCGTGCTTTTGCTTCCCACACTCTACAAACATAAAAAAGTACGACTTCACCAAATAAAATGATAGCCAAAACTTACATCTACATTCGACTTGGTAAAATGATAGCAAGAAATGAGATCATTACCTCCGACAAGTAATCCTTTTCAGATGGTCTCGTCTCTTTCAAATGGCATTTCCTTCTGCTATTATAAGATATTGCCATGTAGTGAAATCTAGTACAACCAATATTTACAAGTTAATATTGAGACTATTATTGCATACTACTTGTTATTATTTGCATATACCCACCAAGCATATATATATTTTGAGTAATATCAATTAATTTTCACATTGTGCTGGCAGTACACAACAAATTCCCTTAGGCTTCTATTTCACATATCAAACTAGCATGTTGTTTAATTACATCAAGCACTCCTTAAAAATAAAGAGAAAGTAAAACCAACAAATCTTAACTGTTAGATTTGTAGAACAAATGATAATTAGTTGAAAATAAAGAAAACTAGAACTATAATCATAATAGCCATAATTAGTGAACAATGGGTCAGATAGATCTGCAAAGATATATTTCTTCATAAGAGCTAAAAGATGGTTATTTCTAATTAGTAAATCTTAACTGTTCGAATTTGAAGATTAATTCATCCTGGTTTTTTACTTTAATCAGAAAACATTTTGGAATTTGAAGATTAATTCATAAGAAGCTGCAAAGATTTCAAGTTGTCAGAAAACTGAGTGTGTAAAAATTACATCTAAGTCCTTGACTTTATTTATTATCATAAAATAAGTTTTGGTTAAGATCTGATAAATCTAATTCCTGAGAGTGCAAAGATTTCAACTCCTATTTCAATAAAGAGGTCTAGATAAAGTTATTCTCTTCAAAGAAATTTCACCTCTCTTGTCAGAAAGATACACTAAAGTAGACAGTCACAATTCACAAAACATTTACCAGAATAACTACAGCTGAATTGAGTAAGTTTTTTTTTATTAACCATTCTGGTAATTTATAACCTACAGCTTAATATTACCAGTATCACTGAATTTATGCCTTTCCTTTCTATTTTCTAGCTTTTACTCAAATCCCGTTCTTGCCATTTTAGTTTCATATTGGTCAAACATTTGACAAAAGTTATAAAAAAGAAAAAGCCAGATTTTGACTCACCAAGAGAGCTCTGGAGCAGATATGTAAGCTATGAACTCCTGCAAGTTAGAAACCCAGGAAATCCATTAGGAAAAAGCGTAGTAAGCACACAAAGATGCAACAAAAAGACAAAGAAAATAGAGTCTAAGGTAAGGTATGTTGAGAAAACATACCTGAATGTCAATTAGTCGGTCACCTCCTCTAATATAATCGATCTGTAAAAAGAAGTTTAAAGAAAATTGTAGTAAATGGAGATTGTCAGTTGCATACCCTGAGGTATAGCACTATCCTGATGACATTTTGTAGGTTCTCGGTTTCTTCTTATGCCTTGACATAGTTGTTGCAAGCACCACTGCACCAGCACATGCCACAAAGGTCTACTAAGTACCTTCAGATATTACTTATAAATTAACCTATTATCCGCAATTACAACACAAACTAGGTACTGAAATACTCCTTGGTTTGGTAACTATTTTTTCTTCCAAAAAATTAATAAAAAGGGAGTGCATATATGTTTCCAAGTAGCCATTGCCAAATATATTAATAACATACCGCGTCAGACATGTCACAGTGAAGTTTTGTGACAGAATCGCCCCTGCCGAGCTCTTCTCTAAACCCATAAGCAATGTGTGTCTTTGGGCCAAGATCAGGCTTTGTGACATCTGTCGGGAGCTATGTTACTCGGATACTCCTGTTTGGGCTCCGTACCCGTATCGGATACGTATCGGATACCGATACGCGCCCGATACGGCCCCGATACGTATCCGATACACCAGCTGGCGTATCGGATGAGCTGGCGTATCATATACATCCTGATACGGTCTCCGATACCTGTTGACTCGCATCAGACACACCTGGATACGCCTGGATACGGATCGGATACGCCAAGCTTGTGTGTGGACCGCGCATGGACCAGCAACACAGACAGTCGCTGTGCACCGCGCATGGACCGCTAGGCAAAATTTTATATTCTAACGGCCATGGAGAATCGAACTTGGGTTACACAGCAACAGCGCCAACATCCTACCACTGCGCCAACACAAATTTGCTGTCAAAAGTCCATAGCTTTATTATTTAATGGTTACTTGGGCTGTTGTTGGGCTGTTGAATTCTAAATGTTTGATATTTAATTTATATAATACAATTATTGAATTAATAATATAATTAAAATAATATATAGAATAGCCGTATCGTATCCTTGATTTTTGAAAATTACCGTATCACCGTATCCGTATCGTATCCGATACGATACCCGTACCCGTATCCATGCAACATAGGTCGGGAGTATGGTAGCAAGGTTGAGTGCGCCATAGCGGGGGTCGGTGTACTCAGGGAAGGGCAAGGCCATAATAAACTCGGCGAAGTGACGTGGCAATCTCACACTGAACCAGCTGCCTGGGGGCCAGTCCTTCAGCTTAAGCATCTCAGGCCAACCATTTGAGTGGCATCTGCCGCTCTCATACCCATTAAAGAACGCATGGATTTTTATCTCCACCTGGACAAAAGAGAAATCAATAATACTTTCATCGTGGTTCATGTTTCACTCATTTTGAGGAAGTGGAGTTATGGTCCATTCATCATATACTATTCATTGATTGCAATATCAAAAGGACGGTGCTTGTAATAACAGTGGTAACAATAAAACCTTAAAAAGAAGGAAATTGGAAAGAAAATCCTAAAACCATAAATTCTGAAACTGTACAACCGAAACCACAAAACCTAACCTCCGTAAATCCTGAAATCCATAACCCCAGTATATATTATTAAACTTAGCCCCAGCGACATACCATTTCATATCACAGTAAGTAAGTGACTCAGAGAATAGAAAGGTTCGATTGACCAACCAAATGCCCAAGTTCAACTCAGAAAAGGTTCGATTGGGCACTTCTATCAGTTTCCCAAATTTCTCTTAATTTATTCAAGAATCTTGCAAATTGCAAAATTCCCAATTAAATTCAAGCCGCAGTACGTACCAGAGAGAGAGAGAGAGGAGACTTACCATGAGTGACGGAGTTCCAGAGAGAGAGAGAGAGTACCGGCGGAGTGGAGAAAAGGGAACGGCGAGGTCACCAGCTGAAGTCGCGCCGCCGCCGCGGATTGAGAGAAAAAGGAGGCAATAGTAAGGTGGAAGAGGAGAGGCAGAGACGACTGAGGTGAGCGGCGAAAAGAGGTGGAGAGGCGAGGAGACGCAGAGGCGCGGAGGCAGAGAGGGAGGCCGGAGACGCGGATCGATGAGTACGCCGTGTGTGGCGCGTCTGGGGGGCTGGTCGCTTCGCTGCCTCGCTGGTGGGGATTAGGTTACGCTAAGTGACTCAGAGAATAGAAAGGCAGCACAATTGAAATTGAAGGACTTGGGATTCAATTGAAGAACTTGGGGAATTAGGGATCGCAATTGAAGGGGACCCCAATTGAAGAGGGGGAAAATTTTTGGAAAAATTTTCGTTGCGCGCCTCAACTGAGACTTAGAGAATGGAAGAGGGGGAAAATATTTCCAAAAATTTCATTGCGCGCCTCTGTTTGACAAAAATTTCGCTATTCATATCTGATGTGTCAAGTGGGACCCATTTGTCATCCTCTATTCTATCTCCAATCCAGAATTAATACATAAGATAGATGGTCATATTCATTGATAATCAAAACAACACATTTTCTATCGGACGGTTCAGATTTACATATGTACAAATTAATTAATGCTTGCACAGCAAAAAATTACAAAAAATTACAAAAAAAAAATTTCAAATTTTTTATGACTTCTATGGCCAAATCATACTCGTAATTGTCAGTTTGATAAACTTTCATTATTATTTGTCCCTTCAAATTTAGCAAATATTTGTGAACCGTTTATTTTCACGTGAACGATCGACGGTCGATCTGAAACGAAATGATTCTAAATTTCTTTTGAAATGATCAAGAGAAAATATTGAACGTAGCAAATATAAAAGTTATGAAGTTTTATTGTGTTCGAGCTTCGATACACAGTGAAGCGTTTGTAGTCGTTCGATGTTTGTATATTTCATTGACTCGATGGATAGGTAAATGAACATAAAATTTCAACAAACTTCGCTACAAGAAACTAAATGTGATGCTCTTCAATTTCAACGGTTCCGATCGACCAATTGACGATATGTTCCCGTACGCCTTCATTAACTCATAAAACAAGAGTGTATTTATACATGACATGAAACATAAAACTCTTGTTTTATGAGTTAATGAAGGCGTACGGGAACATATCATCCATTGGTCGATCGGAACCGTTGAAATTGAAGAGCATCACATTTAGTTTCTTGTAGCGAAGTTTGATGAAATTTTATGTTCATTTACCTATCTATCAAGCCGACGGAATATACAAACATCGTAGGACCACAAACACTTCAAGTTGGATCGAAACTTCCACATATCGAAACTTCAGTTTTTTTTGTTGGTTACGTTCAATGTTTTCCCTTGATCATTTAAAAACTAATTTGAAATTATTTCATTGCAGATCGACCGTTGATTGCTCATATAAAAATGAACGGTCCGTAATTATTGGCTCAATTTTAAGGGGGCAACTACTGATAAAATTATATAAAAGTGATAATTACAAGCATTATCTGGTCAAAGGGTATGTATAAATGTTGAAAATATTTTTTTAGGAATTTATTTATATTATTTGTTGTACAATAATCACTAATTTCATCATCTGTTGATATGAGCCGTCTGATGGTTGATGAAAGGTCATGATTACCAATAAATATCTCCATTTCAGAGGCTGTGGGCAGGAGGTCCATTTCACTGAGGTGACATAATATTTCTGGTTAGATCCGCTCCAGATGAGATCATCTTGATCCTTTAATAACCATACTAATTCTGATCATATGGCTTTGATCTAAACATAAATATTATGTTACCTCAGGTGATATAAAATTGTGGATATGTGTATCCATCGTAAATGCTCTCTGGAACTTAGAGAAGTCCTTGATCACTCTCTGGGACTCATCTTTTTTTTTTTATGAAAACCAAACACCTAAACCCTCTCCTCAACCTTTCCTCCTCTCAAATACTCTATAAACGAGAAGAAACCCGATCGTCGGAAACACCAAAGAAGATCCTCTCAACCCTCTCTACTAACTTCTCCCTACCAAATTAAACGCCAAAGAAGACCCTCTCAATCCTCTCAACCCTCTCTCTACTCGGTCGCCTTTCTCACCTCCCTCTGCGGCTCCCTAAATTTAGTTTCTCTGGCTTTGCGGCTCTTCCCCTCTCTGATACCGCGGGTCTTCCCCTTAATTCCTGGTCGCTCAGCCTGTCTCGCTGCTCAGCCGCCCCCTTAGTGGATCTGAATCCAATAGTTGGTTGGGGTCTTCACCCTTCTTGCTTTTGCTTGCTTTTTTTGTTTCTGACTTTCTCCCTCTCACCCATAGATTTGGGTATCTCAGTTTCTGACTTTTTTTGTTACTTCTACTTTTGCAGGATGGAAGACTTAAAGATAAGAATAAGCAAGAATATGAAATAACTGGGTGAGTTGTGTTCTCTCTTTAGACATTATTTATGTTTATAACTTCTATGGTGATGTTTTATTTGTTTTATAATGATATGAAATAATTGGTTAATGGCATTTAAATGTAATGAATATGGTATAATATCATATCCTGACAAAATTCAAATCTTTGTAGTCCTAAAGTTTGAATCATATCCCTGTTAATTCACAGGATACATGTTTTAGCCAACAACAGTTGAACTGCCATACTGGCAATTGTTGCCTCAGCATATAATTAATGGTCAAGATAAATTCTTAGATGCAAACAAGTCAAATGTTGTTACCAGGCTTGTTGCTAGCATCATCGGCCACTATGCCTCAGGATAAAAGCTTGTTGCAGTTAAAATAATAGAAAATAATGTATTTGAAAGTCATAATGCATCAGAAAAGCAGATTCATGAAATTAGAGTAGAAAATATGGATGATGTGAATGCACCACCCTTCCTCCCTTTCTTTTTTTTTTTCTAATATAAAATTGAGTGTTTTTCACATTAAGAGGTGTTTGGGAGAATTAATGTATGGAGAAATCTGACCTGAATTTGGGCTGGGTACAGAGCTCAGTTTTGAACTTACTTGAATTTGGTATGTACCCAGTTTTAAAATTACTTGAATTTGGGCTGGGTACAGAGCTCAGTTTGGGAGAATTAATGTATACATAAATCTGACCTGAATTTGGGCTGGGTACAGAGCAGACGACGATTATGACTACCTCTTCAAACTGAGCTTTGTTTTCTCCAAGCGACTCTGTTGTGGGTTGAGAAGAGATGTTAATAAAAAAGTAAATATGGGCTACGCATTTTGTAAAAGAAGCTGCTCCCAAATCTTACCTTTACCAATTACTTTTGTTTTAACTTTTTGTCTTAGTTAATTACATGTATCTTTTATTGTGGACACGTGTTAGAGTGGGATATCATCAAACTAGTAGAAAAGGAAAAAGAATAGATGTAAGGAACTAACCAGAAATTATGAATTAAGTTGTTCTTTCTCTATTTCTTCTTTTTCTTCTTTTCTTCTCAAATTGCTTCATGGCTGAATTAAGTTGTTGTTTCTCTATTTCGATTCATGGCTGAAGGGATGCATACTCGATCTAAACAAATGGAGGAGCTACACGTGCAAACTGATTTTGTTGAGAAGCTACACGTGCATAGAGGAGATGCAAAATCATCTACACCAACAGCAGCTATTGATACAAGCTCAAATCAATCAACAACAATGTAAGATAGATCAACAAGTTGGAGAAACAAAGCTCAGTTTGATCAGATTTCAATCATGTTGAGTCAAATGATGGGAAAAATGAATGGAGAAGAAATCAATACACATAACAAGTTGGAGAAAACAATTTCTGTATGCTAATTACATGAATTCGTTTCAGGGTATTGGTACTGGTATCTAGCTGAAATGCAAGACAAGCAAGATGAGACAATGAAAATGTAGCCTAACATGTGAATTACATGCTCAGGAAGTTTCAGGTCAATTTGAGACTCAAAACTATATCAAATCAGTGTTTTCGTAAGGGGATAGCTGCTCAATTTTAAACTAACCTTGGTAATATTGATCCATGGTAGAAAGCCAAACCAGACTATAAAGACATCATGTATGACTCACCTACATGCATATCAAGTAAATAACCATGCTTGTACCAGCTCCATACATAAGTGAAACTAAGCCAAACACATGCTGGTATAGTGAGTTGCCTAAATAGCCCCAATTTGACCTACTGTCAGTATAACATCTGTACAGAGAACTCTGAACTTAAATTGATCAAATCCTTGCACACACACACACTAGACACATATACAAGCACACTGAAAAAAGAATCTCCTAAAAAGGATTTTTCTACAATTTTTGGTGGCCATTTGAATCTCATATCCTGAAAACCGAAAATACTGTTAAAACAGTGTACTGGCACACCAGCCGACCCTCACAAAACAGTAAAATTCACTAAGTTCCAAGCCTTCATAATTTTTGAAACTTTTTGAGTATAAACTACACAAGTCAACCATCATTTTCATATAAAGAAATAAGAATTTGGTGTAGCCATTTGCTCACAATAATTTTCTAAAGATGGACTGTCAAAACTGCACTGTTTCATGTATAACTGTCACCAAAATCATGCCTGTTCATCACAGTTCTAGTTATACTAAAAATTTGATACTTGTCCACTGAAAAGCATGTACACCAATGGTTATTTTCATATAAAGAACACCCAATATAGTGTAGCCAATTAATTGTAATAAAAATGACAAATCAGCATGCCAGAAAAGAGCAAACTAGTCCATACTAGCTATAAGCCACATCACCTGAGTTGATGTTAACTTTTAGATTTAGCTTTTTTTTAACTTTCTTAGTGGTTGAATCAGTTTTTTCAGGGAAATTATTGTGCTTTTGAGCTGGTTTAATTTAGTTTTGCTTGTGTGAAACCGATATCAATGTGCTAATTGAGTAATTTTTAGATGTCATATCAATATGCTAGTACTTTAACACATCTAATAGATTGAAATATCAAAATAGATATGAAAATCTTGTATATGAATTTTTCTTCAACTAAGAATATATATAGGAAAACTTAATATTTTGGTTAAATTGAGTACTGAATAATGGAGAATTCAGTAGTATCTCATGGGATTTAGTTGTGAATATTTTAGGCTTATATGTTTGCTTCAAGTAAAGTTTTATTTCTTACTTTGATTTTTATGTTAATTTTTCTAATTTAGTAATACTAATATGTTTAAAAACATATATTGCAGGAGGACAAAAGAGACATTCAAAGGGATATCTCAATCTAATACATTGGCTTATTCTAAAAACCAAAATTTATGTTTTCATTCTAAAATTCAGTTTATCTCAATTAAATATTGTTTGTTGCTGTGATTTATTTTTATGCACCATTTAAAGGGATATCTCAAATAAATGTAAATGTTTGTCTCCAGAAACTTAACTTTTCCAACGGTAGCCTCATGGAAATAATAAGTCTATCTATAAAATAATATAAACTGAATCAATAAACATTTCCAAGGGCAGAGTGCTTGAGTATTTCTATGAACCTTCACTATAAAATAATATAAACAAATTAAACAAAACATTTCCAACGGTAGTCCATCGAAATAATATGTCTCCCTACTTCAAACTTATTTCCAACGGCATGAGGAGAGGTATTTCCATGAACCTTCAATAAAATATAATATTTGATCTGTTTGGCGGGTCATGGGTCATGCAAAAGTATTTCCAACGGCAGATAAGAAACATTTCCATGCGGAGACAGCAGGGATTTCCAACCGCTACTATTTCCATGAGACTACCGTTGGAAATTGTTAATGGTGTCAGAAAACGCAATTTCATTTCCATCGACCCTTCCTCCCGTTGGAAATAACAATTGCTACCGTTGCAAAAAGCGGAAATTCTAGTAGTGTAAGGATATTTTAACGTGTATCATATTGAGCGGTTCAGATTTTTTATTTGGGTTTTGAAATTAAAGATAAAGATGTTGGGTACGATTAGAACATGAAGCAATGGGACATTTGAACCCTCCTCTAGTTTAATATATATTTTGAAAAATTATATTTTATTATAATTAGATAAATATTATATAAATATTATGAACTTTAGTATTTTTTAATAATATTTATATACATTTAAATAAATATTTGATTTAATCCATATCTGTCCAATATCCGTCTAATATCCAATAATTATTCTTATCTGAAAAATAAAAAAACATATATAAACGAGTAGAACTAAGGTGTTCTTAAGCTCGACAAGCTTCTTTGTGAGCTTAACTCAAAAATTTATCAGATTGACTTCAAACGACACATCCAAATCGTTGAAACCAATCTACTTCATGAGTGATGCGTTTATATGTTAAATTTAAAAAAATTTAAACTAATTTAGTATAAAGTCGAGCGGTAAAAAAAAATTGATTTATAAGTTAATTTTAATGAGTTCATTTTTCATCATTTTTTTACCACTTGACTTTATACTAAACTAGTTCGAAAAATTATAAATTTGACATGTAAATGCATCACTCGTGAAAATTGATTGGTTTCAACAGTTTGCATGTGTTGTTTGAAGCCAATCCGATAGATTTTTTTTTAAAAAGAGACTTGGTGAGCTTAAAAACACCCTAGTTATACTCTATATAAACATATCGATATAGTTTTACCACTATCCGCTTCATATACGATTAGAGCTGCTAATGAGACGGGCCGGCTCATGAGCCAATGAGTTGAACTGCTCAATAAATTGTATCGAGCTAGGCCCTAAACTAAATAAAGCCCGAACTCGACTCGGCTCATATTTTATCACCCAAACAGGGCTGAGCCAGAACCGGCTCATGAGCCAAGGAGTCTCTTCTCTTTAAATAGAAAACAATCAATTCTGTTGTGATGAATGCAAATTGCGAAGGGAACATCCGTACGGCGTACCTGTGAAACTGGCAAACTGCTGCCATGCAGATGCAATCGCTCTCCAGTCTCATCGTTCCATAAAACATGACACTTGGATGTGCTAGGGTTAGTTATAATTATTGCATATCTATGAAAAATTTGGTCCAATTATTCTTGTGCATCCACTCAAAACATAAAATATTTTTAACTTATGTCTCATCTCATCCAATATTTCTTCCACATCAAATTTTATATTTTTTTGATTTTTTTACTATTTATTAAGATGGGTACAAAATTCAATGGTCTGAATATGACTATTTTTTGTAAAATACTTAATAAATAGTAAAAAAATTCAAAAATATGTAAAATTTGATCTGCAAGCACATTTTATTGTGGAGATCATGTTGAACGGTTTGGATCGATGATTTGGACTTTGAAAATGGAAAAAATGGTTGTTGTAACTTTGTTGTAACTCAAAATTGTTGTAACTTGATCCCTCCTCTTCTAGAGGGGAATTTTATAATGGTTGTTGTAACTTTGTTGTATCCATTTCTTGTTTTGTTTTAATTAATCATTTGAATAGACAGGGGAATTTTATAATAGAGTCGCGGATTGTAACAAATAAAATAAATAAAAGACAATTTTATAACAGTCGAATATATGTGTGGGTAGTAAGAATTTTAAAAAATACCCAACAACTTTTAGTTATGCAAAAAATGTTGAATTCAAATATGTGGGTAGTAAGGATTTTATAACAGTTTTGTTTGGTGTCAGTACTCAGTTGTGATTTTGTGGTATATGAAAACAATCAGTCATGTTGTGCTCTCTGTTGAAATTTGCTTTGCCATGGCACATTTGTTTCATTCAAACTGCTTGGTTATGTTTGATTTGCGGGAATAGTTTAGCTAAGGTTATGACTTGTAATAGTCAAGTAAATGTTTGTTTTTCTAATGCTGGGTATGAGTTGAGCTCGCGAGTTATGACATGAGTTAAGCTCGTGAGTTATGAGCCGAGCTTTTTTCTTCAAGACTGAGCCGAACCTGAGTTGAGCTTGTTTAGTTATATGACGAGCTAAGCTGAGTTTTGAGAGCTTGACTCATTAGCAGCCCTAATACGATCTGTTTTCACTCCTACTTCAAGTTCTTTCAAACCCATTTCTAATAGCCCCGATTTTTCTGAAAAACAGTCTTAAAATTCAAACGGTGATTCAAAAGCTCTTTTCCTCTTCGCTAATCAAATTAACAAGTTCATATCCGTTTTCTCTAACCGGTAGGTCACAGCGCAAATTCATTAATTCATAAATAACGCTCCTTTTTTTAGCGGCTCTTGAATTGAGAATAAGTAAGTAAACAAAAAGAAAAAAAAAAGGAGGGTTCAAATGCCTTCATTTTTTGTGCCTCCAACATGCCTCTATTTTTAAAACGTTAATAATAACTCAAAATGTAAATCATAAACGTCAAAATAAAACTGTTAGATGTGATCTATATTATTTTCTCTATGAGCTCATAAAAAATTATCACATTTTGATTTTGTTTTAATGTGAATCAATAAGTTAAAAAATCAACATTTAGAAATTATCCACATTATATAGTACGTTTTTACAAGCTCTTGATGACAACTAAAACAAAGTTAAAATATCATAATTTTTTACACATGCATAGATAAAATTATGTAGATCATATCTAACGGTTTTATTTTGACTTTTAAGTTTAAAATTTTGAGTTATTAATGTTTAAAAATAGAGGCATGATGGAGGCACAAAAAAAAAGAAAAAAGTTTAATTTGTCAAAAGTTATTTAGTACAGCTCTATTTTACTCTATAATCAAGACACACACGTTGCCTTCTTCCTAATTAAATTAAATTGCATACATAGATGACACGTGTAACTCAGCAACCTAGCCCGTACCGGAAACACCGAGATCGGGTTTACCATCATCTACTCCGGCACCAAAGACGGGCCCACCCAAGCCAGCCGCATCCTTGACCTTATCCTCCAACTTATTGACCGGCAACCCCAGCTCGTCCTTGTCAGACCTTATGGACATTCTCGGTCGATCTTCTGTGGCGGCACCGGGCGCAGCGTGGTAGGTGGTGGCGGTGAAAGACCCCTTTGGTTGTGCTCCTGACATTAATCTTTCTGTTTTCTTGCAAAATTGATACTGATGGAAAAATAGAAATAACAAGTACTGAGTGATATTTGGTTTGTAGAAATCGAACGAAAGAAAGAAAGAGAATGGGGAAAACATTATATTTATGAGGAAGCTACTAGGAAGAACACGTAAGAGAGTTGAATACACTTTATGGGGAAAATATTAATCTTTCTGTTTTATTGCACAGCACTCTGTCTGGGCTTCACGCTTCTACTTGGGCCTAAAATATAGAACTTGTGGGCCGACAAGGGGTCCAGAAAAATTTGTGATGATCGTTCATGAACCATAATGTTTTGTTTTTTGAGGCTCTAGTTGGTCCGTTAAAGAAAGAAATAAGAGAACTGGGAGAAACCCTAAATCGATCCTCTTGCTTTCCCCTATCGCTGCCGGTTCTTCACAGGTATGAGATAAGAAATTTCCAATGATACGAGAAATTAGATGTTTTCATTATATTGAAATTATAAATTTTATTTTACAACAGAGAAAGTGTTTGAATAATTGTTTTTGTGAAGGTGAAAGAAAGATGATGAATACCAAGAGATGTGGTATTGATAGGATCAGTAGCTTGCCTGATGAGATTCTCACATATATCCTATCATTTCTAAGTACAAGAAATGCCGTGCAGACATGCATCTTGTCCAAAAGATGGACAAACACATGGGCATCTGTGCCGGTTCTGGAATTTGACATTGATGAGTTAATGCCAAAGACTTTCGATGGTAAAATGGCTGTAAAATTTGTGACCAAATTCGAGTTACTTGTGAAAAATGTGCTGGAGAAACGAGACAAATCCTGTGTGATTAACAAATTTCGACTTTGGTTGGATTGTTGTGGGGTTCACTTGCCTTGCACTCAAGTTTATGCTGATTGTATTAGTGATGCGATGAAGTTGGGGCCTCGAGAGTGCTCAATCAAATTGCGTTCATGGGCATGTTGGAATTTAAAATACGATCTGATTTTCACTTGTGCATCACTAATAGATCTACAGCTGTGCGTTTTTGGAACTGGTCTAGCTATAGAACCCAACTCAATAAACCTTCCTTGCCTCAAAACCCTAAACCTCACTGGCCGTGCTAGTGATGATTTTTTCAAAAAGCTTATGTTAGGGTGTCCAGTGCTCGAAGAATTAGTAATATCTATGGGGATCATTAAGATATGCTCCAACACATTGAAGAAGTTGGTTATTCATGATTGGTATGATGGAAATAGATTACAGATTTCCACGCCTAATCTCCTATACATCGAAATTCGTATAATGGATATGGGGGAAATTCTTTTGCTAAATATGCCATCGCTTGTTGACGCGTTTATCTCTATTCCTGTTTGGTATTACAAGGATGATTATATTACTGGGGTCCCTAAGTTTATTGCCAGCTTTCCAAATCTTGAAATCTTAAAGTTAGAAGTTGATGATTGGATCGACCAACAGGTACACTCTCTTTGCAATATATTGGAGACAAAAAATCTGTGATGTTTTGTACTTTTACATTTTGTTGGCATTTTTTAAGGTTCCTTGAAAATAATACTTGTGTACATGATATTTGTTTGTAGTTCTCGGAGTAAAACATACCATGGCTATAATAAGCATCCAAAGTTCCAATGTATAATTAGCTTTGTGATTTACCTTTTTTGCTTTTTCTATTGAACATAGTTTTAATTTTACTTTGTGAAAATAGGCACAGAAGAAGGAATTCTCTAATTGCCCAATCTTCAACAGCTTAAAGCGTGTCGAACTTGTGAGTTTTGGTTTCAATGTCTTTGATCTTGCACCATTTTTCCTCCATCGCTCACCTAAACTACAAGAGCTCACCTTGCAAAACATCTGTGTAATCTCTCTCTCTCTCTCTCTCTGTATTGCTACTGGTTATTTTTTTCATGCCTCAGTTGAGGAGGCGGACAATAACATAATCAATTAATGTGATAGTCTAAAAATCCAAATTGATATACTAGAAATGGTCTTTAATTAGGAAGTTAACTATATGGTAAAGGCCATCTAAAACCAGGTGCTGTTCAAATTACCCCGTCAAGTAAGCCGTCGATATATGATCAATGAATTGTATGTAACTTGTTTTGTTACTATAAAAGTCAGGGGCTACTGCTCAAGAGAGACGGAGTGATGCATTAGTCCAGCGGGCATGGGCTACTGCTCCGGAGGGACCGAGTGATGCATTAGTCCAGCGGGAGTTCCTTAAGACCGTTAGAATTGTAAGATTTAAAAATGATAATGGATTTGTTGATCAGCTGATCAATATGTTGTCTGCCCATGTTAAGATCATTGGTGAAATTATGCGGGTTTGATTCCCGCTCCCCCCTCCCCTCTTTTGTTAGATTATTATGTAAGTTGTTGTGGTTTCTGTGATGCAACTTTGTTGTATTAATGCCACTGAGCTTCTATAATTTTATCGTTTAGTTATGTCTCTTTGATATTTTTAAGTTGATATGATTATGTACGAGGTTTGCTAATGCAACATCCTTGTAATCTGAGAGCTGTATTTAAGCCAGTTTTGCTGTTTGGTCTTCAAATGATTCAATTAAATAGCTCTAAGAGAGATACTGGTAGCGTTGCAGGAAAAGAACAGATCAGGACCAGAACAGATAGGGTGAATTAAGTTTGCTCTATAGAAATGGTTTCTGGACCTCAGCATATATTTCCTTATTGGTCATTCCAAATGTTGATCGTTTCAGGTTTAAGTAAATCTAGTTAGCATGTTTGACTTGCAAGATTTATAAGCTAATTTCGGATGATTGGAATTCTGTTAGTGTAACTATAGGTATTCGAGTACCTGCAAATGAAATTACCATATATGGACTAGTATTCAAATAAGAAACAAATAAGGATATTAATATATTGTGATAATTAAACTAAATCTGAAGTGATATGTTATTTTGTTTTATGATGTTATATTGTGATAATTAAACTAAATCTGAAAAAAATGGGAAAAGAACATATCAGGAGCAGGTCAGATAGGTTCAATTAAATTTGCTCTTTAGAAATGGTTTCTGGACCTTGGCGTATATTTCTTTATTGGTTATTTCAAATGTTGATCATTTCAGGTTATAAGCTGATTTTAGATGATTGGAATTCTGTTTACAGTGGAACTATAGGTATTTGAGTACCATATATGGACTAGTATTCGAATAAGAAACAAACAAGGCAGAACAAATGCAGATTAATTTCCTCTAGTCTGAAATCCGAAGTGATATATATGTTATTTTTTATGATGATGTTATATTAATTGTGATAATTAAAGTGATTTGCTATAAAAAGCTTATGCTTCCAACCTTCAAAAAAAATATTTGCTATAAAAATGGAAGATGATATTAATATATTGCATTTCTATTTAAGTTTTGATATTATAACTATAAATATTTTAAAAATATATGAATTTAAAGTAATTTCATATGAAACATATATGTCATCTAAAAGAAAAATGCAAAAAAATGTATTACTAAAATTAATAATCTCTATTCTTATATTATGCATGTAGTTGATCTGATCCGCCAACGACTGAGATTGAAAGATGAATTTCCGAATTTAATATTAGCCCTTCAATCATATAATGTGTCTTCTTTTGATTGAATACATCTATTTTATGTGTAGAAATCTAAATTTAGTTAAAAACATACTCGCCACATAAACGGCTACATGTTTTGTCACAATTAAAATTGAATGAATTCCTAGTGATTCGTTTCCTTATTTCTCCTTACAGCTATCTCTGATTCCAGCAATTAAATTATTTTCTTATTTCTAAGTTTCTTCCGTTTCATTTCTCCTCTTCTACTATATTTTCGACAATTAAAATGGAAACAATCATATCTTTCTGAATTTTGTTTAGGGTCGTGAATAGATGAAGATCAGATCTTGTGCTGATGGAAACAATTAAATATTTCTGATCTGGAGAGAAAATGAAGAATATCTTGAACTTTCGTATAGAGAAATAATCTGTAGAGAAATTTCCATTGTTAAAATAATTTTCATCATGAATATATATGTAGAGAAAATCCTTATTTGAATCATTTAATCATATCTTTCCCAATTTTGTTTTTTACATATTATTTCTCCTCTAAATCGTTTAATGACATGTCTTGCTTGTGGAGAAAATTTGATATTAAATCGCAATGATGCTTCAAGAATTTTTTTATGTTATATTTGATCCCCTTTTTTTTCATTTGTTGTTGTTTCTTTAATTGTTATTTATTATTTGGATCTCCGTTTTTTTCATTTGTGTCTTTTATTTTCATTTAAATATATATTTTTCTTAATTTTGTGTGAATGTCAAACAAAAAGGCTCTTCATATTTTATTCAATCTTATAATATGTCCCCGTTGTAACGCACGGGCACGATGCTAGTTATGTATTACAAATATTACAAATTATAATAAAATAAATTATTTTTTAGTGTTTGTTGTCACCACATGTTAGAGCGATCTTTACTTCGCAATATCAGTCTTTCTAAATACGTATAACTCCAAAATGAAGTAGATATTAAAAGAAAATCTATCAATAAACATATTTGAACCATGCAGTGTTCTAAATAGCGCGCTATAGCGGCGCTATAGCGCCGCTATAGCGTTTTTGGACCCCAAACGCTACGCTATGACATCAAAATGCGCTATTTGCGCTACGGCCGCTATAGCGACCGCTACAGCGCTATAGCGGTCCGCTATTCGCGCTATTTGCGCTATACAATATGGGTTTTTTTTTTTAAAGCAATTTATATGGGTTTTAAATAAAGATAAAAAAAATCTCAAACCGAAATTGAATTTGTTGCTACTTGTTACAGATAAATCAATTTGAAATTGGGAATAGAAATTGAAATTTGAATAGAAAAAAAGTCCAAATCGAAAATAAAATTTGAATAGAAAAAAAAAATTATGTCATGAATCATGATGCTTAAGATATTTTTAATAGGAAAAATCGATAGTTTATGATATTACTATGGATATTTTGAACCACAATTTGAACTTTGTACTGGTTCAATATGAATATTATAATTTCTTAATTACTTTGGTGTTATTTATTGTTCTATGAGACTTTAGATAATATTGATATTTAGTACAAATATTGAATATACGAAATGTAAAAAAAAAAACGCTATTTGAAATAGCTTCTGCTATAGCGACGCTATTCGCTATAGCTTTTTTTTTAGCCTTCCCGCTACGACGCTATAAACGCTATTTAGAACCTTGATTTTGTGTGATATCTTTGTAAGGATTGGTGATATGTAGTACCTATACATTGATGTCAAGTCTTCATTTTGTTAACAAATTTTGCGTATTTTGAAATTGTAATGTAGACTTTAACAATAAATTTACAGAGTCACTATTTTATCCATTGCCGGATTTTCTTTTTCAAAGTATCAATTTGCATAATTTAGAATTAAGATGATTTGTTTTGAGATTTGAATCGTCATAATAGGACGTGGATGTTTGATGTAAATTTTATTGAATTTGTTATAAACCAAATTTTAGGTAATATATAATATATTACATCATTTTTTATTTAACTTTTGGATATTAAAAAAAACATAAATATTCTAAATGTATGAATTTTTATCTAAAATAATTAGAATACACATATTTCATCTAAAATTTTATATAAAAAACAAGAACGTATTGCTAAAATGAATAATTAGGTCACAAATATTGTAAACGATAATAAAATCTATTTACTTTTAATTATTTATGTTGTCACAACATATACAAAATGAGCCACACACTTTTTTGGATATGAGTTTTGCAATTTAATCTTTTTAGAATGTTGGTATTTTGATAGTTAAATGCTCATACACAAAACTATATGGTTTTGAATAGATTAATGTCTAGAAATATTTATAAATTGAAATTTGTGGATAATATTGTACAATATGCTCTTACGTTATATTGGGATATGAGGGAAAGTTTCGGATTCGGATACGGATATGGATAATTTCCTTCATACCTAAACGGAGCGGATATACGGATAATTTGAATATCATTATCTATTGAAAATCCACTGTGGAGCAATCCCTTATATCATTTGAGAAAAGGAATCTCTATTTATGCGCTCGCTGGAAGAAATATGGATATGATGTCAGAAGTGCTATAAGAGGAGTATTTTAATTAAGATGGCGCGAAGATCGGGCACAAAGTAAATCAGACAAAACACCTAAGAAATCTCATTGTTCATCTTACAAAATTAATCCCAATTTGTGATGTTCATTTGAGAAAAGCCCAAACTGAATAAGTGGATAAAAAGATTTCAATTGAATTGGCGTGTGCTTTATATATCATCACTTGCAAATTTTTTTTTACTGAAAAATGATATTGATTTGAATAATACAACTAGAGTGAGATTTGGTTACTAGGAAGGAAGGACACGTAGCAATTGCAATTGATTTGCACAGCACTCTGTCTGGGCTTTTACGTTTCTGCTTGGGCCTAAAATAAAAAATGCATTCTGTTTTGATTTTGAAACTTGTAGGCCCACAACGGGTCCAAAAAAAAAATGCATTCTGTTTTTTTGGGGCTCTAGTTGCAATTGCAATGGTAAGAATTAAAAGGACAGTATTGTCCTTATCTGCGGATCAGAGAATTTCTGCTCTCCCCCGACCCCTACGCGAAATAGAAAGAGAAACGGGAAAACCCTAAACCCTAAATCGCCTCTTTCACACCTCTCATCCGACCGTGATTTTTATTTTTACCCAAAAAAAATATATTTTAATATAAATAACCAGGTTTTTAAAATATTTTATTTTTACCCAAAACGCTAGGAATATCGGCGTTCCGAATTAAAAATTCGGAACGCTAATATTCCTAGCGTTCCGAATTAAAAATTCGGACCGCTAATATTCCTAGCGTTCCGAATTTTTAATTCGGAACGCTGATATTCCTAGCGTTCCGAATTTTTAATTCAGAACGCTAGGAATCCTAGCGTTCCGAATCTCTGTTTTTTTTTGAAAACTT
This sequence comes from Carex parvula, assembly GCA_025461045.1. Classification (NCBI taxonomy): domain Eukaryota; kingdom Viridiplantae; phylum Streptophyta; class Magnoliopsida; order Poales; family Cyperaceae; genus Carex; species Carex parvula. The sequence goes on along the minus strand of JAJGRW010000229.1, from coordinate 594,948 downwards.
ATATAACTGCTGCGTGGAGAGAAGAAGTGAAAAAAAAAAAGAGTGAGAAGAAGGAAGAGGAAGGAAGAGGGAGAGGAAGGAAGAGGAAGAGGGAGAGGAAGGGAGGGGAGCTGAAGGAAGAGGAGGAGGAGGAGACGGAGAAGTCGTCAGGTAATTTTTTTTACATACGTATTTACTGTTAATTACATACGTATTTACTGTTAATACATACGTATTTACAGTACAATACTGTTTACATACTGTACAATACTGTTCACATACGTATTTACTGTTCACATACGTATTTACTGTTAATACATACGTATTTACTGTACAATACTGTTCACATACGTATTTACTGTTCACATACTGTTCATACTGTTCACATACGTATTTACTGTTCACATACGTATTTACTGTTAATACACACGTATTTACTGTTCACATACTGTTCACATTTACTGTTCACATACGTATTACTGTTCACATTTACTGTTCATATACGACTATTCACAACTGTTCACAATTGAAATCAGTAAACTGACCAAATATTTGTTATTTATGAATGTAGTTTATTGGCCATGTCTATTGCAATTTCAATACATTTTGGGGGAAAGTTCATAACTGACCAGTATGGAGTACGTTACTCCAAACCTGCAGCAAATACGTATTGGGTTGATGAAAATTTCTCATTTGAGCAGTTGCAATCGCTTATTTATGAAGCGAGCGGCTACAATAGGAATCGTTGCCAATTACAAATTCAGGCCCGAATGGTCCACGCAGGAAAGTATGTCAAAATCACACTGGGAGATAACGGGGCATTGAGAGGTCTAATAGCGCAGGTTTTGAGGTCTGGCGAATCATTATTGGAAGTTTTTGCACGCAGAATTCGCGAAGAGTCAGGGGCCGGAAGTTCAGGCCAAAATTTGGCTGCCCAACATTATCAAGAAGATAATGAACCACACACTCCTTTTATCGTAATGCCTGTAGCAGAACCGGAACAAGAAATATACAATAATTCACCCCAATCTCCAGCTTTTATCCCACCTATATCCATGTATGACGGTCCTTCATCCTTACCTGGGCCTGAACCAAATCCTCACCCCAGACCGCCACCAGTACAGGAAGATCCAAACGAGTCAGAATTTGAATTTATAAACGAGATACCGGAGGAGAATCTGCAAACTGGGGATGAATTGGGAGAAGAAGAATGTGACATTAATGATGAAGGAGATGAAGAAGATGAAGAAGATGAAGAAGAAGAATACACACAGCCCACTGTGAGGCAGAATAGAGAGAATATGCCGTTGGGTGGCCGCTCTGAGACTCACCCTTTTGTAAACTTCAATGACACATCTGCTTTCCGAGAAGCAGATATTTCTTACTATGGTCGTCGGGTTGAGTACAGGAGTGAGCTCGCAAAAGGCCAATACTTCGTAAGTAAAAAGCACTGACGAAAAAGATCAGAGAGTACCATGTTGACAAGAACAAGGAGACGTATACGAAGAGAAGTGACACATCCCGGCTGGAAATTAGATGCAGCACTACGGGTTGTCGTTTCAAACTGAAGGCAAGAGCAACAAATGCCGGAGATACATGGATGATAACTGAGCAAGACACGCCTCACACATGCGAATCTGAGTTTGAAAGGTCTGACCATGCACAACTCACGGCATCAATTATCGCAGACCTCATCGAGAGCGGCATTAAGGAAGACCCCACTATGAGCATCCGGAGTGTGGCACACTGCGTGAGGGTTAGGTTTGGCAGTATAACCCCGAAGTACAACAAACTTTGGAGAGGTCGTGAGATTGCAGTTGCCCGGCAATTTGGGAGTTGGGAAGAGTCGTACAATTTTATGAAACTATTGCTTAGCGGGATATGTTACACGAATCCCGGCTCAAAATACCAATTTCTGACAAGTCCGAGCATCGATAAAAATACAGGACTGGTCAAAGAAGGTGTTCAGAAATTCAGGGCCGTGGCATGGGCTTACGGACCATGCATTACCGCATTTGATTACTTAAGACCGGTGATCAGTATAGATGCAGCCTTCCTTTCTGGGCGGTATGAGGGCAGACTTTTGATGGCTTGCGCCTATGATGCCGATAACCAATTGCTGCCTCTAGCATTTGCAATTGTACATACGGAGAATGAAGAGAACTGGGGTTTTTTCTTACACTGGCTTAGGATTAATGTCATTGGTGTGAATAGATTCGTATGTGTTATATCGGACCAACACAAGGGTATCAAAGCTGCATTGAAACCTGAATACGGATGGGATAGGGATAATTTTGTGCACAGGTATTGTATCCAACATGTTGCAGATAACCTGGTCCAGGCATGTGGGAAGGACAAATGGTACGGAACTAGGTTCAAACAAGGAGCCAGGAAGAAGAAGCCAAGAAGGCTGAAAGAGATGTTCGAAGATTTTTGCTCGGTATGTCTAATATTGTCTAATTTATATCATTTTTGTTTCTTTTAGATGCATTTTGTCTAATTTTGCTTTGTTCTATTGCAGCAAAATCCGACGTGTAATGCTTTTCTGAGGAGAGTGGGCAAAGTACGTCCTGATGATGTCATGGAGCCGTCAAATTTTGAAAAAAATTTCCAGACCTGTGATGGAGGGTACCGATTTGGTATCATGACAACAAACGGCTCTGAGTCCCTGAACGCTGTCTTCAAGGATAGCCGAATGTTGCCCGTGGCTGCACTTGTAGAGGAGACAATCGCCAAGTGCAATAGGTGGTTTGTTCAAAGGCGAGAGGCAGCGACGGAGCAAAGCAATGCAGAACAGCCTTTTTCCAAAAGGGTACATGTTAAGCTCGCCAAACGGTGGGAGAAAGCTACAAAAATGGATGTCATCCCAAGATAGAAGGAGCACATCATCATGGGGATCTGGTTGGCTCAGGGGCCTTCCTTTTAGAAGGAGTCGTAGGAATTAACTTTATTTTGTGAAGAATTTTTACTTTGAGGTTTGTATGAACTTTATTTGTATGTATTTTATTATGTTGCAGTTTTTTTTTATTATTATTTTCCAAATAAATTGTAGACGAGGAGGATGGACAGTAACAATCGAGGAAAGAGCGAGGAAAAGAAATGCAATTGGGGCTGCGGAAGGTCCAGAAAGGACTGTCCAATTTGGTCTAGGAAATGTGTGCACATATCTGATGATGATTTTAAACGAAATGACATATCTGATGATGATTTTGTAGAAAACCCCTACGGCTATGGATTGGGAAAAAAAAAAAGATGATGTACAGACGCCTAAGACGAAGAGTAAGGCTAAGACTAAGGCTAAGACTAAGGCTAGCACGTCGTCTGTTGTTACCGAGCCGTCATCGTCAACCTCGGACGATGATTTTGTTCCATGTACGTTCAAGACCGGTAAGACGAAATAGTATGTTGTATGATCGTTTGAAATTTATATTAAGTTTGTATTTTATATTTTGGATGTTATTTCTGGATGTTATTTATATTAAGTTTGAAATAGTATGTTGTATGATCGTCAACATCGGACGATGAATTCTGGATGTTATTCTGGATATTGTATGATCATTTGATGTTATTTCTTTTTGTTGTACGAAACATAACGAAACATAAATAAACTACACTAAAAAAAATAGAACATAATAAAACATAATAGAACATAATAAAAAATAAAATGGAACATAATAAACTACACTACACTACACTAAAAAAATAGAACATAATAAAACATAACGAAACTACACTACACTAAAACTACCAAACTAAACTAAACTAAACTACCATAATAAAACATAACATAGCACAACTAAACTAAAACATAATAAAATATACCCTCTATCCATCGTACTGCGAAGGGGAGAATCGGTGAGGTGGTCTACCCCTGTTCTCTCTACTGAATATGCGCTCATGCCAATCCTCCCATTGAGGCTGTCCTGCCTGCGCGGCGCGAGCTGGTGTAATATGATCCTCGAGGCTGTCCTGCCTGCTCATCGTAAGTGTTGTATCCCATGGATCCGAAGCCACGTCGGTAGCTGGCGGTGGCGTGGGAGTATGGAATATGGATCCCTCAAACTGGGACTCATAATCAGCCTGAGTCCGGCTACCAGAGGCCTCCCAATCGTGAGCCATCTCTGAATACGGCTGACGCGGTGGCGGGGAGGCGGCTGTGTCGGCATATATGTCTGCAAGGCTAAAACTCATCCTGTCATCCTGCACAGACTGGATCTCTGAAGACTCATGATGCTCAGGCTGTGTCGGCATGTATGCAGGACCCTGCAAGGATACCAAAAATTTAGTAAATTTTAACTATCTTTACTTACAGTAAAAGAATAATAAAATAAAGAATCATATACTGGGGGAAGAACTGGACGACCGTGCTCGTCAAGGTAGGCGTGCCAACCGGCCATGTGCAGTACCCAACGATGATAATCCCACTCTGGCTGCTCTGATGGCTCCGGTGGCATCTCACTGGTCATAACAGGCGGCGCGTCAGGCTCGTCCGGCTGTACTGCGCGCCAATCAATATTCTCTCCGGCGTCTCGTAACATGGTGACCAGCTTTGCCTCCTGGCCGGCATCCGCAATGCATGGGGCAACCAAGTTCAACATCGCGTGCCCGACCGCTCTGTAGCCACGTTTTCCAAGACAAACGATTGAACGCCCGGCACCTTTAAGCGCTACCAGCAGCTATAAAAAAAACGTTAGAAAAAATAAAGGTTATGATAAAATGTTCATAACGCATAAAAATGTGTTGTTTTAGATGCATTACCTGGCGAGCACCTTTCCGGCCAGTAGGGGTATAACCATCGTTTTCGAATATCTGTGCGCGAAGAAACTCGCCGTAATCTCCCTCTATATACACCGAAGCCATGCCGACCCGCAGGTACCAAGCCTGATATCTCAATAGGGGATCTCCCTGGAACTGCATCGTATCAATCTCCGGCATCTGCCATAAGTTGGCACTCATATTGCCCGCCCGGCTGTAGTACTCCGAGTGATGCTCACTCCAATCTCTATCCCAGTGATTACCGTGTGTTATCCTGTAATTCATTTGTCAGTTGCAATTTCAAGACAAGAACTAATGTTAAGTACAAAAATGCTAAAAAGAACATAACTTACTCGTGTAGCCTCATGATCACATATCTCGGGACGTCTGGATCTGCGGGGATGAGTGGAGGAAAATGAAACTGACGGAGCACCCGGTCTGGAAAGTGGTGCTCCACTATCCAGAAGCACACCAGCGGTCCCCTGTAGAGCCACATCTCGTGATCATCCGCTACAATCTGCGGCAGCCTCCCCTCAGTGTATAGCTCATGGTACGGAGTCCAGCTCACCTGCGTCTCACCCAGACTCTGAATCTGAGATCGGACCAACCTGATACCTACTGTCTTTCCGTGAGGGTTGTCCTTGTACAAGTGATGTCCGTACCATTTCATGCCGAATGCCAGTCGATTTCCATTTTCGGGCTCTCCCCATGGATCCTCGTTCGGCTCAGGTACCCCCACCGGTAGCCGTGACCACGACTAATGCTGCAGAAGAAGCATTGGCCCGTAGATTTACTTAGTTTTCCGCTATATTTTTTAAGAATATCAGCCGTCAGTGACAAGTTAAATAATTAAAATAATACAACAAGTGCATGACAAGGTAGGTAATTAAAATAAGACATAAATAGCATACTGACCGTGCAACCGTGGCACAAGTTGGAGTAGAGATGTGCTAGGACAGCCCCACCCAAGTTGTACCTACCGCTCGACGGCTGAAGGTCTCGCAGCAGCTGTAGATACATCATCGGGATGGTATTACCACTAGCATCAGCAAACATGACAGAACCAAATAGGTCCATCACGAATCCCCGTGTGTATCTGTAATATCAAAATTATAGAGCAACTCATTTTTTCCGCATGAAACAGAGTACAAAATAAATGTAATACAAAAAGTTTGTATGAGTACCTCTGAATCTCGATCGGAGTGGAATCGCTACCTATACCTCTCGCAAACATAGCTCGCAGCTTCGTCTTGTCCAGACAGTACTTGGACTTCCCCCCGTTGCTGCGTATATCTGGCTCCGCTCCCAACAACTCAGCGAGCATGTAATTAATCGTCGTGTCATCTGGATCTGTGGGGTCAGATATGCCACCAACGGGCACGCCCTGGATAGGCAAACCCCATAGAGCACTAACGTCCTGGAGAGTCACTGTCATCTCTCCAAAAGGTAAGTGGAACGTGTGCGTCTCGGGGCGCCATCGCTCCACTAGTCCTGCAATCAGGGACGCGTTGATGGACTTAGTCTCCGACTGTAGAATATCGACCAAATGCTGCACCCCCAAATTTTGCAGATACGCCTCCATCTCCGAGTAGTACTGCATTTCCGGATACCGACCCCTGGCATTTATAATTGCCTCACTCTGCGTTCAAAAAAGTGAACAACATGAAAACCTAAAAATACAAAAATTCAACAAAATCCAAACTTAAAAAAAAAAAGTAATCAAGTACCTCTTTAGATGCATCTGAGACTCGGTGCTCCCTGTGAGGCATCCATAATAAAGGACTGAAATGATCCTTGCTGTCAGTGGGAATGGGCTCATCAATCGGGTCGGCTGCGGGTGGTTTCCTAGGCCGTCCCCTAGCCATCCTACGTTAAAAAAAAGGTTAAACATGCTACAATTGGCTAAAATATGCTAATTGCGGTAAAAATATGCTAAAATACGCTAATATGCAAAAAGATGACTATGGAGTCAATCATAACATGCATTATGCCAATAAGAACAAAGAACCACTCCATACAAGCATATTTTTATAAATTTGTATTTTTTTTAAAGATAAGATTTCCATTAGAAATGTATGAAATCAGTTAATGCAAACTAATTTCATTTCATACAAATTAATGCAAAATAAACTTTCAAATATACAACCAGCAAAAATAACTCATTTATTTGTTGAGAGTATAATTTGTTTAATCACACAAATTTGATGATACATATAGTACATATTAACCTTGGAACTATAGATATAGTTTTTTTTTTTAAATAGAAGTAAAGAACAAAAATAAGCTCGTACTATATAATAATATTTTCTACAATTTCGCTAAATAAGCTCGTATTATATAATAATATTTTATACAATTGTATGATTTTTGCAGCCTAATATATTTAAAATAATTTGAATTATACTTGCGCAAACATATATATTTTGAATTGCTTTCTCTTTGCACTACAATTTGAGTCTTCCTTCTCTCACGCTTTAAATCAAAGAAGAAAAATAGACAATATTTTCAAACGATACAGCTAACATACAATTTGAACAATTTTTGTAATCGAATATCAAACAAGGTCATACTTACTATTTCTAATAGCAAGAGAAATAAACATTCATGCTCAAAATATAACAAAGTTATATATTCCTTGAACAATTTTTGTATTTTAATATCAAACACAGTCATACTTACTATTTCTAATAACAAGAAAAATAAACATTCGATCATGATAAGAACATAAACAGAGCTATATATATTCCTTGAACAATTTAATTTTGTATTTGAATATCAAATACGGTCATACTTACTATTTCTAATAACAAGAAAAAGAAATCCAATCACACACCAAGATTAAATTCAATCACATAGCAGTTTTGACCTACTACATAGTCTCACAGATGACTATATTTCATTCACTAAGCAGTATTAACCTACTTCAGTTTACACAGAAAATTCTAAGTTTACACAGAAAATTCAATTATTCACAGAAAATTCTAGCTGATACATGCCTATACCAGTACACACTATACTCCTCCAAATGCCTATAGCAAAGGCTCACAGCCATCCATAGCAAACAGACCAGAAGGTCACAGGTCAAACAAATGGCACGAAGGCCACAGATCAGCATCAGCAGCAAGCCACAAGGCATACAAGACCAAAATCAGAGTTTTCAGGGTTACCCGTAACGAGAGTCGGCACCAACTTTCGGATTCTGGTAAAATCGCAGCACCAACTTTCGGGTTCTGGTAAAATCGCAGCACCAATGAGAGAGGATCGGGCACAACAGAAAAATCGCAGCACAGCAGCACAAAATCGCAGCACAGCAGAAAAATCGCAGCACAACAAATCGCAGCACAAAATCGCAGCACAAAATCGCAGCAAAGAAGAGGATCGGGCAGAGAGGGTGGCAGAGGATCGGGCAGCAGAGAGGGTGGCAGAGGATCGGCAAAGAAGAGAGGATCGGAGGTGAGATCGGAGGATCGGGAAGAAGAGAGGCAGAGAGGTGATCGGCGGAACAAAAACCAAAGAGAGAGAGAGAGATCGGTTCGTTTGTCGCAAGAGAGAAGAAGAGAGGGATCACGGGTCGGTTCGGTCCGAATTAAAATTTCCGGACGCTAGGATTCCTAGCGTTCCGAATTTTTAATTCGGAACGCCGATATTCCTAGCGTTTTGGGTAAAAATAAAAATATTTTAAAAACCTGGTTATTTATATTAAAATATATTTTTTTTTGGGTAAAAATAAAAATCACGGCTCATCCGATCCTCTTGCTTCCCTCTGTCGCTGCCGATTCTTCACAGGTATGAGATAAGAAATTTCCAATGATACGAGAGTAGATGTTTTAATTTATATTGAAATTATAAATTTTATTTACAACAGAGTCGTGCCAGGAAGGTGTGAATAAATGCTTTTGTGAAAGAGAAAGATGATGAATACCAAGATATGCGGTATTGATAGGATTAGTAGCTTGCCTGAAGAGATTCTCACATATATCCTATCATTTCTTAGTACAAGAAACGCCGTGCAGACATGCATCTTGTCCAAAAGATGGACAAACACATGGGCATCTGTGCCGGTTCTGGAATTTGACATTGATGAGTTGATGCCAAAGACTTTTGATGGTAAAATGGCTGCAAAAATTGTGACCAAATTCGAATTACTTGTGAAAAGTGTGTTGGAGAAACGAGACACATCTTGTGTAATTAATAGATTTCGACTTCGGTTGGATTGTTGTTGGTATTACTTGCCTTACACTCAAGGTGTTGCCGATTGTATTAGTGATGCAATGAAGTTGGAGCCTCGGGAGTGCTCAATCAAACTGCGTTTGTGCGCAAATTTGAATTTGAATACCAATCTGATTTTCACTTGTGCTTCACTAGTAGATCTACAGCTGTGGGTTTCTATGAATGTTGTTCCTCATGTAGCTATAGAACCCAACTCAATAAACCTTCCTTGCCTCAAAACACTAAACCTCACTGGCTGTGTTAGTGATGATTTTTACAAAAAGCTTTTGTTAGGGTGTCCAGTGCTTGAAGAATTAGTGCTATCATGTTCTATGGGGATCATTGAGATATGTTCCAACACTTTGAAGAAGTTGGTTATTCGTGATTGTTATAATGGAAATAGATTACAGATTTCCACGCTTAATCTCATGTATTTTGAAATTCATATCATTAATATATATCCTATACTGGATATAGGGGATGTTCTTTTGATAAATATGCCATCGCTTGTTGATGCGTTCATCTCTATTCCTAATTGGTATAGTAAGTATTATAATGAGTATGACTATATTAGTGGGGTCCCCAAGCTTATTGCCAGCTTTTCAAATCTCGAATGCTTAAAGCTACAATTTGATTGCACTGACGAAAAGGTACATTCTCTTTGCAACATATTGGAGATAAAAATCTGCGATTTTTCTACTTTTGCATATTAATTTTGTTGGCATTTTTTATGGTACATTGAAAACAAACAAAACCCTTCTTTGGTCATGTTATATGCATATACTTTCAGTTTACGTGATATTTGGAGTAAAGACATCCCATGGCTATAATAAGCATCAAAAGTTCTCATTTATAATTAGCTTTGTGATTTTCCTTTCTTTTGAACATAGTTTTAATTTTACTTTGTGAAAATAGGCACCGAAGAAGGAATTATCTAATTGCCCAGTCTTCAAAAACTTGAAGTGTCTGAAACTTGTGAGTTTGGGTTTCTATGTCTTTGATCTAGCACCATTTTTCCTTCATCGCTCACCTAAACTACAAGAGCTCACCTTGCAAAACTTCTATGTAATCTCTCTCTCTCTCTCTCTCTCTCTCTCTCTCTCTGTATTGCTACTGGTTATCTTTTCCATGCCTCAAATTGAGGAGGCAGACAAAAACATAGTCAATTAATGAGATACTCTAAAAATCCAAATTTATTGAATAAAGAAAATGACAAGTTTCGAGTATTTACAGGGTCAATAGATTAAATGGGTCTTTGCTTAGGAGGTTAACAATATGGTAAAGGCCGTTTAAAACCAGGTGTTGTTCAAATTACCCCCTCAAGTAAGCCCTTGTAGAAGGGTCGATATATGATCAATGAAATTTATGCAACTTGTTTTGTTACTATAGATTACACGGGCTGCAACATGGGCTGCAACTCCGGAGGGACTAAGTGATGCATTAGTCCAGCGGGAGTTCCTTAAGACCGTTAGAATTGTAGGATTTAAAAATGATAATGGATTTGTTGATCAGCTGATCAATATGTTGTATGTTCATGTTAAGATCATTGGGGAAATTGTGCGGGTTTGATTCCCACTTTTTCACCCTCTTTTGTTATGTAATGCCACTGAGCTTCTATAATTTTAATGTTTAGTTATTTCTCTTTGATATTTTTATGTTGATGTGATTATGTACGAGGTCTGCTAATGCAACATTGTTGTGATCTGAGAGCTGTGTTTAAGCATGTTTTGTTGTTTGGTCTTTAATGAGAGCTCTAAGAGAGATACTGTTACAGTGTAACTTATATTTAATTACCTTTCTAAAGTTATATATGTTGAATATTTTTCAGAATCAAAATGCATGTAAAAGGACAAATCATACAAATCATAGGTCATGATGTAATTAATCTGAGGTTCAACCGAACAAATCATACAAAAAACATGTAAGAACATGGATGTTTAGGCTCACTTTACATTCACACGCTAGCTAATTGTGTACGAAGACTAGTAATATTATTTATTATTTTTCCTTAATATAATTTATTTATGTACACGTTGTGTGACTATGATCAAGAATGAAAAATATGTCTTGATCAATATCTTGTATTGAAATACTAAATAGAATTCTAATATATAAAAACTAATTGTTTTAATTAATGAAAATTTTGTATAATTGGAGGTTATGTCACAAATAAAATTGAAAGATGTTATTTTTTTCTGTACCACATGCTCCCTTCAAATTGTCTGTAACAATATAAAATTATTTTAGAATTTTTGTACCCAAATTTTACAAGTATATTATTATTTGCGCATCATGTGGTGAAAAACATTGGTGAATAAATTGTTTTTTGTCACATCACATTATAATGAATAAAGAATAAATTGCTAAAATTAATCCAAAATGATATCAATGGAAGACAATATTGGTCTGGATGCTTTTAAATTGAAGAGAAAAAAATTAAAAACTTTTGGTATGTGAATTGAATTTCAAATACTACATAAGTTTATGTTGATCCTTAATTGATACTCGTGAGTGCATTATTTTATAGATTTTGACAATAAATTCATGCTTCTTTACGCAACTTATTCACTGAATTCAACTATTATTTTTTTTAGTTACAACTTTTTGCGCAAATAATAATATACTCGTGAGTGCATTATTTTATATGTGCTTTGTGTTTTCGTATTTATAATGTTGATATTTGATGTAAATTTTGGCAACAAATTTATATTTTAATCAATTTCTATATTTTGTGTGATATCTTTGCAAGGATTGGTGATATGTAGTTAACCTATACATTGATGTCAAGTCTTCATTTTGTTAACAAATTTTGCGTATTTTGAAATTGTGATGTCGTGCTTTAATTTGTATTTAGTATATTGATATTTAATGTAGACTTTAACAATAAACTCACTATTTTATCCATTGCCGGATTTTCTCTTTCCAGTATCAATTTGCATAATTTAGAATTAAGATGATTTGTTTTGAGCTTTGAATCGTCATAATAGGACATCGATGTTTGATGTAAATTTTATTGAATTTGTTATAAACCAAATTTTAGGTAATATATAATATATTACATCATTTTTTTATTTAACTTTCGGATATTAAAAAAACATAAATATTCTAAATGTATGAATTTTCATCTAAAATAATTGGACTACACATATTTCATCTAAAATTTTATATAAAAAAACAAGAACGTATTGCTAAAATGAATAATTAGGTTACAAATATTGCAAACGGTAATAAAATCTATTTACTTTTAATTTATGTTGTCACAACAAATAAAAAAATGAGCCACACTTTTTTGGATTTGAGTTTTCCAATTTAATCTTTTCAGAATGTTGATATTTTGATAGTTAAATGCTCATACACAAAAACTATATGGTTTTGAATAGATTAATGTCTAGAAATATTTACAAATTGAAATTTGTGGATAATATTGTACAATATGCTCTTACATTAAAATCTGAAACAAGGACAATATTTATATAAGGATCAGTGTTGTATGTTGATGTAATTGACATAATAGAAATTAAATTTGTATTTAGCATTAAAAATCAAATTCACAAAACAGTTGGTGATGGTATTAATTTCATTTATTAATTACTACTTAGGCAATGTTTAAAAAAATATTAAAGAGAAAATAACCATTTGATAACTAATAATCCCGAACGTGGGCCTTTGAAGAGTAAGTTATCTAAATGAGGTTGGAAATTATTTAAGTTAAATATATCACAAATTAAAGTGTTTTTAGAAAAATATTTAAAAATACATATATGAAATTTGGCAAAATGTTAGGTTATTGTAAATTTTCCTAATATAAAAGAATATGATGTCAATATAGGTTCTCTTCAATAACTTATTTGTGATTGTTTCTTCTTCTTCTTCATTTTTTATGGAAAGATGATAATTATCTTCGTAGAGTTATTTGACTATTTCAGAACAGAAGGTGAAACAAATAAGGTAAACTTTTGTTTTCCATATTTCTTAATTAATATGACGACTACTTGAATAACAAATTAGAAGTCTGTTATCTCTTCAAAAAGTTATGCTATACTTTTAATAACCGAGTTCATATTTCAGAATAGCTTATCTCTTCTATTAAATAACCAGTCTGGACATGGTCCACAATAAAACCATGTTATATTTTCAAAAGAAAACTATACACTATATGTACACCAAGACTATTTAAAATTTTATAATCATTTAACCTCCTCCTTGTTCTTTGTGAAACGTGATTGCCCCCTTTCTGAATAGTGACTCCCCAAATTCTTTCCACTGTCTTGCCAAAAATACAAAATTAGTCCAATTTGAGTTCAAAAACAAAAACTTTGCTCCAGAGACAAGGCAATGCGCAGCAACTCAAGTCTCTCCACTTACAAAAATGCTTCTTCTCCAAAAAAAACTCTGTTTTCCACTTTCCCCCAAATTTTTGGCGACACAGGCGGCTGAGACTCGGTCCAAGTTGGCGAGACTCGGTCATTTCTGCCTTGAATCAGCTCAACTCAGTGTAAAATCGGTTGACTCGACTTGACTCGGCCTAAAAATCGGCTAACTCGGCTGAGTCAAGCACTGTTCATCTGAGTTTTACTGAAAATCTCGCACGGGCGCGAGACTCGGATGAAAATCAGATCGGTGACGGCCGATACCGAGTTGATTCGGCCGTATCGACCGATTTTCCAAACCATGCCTTTGAGAAAAGGCCAAACTGAATAAGTGGATAAAAAGATTTGAATTGAATTGGCCTTTTGACTATTGAAATATATATTAATTAATATCATTGGCACTGCGTGTGCTTTATACAGTGTTGTAAAATGCGGTTCATGCGGCCGCATATGCGTGTGAGGTTGGCAACCGCATGAAAAATCAATATGCGGTCCCAATATGAGGTTCCGCATATGCGGCCGCATATTCGACCGCATATTACCGCATACTGCATACCGCATACCGCATACCGCATACACCGCATACCGCATATACCGCATATTGACCGCATATTGACCGCATATTGACCGCATATCACTGCATATCACCGCATATCACCGCATATCACTGCATACTTGTTTATATATATATCAATTCTCATTTTAAAACTCGCATATATAAGTCCTCATGAAAATCCGCATATGCGGCCGCATGCCGTATATGCGGTATGCGGTGGCCTTCCGCATACCGCATAGAAACCGCATTTTACAACCTTGGCTTTATATATCATCACTTGCAAATCTTTTTTTTTTGAAAAACTGATATTGATTTGAATAATACAACTAGAGTGAGATTTGGTTACTAGGAAGGAAGGACACGTAGCAATTGCAATTGATTTGCACAGCACTCTGTCTGGGCTTTTACGTTTCTGCTTGGGCCTGAAATAAAAAATGCATTTGGTTTTGATTTTGAAACTTGTAGGCCCACAGCATGTCCAAAAAAAATTGTTATTATTTTTGTTGAGGCTCTAGTTGCAATTGCAATGGTAAGAATTAAAAGGACAGTATTGTCCTTATCTGCGGATCAGAGAATTTCTGCTCTCCCCCGACCCCTACGCGAAATAGAAAGAGAAACGGGAAAACCCTAAACCCTAAATCCCCTCTTTCACACCTCTCATCCCATCGTCTTGCTTCCCTCTGTCGCTGCCGATTCTTCACAGGTATGAATAAGAAATTTCCAATGATACGAGAAAGTAGATGTTTTCATTTATATTGAAATTATAAATTTTATTTTACAACAGAGTCGTGCCAGGAAGGTGTTTGAATAAATGCTTTTGTGAAAGAGAAAGATGATGAATACCAAGAGATGTGGTATCGATAGGATCAGTAGCTTGCCTGATGAGATTCTCACATATATCCTATCATTTCTTAGTACAAGAAACGCCGTGCAGACATGCATCTTGTCCAAAAGATGGACAAACACATGGGCATCTGTGCCGGTTCTGGAATTTGACATTGATGAGTTAATGCCAAAGACTTTTGATGGTAACATGGCTGCAAAAATTGTGACCAAATTCGAATTACTTGTGAAAAGAGTGTTGGAGAAAAGAGACACATCTTGTGTAATTAATAGATTTCGACTTCGGTTGGATTGTTGTCGGTATTACTTGCCTAACACTCAAGGTGTTGCCGATTGTATTAGTGATGCAATGAAGTTGGAGCCTCGGGAGTGCTCAATCAAACTGCGTTTGTGTGCAAATTTGAATTTGAATACCATTCTGATTTTCACTTGTGCTTCACTAATAGATCTACAGCTGTGGGTTTCTATGAATGTTGTTCCTCATGTAGCTATAGAACCCAACTCAATAAACCTTCCTTGCCTCAAAACCCTAAACCTCACTGGCTGTGTTAGTGATGATTTTTACAAAAAGCTTTGTTAGGGTGTCCAGTGCTTGAATAATTAGTGCTATCATGTTCTATGGGGATCATTGAGATATGTTCCAACACTTTGAAGAAGTTGGTTATTTGTGATTATTATACTGGAAATAGATTACAGATTTCCACGCCTAATCTCATGTATTTTGAAATTCATATCATTATATATATCCTATACTGGATATAGGGGATGCTCTTTTGATAAATATGCCATCGCTTGTTGATGCGTTCATCTCTATTCCTAATTGGTATGATGATTACGATGAGTATGACTATATTAGTGGGGTCCCCAAGCTTATTGCCAGCTTTTCAAATCTCGAATGCTTAAAGCTACAATTTGATTGCACTGACGAAAAGGTACATTCTCTTTGCAACATATTGGAGATAAAAATCTGCGATGTTTCTACTTTTGCATATTAATTTTGTTGGTATTTTTTAAGGTACTTTGAAAACAAACAAAACCCTTCTTTGGTCATGTTATATGCATATACTTTCAGTTTACATGATATTTGTTTGTTGTTCTTGGAGTAAAGACATCCCATGGCTATAATAAGCATCAAAAGTTCTCATTTATAATTAGCTTTGTGATTTTCCTTTCTTTTGAACATAGTTTTAATTTTACTTTGTGAAAATAGGCACTGAAGAAGGAATTATCTAATTGCCCAGTCTTCAAAAACTTGAAGTGTCTGAAACTTGTGAGTTTGGGTTTCTATGTCTTTGATCTAGCACCATTTTTCATTCATCGCTCACCTAAACTACAAGAGCTCACCTTGCAAAACATCTATGTAATCTCTCTCTCTCTCTCTCTCTCTATTGCTACTGGTTATCTTTTCCATGCCTCAATTGAGGAGGCAGATAAAAACATAGTCAATTAATGAGATAGTCTAAAAATCCAAATTTATTGAACAAAGAAAATGGCAAGCTTTGAGCATTTACAGAGTCAATAGATGCACTACAAATGGTCTTTGCTTATGAGGTCAACAATATAGTAAAGGCCGTTTAAAACCAGGTGTTGTTCAAATTACCCCTTCAAGTAAGCCCTTGTAGAAAGGTCGATATGTGATCAATGAAATTTATGTAACTTGTTTTGTTCCTATAGATTACACGGGCTGCAGCATGGGTTGCAACTCCGGAGGGAATAAGTGATGCATTTGTCCAGCGGGAGTTCCTTAAGACCGTTAGAATTGTAGGATTTAAAAATGATAATGGATTTGTTGATCAGCTGATCAATAAGTTGTATGTTCATGTTAAGATCATTGGTGAAATTGTGCGGGTTTGATTCCCACTTTTTCCCCCTCTTTTGTTAGGTAATGCAACTGAGCTTCTATAATTTTAATGTTTAGTTATTTCTCTTTGATATTTTTATGTTGATGTGATTATGTACGAGGTTTGCTAATGCAACATTGTTGTGATCTGAGAGCTGTGTTTAAGCAAGTTTTGTTGTTTGGTCTTTAATGAGAGCTCTAAGAGAGATATTGTTACAGTGTAACTATAGGTATTTGAGTACCAGCCACCTGCAAAAGAAATTACCAGATATGTCAGTTTTCTCTAATAACTTATATTTAATTACCTTTCTAAAGTTATATATGTTGAATATTTTTCAGAATCAAAATGCATGTAAAAGGACAAATCATACAAATCATAGGTCATGATGTAATTAATCTGAGGTTCAACCGAACAAATTATACAAAAAACATGTAAGAACATGCATGTTTAGGCTCACTTTACATTCACACGCTAGCTAATTGTGTACGAAGACTAGTAAAATTATTTATTATTTTTCCTTAATATAATTTATTAATGTACACGTTGTGTGACTATGATCAAGAATGCAAAATATGTTTTGATCAATATATTGTATTGAAATAGTAACTATAATTCTAAAATTAAAAACTAATTGTTTTTAAAGTAATTTTGTATAATTAGAGGTTATCTCGCAAATAAAATTGAAAGATGGTATTTTTTTTCTGTACCACATGCTCCCTTCAAATTGCTATCTCGCAAATAAAATTATTTTAAAATTTTTGTTCCCAAAAATTTACGAGTATACTATTATTTGGTGAAAAACATTGATGAATAAATTGTTTTTTGTCACATCACATTATAATGAATAAAGAATAAATTGCTAATATTAATCCAAAATGATATCAATGGAAGACAATATTGGTCTGGATGCTTTTAAATTGAAGACAAAAAAATTAAAAACTTTTGGTATGTGAATTGAATTTCAAATACTACTGAAGTTTATGTTGATCCTTAATTGATACTCGTGAGTGCATTATTTTATAGATTTTGACAATAAATTCATGCTTCTTTACACAACTTATTCACTGAATTCAACTATTATTTTTTTAGTTACAACTTTTTTCGCAAATTAAAAATTAAGAAGATGCATATGTGCTATTGTGTTTTTGTATTTATGATGTTGATATTTGATGTAAATTTTGGCAACAAATTTATTTTTTAATCAATTTCTATATTTTGTGTGATATCTTTGTAAGGATTGATGATATGTAGTTAACCTATACATTGATGTCAAGTCTTCATTTTGTTAACAAATTTAGCGTATTTTGTGATGTCGTGCTTTAATTTGTATTTAGTATATTGATATTTAGTGTAGACTTTAACCGTATCAATTTGCATAATTTAGAATTAAGATGATTTGTTTTGAGCTTTGAATTGTCATAATAGAACGTCGATGTTTGATGTAAATTTTATTGAATTTGTTATAAACCAAATTTTAGGTAATATATAATATATTACATCATTTTTTTATTTAACTTTAGGATATTAAAAAAACATAAATATTCTAAATGTATGAATTTTCATCTAAAATAATTGGGCTACACATATTTCATCTAAAATTTTATATAAAAAAAACAAGAACGTATTGCTAAAATGAATAATTAGGTTACAAATATTACAAACGGTAATAAAATCTATTTACTTTTAATTTATGTTGTCACAACAAATACAAAAATGAGCCACACTTTTTTGGATTTGAGTTTTGCAATTTAATCTTTTTAGAATGTTGATATTTTGATAGTTAAATGCTCATTCACAAAAACTATAAGGTTTTGAATAGATTAATGTCTAGAAATATTTATAAATTGAAATTTGTGGATAATATTGTACAATATGCTCTTACATTAAAATCTGAAACAAGGACAATATTTTTATAAGGATCAGTGTTGTATGTTGATGTAATTGACATAATAGAAATTAAATTTGTATTTAGCATTAAAAATCAAATTCACAAAACAGTTGGTGATGGTATTAATTTCATTTATTAATTACTACTTAGGCAATGTTAAAAAAATATTAAAGAGAAAATAACCATTTGATAACTAATAATCCCGAACGTGGGCCTTTGAAGAGTAAGTTATCTAAATGAGGTTGGAAATTATTTAAGTTAAATATATCATAAATTAAAGTGTTTTTAGAAAAATACTTAAAAATACATATATGAAATTTGGCAAAATGTTGAGTTATTGTAAATTTTCCTAATATAAAAGAATATGATGTCAATATAGGTTCTCTTCAATAACTTATATATGTGATTGTTTCTTCTTCTTCTTCTTCATTTTTTATGGAAAGATGATAATTATCTTCGTAGAGTTATTTGACTATTTCAGAACAGAAGGTGAAACAAATAAGGTAAACTTTTGTTTTCCATATTTCTTAATTAATACGACTACTTGAAATAAAAATTAGAAGTCTGTTATCTCTTCAAAAGTTCTGCTATACTTTTAATAACCGAGTCCATATTTCAGAACAACTTATCTCTTCTATTTAATTACCAGTCTGGACATGGTCCACAAGAAAACCATGTTATATTTTCAAAAGAAAACTATACACCATATGTACACCAAGACTATTCAAAATTTTATAATCATTTAACCTCCTTCTTCTTTGTGAAACGCGACTGCGCCCTTTCTGAATAGCGACTCCCCAAATTCTTTCCACTGTCTTGTCAAAAATACAAAATTGGTCTAATTTGAGTTACAAAAACAAAAACTTTGCTCCAGAGACAAGACAATGCGCAGCAACTCTAGCCTCTCCACTTACTAAAACGCTGTTTCCCATTTTCCCCCAAATTTTTGACGGCACAAGCGGCTGAGACTCGGTCCAAGTTGGTAAGACTCGGTAATTTTTGCCTTCAGCTCAACTCGGTGTAAAATTGGTTGACTTGGCTTGACTCGGCCTAAAAATCAGCTAACTCGGCGAGTCAAGCACTGTTCATCAAAGTTTTGCTAAAAAACTCGCATGGGCGTGAGACTCGGGTGAAAACCAGATCAGTGAAGGCCGATACCGAGTTGACTCGGCCGTATCGACCAATTTTCCAAACCATGCCTTTGAGAAAAGGCCAAACTGAATAAGTGGATAAAAAGATTTGAATTGAATTGGCCTTTTGACTATTGAAATATATATTAATTAATATCATTGGCACTGGCGTGTGCTTTATATATCATCACTTGCAAATCTTTATTTTTGATTGAAAAACTGATATTGATTTGAATAATACAACTAGAGTGATATTTGGTTACTAGGAAGGAAGGACACGTAGCAATTGCAATTGATTTGCACAGCACTCTGTCTGGGGTTTTACGTTTCTGCTTGGGCCTAAAATAAAAAAATGCATTTTGTTTTGATTTTGAAACTTGTAGGCCCACAACAGGTCCAGAAAAAATTGTTATTATTTTTGTTGAGGCTCTAGTTGCAATTGCAATGGTAAGAATTAAAAGGACAGAGAAACGGGATCAGAGAATTTCTGCTCTCCCCCGACCCCTACGCGAAATAGAAAGAGAAACGGGAAAACCCTAAACCCTAAATCGCCTCTTTCACACCTCTCATCCGATCCTCTTGCTTCCCTCTGTCGCTGCCGATTCTTCACAGGTATGAGATAAGAAATTTCCAATGATACGAGAAAGTAGATGTTTTCATTTATATTGAAATTATAAATTTTATTTTACAACAGAGTCGTGCCAGGAAGGTGTTTGAATAAATGCTTTTGTGAAAGAGAAAGATGATGAATACCAAGAGATGCGGTATTGATAGGATTAGTAGCTTGCCTGATGAGATTCTCACATATATCCTATCATTTCTTAGTACAAGAAACGCCGTGCAGACATGCATCTTGTCCAAAAGATGGACAAACACATGGGCATCTGTGCCGGTTCTGGAATTTGACATTGATGAGTTAATGCCAAAGACTTTTGATGGTAAAATGGCTGCAAAAATTGTGACCAAATTCGAATTACTTGTGAAAAGAGTGTTGGAGAAACGAGACACATCTTGTGTAATTAATAGATTTCGACTTCGGTTGTATTGTTGTTGGTATTACTTGCCTTACACTCAAGGTGTTGCCGATTGTATTAGTGATGCAATGAAGTTGGGGCCTCGAGAGTGCTCAATCAAACTGCGTTGTTTGCAAATTTGAATTTGAATACCAATCGGATTTTCACTTGTGCTTCACTAATAGATCTACAGCTGTGGGTTTCTATGAATGTTGTTCCACATGTAGCTATAGAACCCAACTCAATAAACCTTCCTTGCCTCAAAACACTAAACCTCACTGGCTGTGTTAGTGATGATTTTTACAAAAAGCTTTTGTTAGGGTGTCCAGTGCTTGAAGAATTAGTGCTATCATGTTCTATGGGGATCATTGAGATATGTTCCAACACTTTGAAGAAGTTGGTTATTCGTGATTGTTATAATGGAAATAGATTACAGATTTCCACGCCTAATCTCATGTATTTTGAAATTCATATCATTAATATATATCCTATACTGGATATAGGGGATGTTCTTTTGATAAATATGCCATCGCTTGTTGATGCGTTCCTCTCTATTACTAATTGGTATAATGATGATTACGATGAGTATGATTATATTAGTGGGGTCCCCAAGCTTATTGCCAGCTTTTCAAATCTCGAATGCTTAAAGCTACAATTTGATTGCACTGACGAAAAGGTACATTCTCTTTGCAACATATTGGAGATAAAAATCTGCGATTTTTCTACTTTTGCATATTAATTTTGTTGGCATTTTTTATGGTACATTGAAAACAAACAAAACCCTTCTTTGGTCATGTTATATGCATATACTTTCAGTTTACGTGATATTTGTTTGTCATTCTTGGAGTAAAGACATCTCATGGCTATAATAAGCATCCAAAGTTCTCATTTATAATTAGCTTTGTGATTTTCCTTTCTTTTGAACATAGTTTTAATTTTACTTTGTGAAAATAGGCACTGAAGAAGGAATTATCTAATTGCCCAGTCTTCAAGAACTTAAAGTGTCTGAAACTTGTGAGTTTGGGTTTCTATGTCTTTGATCTAGCACCATTTTTCCTTCATCGCTCACCTAAACTACAAGAGCTCACCTTGCAAAACTTCTATGTAATTTCTCTCTCTCTCTCTCTCTGTATTGCTACTGGTTATCTTTTCCATGCCTCAATTGAGGAGGCAGACAAAAACATAGTCAATTAATGAGATACTCTAAAAATCCAAATTTATTGAGTAAAGAAAATGACAAGTTTCGAGTATTTACAGAGTCAATAGATATACTAAAAATGGTCTTGCTTATGAGGTTAACAATATGGTAAAGGCCGTTTAAAACCAGGTGTTGTTCAAATTACCCCTTCAAGTAAGCCCTTGTAGAAAGGTCGATATGTGATCAATGAAATTTATGTAACTTGTTTTGTTACTATAGATTACACGGGCTGCAACATGGGCTGCAACTCCGGAGGGACTAAGTGATGCATTAGTCCAGCGGGAGTTCCTTAAGACCGTTAGAATTGTAGGATTTAAAAATGATGATGGATTTGTTGATCAGCTGATCAATAAGTTGTCTGTTCATGTTAAGATCATTGGTGAAATTGTGCGGGTTTGATTCCCACTTTTTCCCCCTCTTTTGTTATGTAATGCAACTGAGCTTCTAAATTTTAATGTTTAGTTATTTCTCTTTGATATTTTTATGTTGATGTGATTATGTCCGAGGTTTGCTAATGCCATTGTTGTGATCTGAGAGCTGTATTTAAGCATGTTTTGTTGTTTGGTCTTTAATGAGAGCTCTAAGAGAGATACTGGTAGTGTTGCAGGAAAAGAACAGATCAGTTTGCTCTTTAGAAATGGTTTCTGGACCTTGGCGTATATTTTTTTATTGGTCATTTCAAATGTTGATCGTTTCAGGTTTAAGTAAATCTGGTTAGCATGTTTGACTAGCAAGATTTATAAGCTAATTCTGTTACAGTGTAACTATTATGTTATTTCTTTTATGATGTTATATTGTGATAATTAAACTAAATTTCCTATAAAAATGGGAGATGATATTAATATATTTCATTATTTTGTAATTCAGTTTTGATTTTTTTTTTAGTAAAAATAGGGATCTAAGTCCCTATTATTTCAGTTTAGATATTATAACTATAAATATTGTATAAATATGAATCTAATGTAATTTCTTACAAAATGTACATATATGTCATTAAAAAAATGCAAGAAATAAGTGTGTATTACAAAAATTAATAATTATATGTTACAAATATTACAAACAATAATAAAATAAAGGGTAATTATATCTTCCCCCATCTATCCATCCCTCATTTCATCCCCCAACTAACTAACTACCTTTTCTAACTATAATTCAAAATTCTAACTACCTAATGGTCCTACAAATTAATTATCCAATTTTCTCCATTTATTTCTTTCCTCTTTCTCCCTCCCTCTCCCACCTCTCCCACCTCTCCCTCTCCACCTCCGCCTCCACCTCCGCCCGCCTCTCCCACCTCTCCCTCTGCGCCTCCGCCCGCCCCTCCTACCTCTCCCTCTCGGCCTCCCTCTCCCACCTCCACCTCCGTCTCCCACCTCCCACCTCCGCCTCCTCTCTCTCCCACCTCCGCCTCCGCCGGAGTAGATCCATCACTGTCGACCGCCGGGTCAGATCCGCCTCCGGCGGGTCAGATCTGAGTTATTTGCAAAGAACAAAGCTTCATTAATGGTGAATTAGAACAGTGCGTACTAAGTACATATGGATGAATACTTAATGTTTTAGAGATGAATACTTCAACGTTTATGGATGAATACTTAATATCTTAGGCATAAATACTTTAACTTATATGTATGAATACTTGATATCTTATGGATGAATACTTTTTATTTGTTTGGTATGCATGCATGTTTGTAATATTCTTAGTACATTAACTATTTACATTTACACGATGATGATGAATACTTGCTTAATGCGGGATGAATACTTGCATGACGAGGTGTGAATACTTGTGCAACGGACAACTCGAAAGTATGTCATCATGGATCTCATTTGAAAGAGAAAATTATTTAGAAGACATTCGTGGTTTTAGATTTGCAAAATTCCTCACAGATCGTCAGAAATATTGGTTAGATTGAACGGAGAAAAAAAAACCCATCTCTAAAAACGTGTAAAAGATGAGTGATTGATGTGTCCAAATATGATTCTATTGCAAAGATGAATATATTTATATAGATGGATGAATGCTAGTTGTGCTACAGATGAATACTTTTTTTGTAAATTTCTAAAATGAGCTGAAGGTAGTTAGAAGTCCCCCACTCAATTAATGCGCTGACAGTTATGCGGTCCCCCACTTAATTAATGCTCTGACAGTTGTGCGGTCCCCCACACATGTTGTTTGTCCCCTACTTTCTTGTTGTAATATATCCAAATATGTTTCTATTGCAAATGTGAATACCTTCATATAGATGGATAAATACTAGTTGTGCTACATATGAATACTTCTGCAAATTCCTAAAATACACTGACAGTTATAAATTCTAACTAACTAACTATTTTAATTAATGCAACTGACGGGGGATGAAACGGGGGATTGTTCACGGGGGAGAGCTAGGCGGACCCTAAAATAAATTTTGTTTTAGTTTTTCAAAATGTAAAGGTATCGTCAGTTTTCTCTAATAACTTATATCTAATTACCTTTCTAAAGTTATATATGTTGAATATTTTTCAGAATCAAAATGTAAAAGGAACTGCTAGTTAACATTTGTTAATATTTCTTAATATAAATAACGACTAGTTGGAAAGAAATTAAAGATTATATTGCATCTTTAAGAGCTCTACTGTACCATCCAACCATAGGTCATGATGTAATTAATCTGAGGTTCAACTGAAGAACATGCATGTTTAGGCTCACTTTACATTCACACGTTAATTGTGCACGAAGACTAGTAAATTTATTTATTATTTTTCCTTAATAGAATTTATTTATGTACACATTATGTGACTATGATCAAGAATGCAAGATATGTTTTGATCAATATATTGTATTGAAATAGTAACTATAATTCTAAAATTAAAAACTAATTGTTTTTATAATAATTTTGTATAATTAATTAGAGGTTATCTAGCAAATAAAATTGAAAGATGCTATTTTTTTCTGTACCACATGCTCCCTTCAAATTGTCTGTAACAATATAAAATTATTTTAGAATTTTTGTACCCAAAATTTACGAGTATATTATTATTTGCGCATCATGTGGTGAAAAACATTGATGAATAAATTGTATTTTGTCACATCACATTATAATCAATAAAGAATAAATTCCTAAAATTAATCCAAAATGATATCAATGGAAGACAATATTGGTCTGGACGCTTTTAAATTGAAGAGAAAAAATTAAAAAGTTTTTGTATGTGAATTGAATTTCAAATACTACTGAAGTTTATGTTGATCCTTAATTGATACTCGTGAGTGTGATGCAAAGATCTTCAATTGGGGTGTTGTATTAGAGTTGCAACTACCCTCTTCCGTTAACATTTGGAGACACTACTAGAGCGCTACAAAGACCTTCAATTGGAGCGTTATATTTGGGTTGCAACTACCCTCCTCTCTTTCCGTTTGGAGATAATAATAGAGTGCTTCAAACACCTTCAATTGGAGTGTTGTATTAGAGTTACAACCACCATTTTCTCTTTCCATCTAGAGACACTACTAGTGTGCCCCAAAGACCTTCTATTGGGGTGTTTATTAGGGTTGCAACTATCCTCTTCTGTTGCCATCTGGAGACACTTCTAGTGTGTTGCAAAAATCTTCAATTGAAGTGTTGTATTAGGGTTGCAACTACCCTCTTCTGTTAACATTTGGAGACACTACTAGAGTGCTACAAAGACCTTCAATTGGAGTGTTATATTTGGGTTGCAACTACCCTCCTCTCTTACCGTTTGGAGACAATACTATAATGCTTCAAAGACCTTCAATTGGAGTGTTGTATTAGGGTTACAACTACCATTTTCTCTTGCCATCTAGAGATACTAGTAGTGTGCTGTAAAGACCTTCAATTGGGATATTGTATTAGGTTGGTAACTACCCTCTTCTGTAGCCATCTGGAGACACTACAAGAGTGCTACAAAGACCTCCAATTGAGGTGTTATATTACAGTCGCAACTACCCTCTTCTCTTGCCACCTGGAGACACTACGAGTGTGCTATAAAGATATTCAATTGGAGTGTTGTATTAGGGTTGCAACTACCCTCTTCTCTTGCCATTTGCAGACATTACTTGAGTGCAGCAAAGTCCTTCAATTGGAGAGTTTTATTTGGATTGCAACTATCCACTTCTTTTGCCATATGGAGACACTACTAGAGTGCTGCAAGACCTTTAATTGGAGTGTTATATTAAGGTTGCAACTATCATCTTCTCTTGCCATATGGAGACACTATTATTGTGCTTCAAAGACCTTCAATTGGAGTGTTGTATTAGGGTTGCAACTACCTCTTCTCTTGCCATCAAGTGACACTACTTATGTACTGCAAAAACCTTCAATTGAAGTGTTGTTTTATCGTTGTGACTACCTTTTTCTGTTGCCATCGAGAGACACTACTAGTGTGTTGCAGAGACCTTCAATTGGAGTGTTGTATTAGAGTTGCAACTACCCTCTTCTGTAGCCATCCGGAGACACTACTAGAGTGTTGTATTAGGATTGTAACTACCCTATTGTCTTTCCATCTGATGACACTATTAGAGTGCTGCAAGGATATTCAATTGGAGTGTTGTATTATGGTTACTACTACCCTTTTTTTCTCTCCATACGGTGACACTACTAGATTGTTTCCAAAACCTTCAATTAAAGTGTTGTATTAGGGTTACAACTACTGTCTTCTCTTGCCATCTTGGAGACACTACTAGTGTGCTGCAAAGATATTCAATTGTGGTTTTGTATTGGGGTCGAACTACCCTCTTCTCTTTTCATCTGCAGACATTACTAGAGTACTGTAAAGACCTTCAATTGGAGAGGTATATTAGCTTTGCTACTACCCACTTCCCTTGCCATCTAAAGACATTACTAGAGTGCTGCAAAAACCTTCAATTACAGTGTTGTATTAGGATTGCAACTATCCTCTCATGTTGCCATCATGAGACACTTCTAGTGTGCTGCAAAGATCTGCAATTGGGTTGTTGTAGGGTTGCAACTACCCTCTTCTGTTAACATTTGAAGACACTACTAGAGTGCTACAAATGCCTTCAATTGGAGTGTTATATTAGGGTTGTAACTATCCTCTTCTCTTTCCATCTGATGACACTACTAGAGTGCTGCAAGAACAATCAATAGGAGTGTTGTATTAGGGTTACTACTACCCTCCTCTCTCCATACGGCGACACTACTAGACTGTTTAAAAAACCTTCAATTAAAGTGTTGTATTAGGGTTGCAACAACTGTCTTCTCTTGCCATCTTGGAGACATTACTAGAGTGCTGCAAAGATATTCAATTATGGTGTTGTATTGGGGTCACAACTACCCTATTCTCTTTCCATCTACAGACATTACTAGAGTACTATAAAGACCTTCAATTGGAGTGTTATATTTGGATTGCAACAACCCTCCTCTCTTACCGCTTGGAGACAATACTAGAGTGCTTGAAACACCTTCAGTGGGAGTGTTGTATTAGGGTTACAACCACCATTTTCTCTTGCCATCAAGAAACACTACTAATGTGCTGCAAAGACCTTCAATTGGAGTGTTGTATTAGAGTTGCAACTATCTCTTCTCTTGGTATGAAATGACACTACTTATGTGCTGCAAAAACCTTCAATTAATGTGTTGTATTAGGGTTGTGACCACCCTCTTCTGTTGACATCTGGAGACACTACTAGTGTGTTGCAGAGACCTTCAATTGGAATGTTGTATTAGGGTTGCAACTACCATCTTTTGTTGCCATCCGGAGACACTACTAGAGTGCTGCAAAGACTATCAATTGGAGTTTATATTAGGATAGTAGTTACCTTCTTCTCTTTCTATCTGAGGACACTATTAGATTGTTGCAAGGACATTCAATTGGAGTGTTGTATTAGAGTTACTACTACCATCTTTTCTCTGCATAAGGCGACACTACTAGACTGTTTACAAAATCTTCAATTAATGTGTTGTATTAGGTTGCAACTACCGTCTTCTCTTGCCATCTTGGAGACACTACTTGTGTGCTGCAAAGATATTTCGTAACTACCCTCTTCTCTTTCCATCTACAGGCATTACTAGAGTACTGTAAAGACCTTCAATCGGAGAGTTATATTAGTTTTGCTACTACCCACTTCTCTTGCCATCTAGAGACATTGATAGGGTGCTGCGAAGAATTTCAATTGGAGTGTTGTATTAGGGTTGTAACTATCATATTAAGTTGCCATCTGGAGACACTTCAAGTGTGCTGCAAAGATATTCAATTGGGATGTTGTATTAGGTTGCAACTACCCTCTTCTTTTAACATTTGGAGACACTACAAAAGTGCTACAAAGGCCTTCAATTGGAGTGTTATATTTGGGTTGCAACAACCCTCCTCCCTTACCGTTTAGAGACAATACTAGAGTCCTTGAAACACCTTTAGTAGGACTGTTGTATTAGGGTTACAACCACCATTTTTCTCTTGCCATCTAGAAACACTACTAGTGTGCTGCAAAGACCTTCAATTGGAGTGTTGTATTAGGGTTGCAACTATTCTCTTGTGTTGTCAGCTGGAGACACTGTGGTGCAAAGATCTTCAATTGGGGTGTTGTATTAGAGACTACCCTCTTCTGTTGTCATCTGGAGACACTTATAGTCTGCTGCAAAGATCTTCAATTGGGGTGTTGTATTAAGTTTACAACTATCCTCTTCTGTTAACATTTGGAGACACTACTAGAGTGTAACAAAGACCTTCAATTAGAGTGTTACATTTGGATTACTACTACCCTCCCATCTTACTGTTTGGAGACTTACTAGAGTACTGTAAAGACCTTCAATTGGAGAGTTATATTAGCTTTACTACTACCTACTTCCCTTGCCATCTAGAGACATTACTAGAGTGCTACAAAGACCTTCAATTGGGGTATTGTATTAGGGTGTTAACTACCATCTTCTGTTGCCATCTGGAGACACTACTAGAGGGCTACAGGGACCTCCAATTGGGGGGTTATTATTGTCGCAACTACCCTCTTCTCTTGCCACCGGGAGAGGCTACGAGTGTGCGGGAAAGATATTCAATTGGAGTGTTGTATTGGTGTTGCAACTACCCTCTTCTCTTGCCATCTGCAGACATTACTTGAGTGCAGCAAAGTCCTTCAATTGGAGAGTTTTATTTGCATTGCAACTACCCACTTCCTTTGCATTATGGAGACACTTCCAGAGTGGTGCAAAACCATTAATTAGAGTTTTATACTAGGGTTGGAACTACCATCTTCTCTTGCCATATGGAGACACTACTATTGTGCTTCAAAAACTTCAATTGAAGTGTTGTATTAGGGTTGCAACTATCTTTTCTCTTGCCATGAAGTGACACTACTTATGTGCTGCAAAAACCTTCAATTGATGTGTTGTATTAGGGTTGTGACAACCCTCTTCTGTTGACATCTGGAGACACAATTAGTGTGTTGCAGAGACCTTCAATTGGAATGTTGTATTAGGGTCGCAACTACCCTCTTCTGTTGCCATCCGGAGACACTACTAGAGTGCTGCAAAGACTATCAATTGGAGTGTTATATTAGGACAGTAGCTACCTTCTTCTCTTTCCATCTGAGGACACTATAAGATTGTTGCAAGGACATTCAATTGGAGTGTTGTATTAGAGTTACTACTACCCTCTTTTCTCTGCATACGGCGACACTACTAGATTGTTTACAAAATATTCAATTAAAGTGTTGTATTAGGGTTGCAACTTCCGTCTTCTCTTGCCATCTTGGAAACACTACTTGTGTGCCGCAAAGATATTCAATTGTGGTGTTGAATTAGGGTCACAAATACCTTTTTCCCTTTCCATCTGCAGACATTACTAGAGTAATGTAAAGACCTTCGATTGGAGAGTTATATTAGTTTTGCTACTACCCACTTCTCTTGAAACCTAGAGACATTGATGGTGTGCTGCAAAGACCTTCAATTGGAGTGTTGTATTAGGTTTGGGTTGCAACCACCCTCTTCTGTTAACATTTTGAGACACTACTAGAGTGCTACAATGACCTTCAATTGGAGTGTTATATTTGGGTTGCAACTACCTTCCTCTCTTTCCATTTGGAGACAATACTAGAGTGCTTGAAAGACCTTCAATTGGAGTGTTGTATTAGGGTTACAACCACTATTTTCACTTGCCATCTAGAGACACTACTAGTGTGCTATAAAGACCTTCAATTGGGGTGTTGTATTAGGGAGGTAACTACCCTCTTCTGTTGCCATCTGGAGACACTACTAGAGTGCTACAAAGACCTCCAATTGGAGTGTTATATTAGTGTTGCAACTACCCTCTTCCCTTGCCATCTGGAGACACTACGAGTGTGCTGCAAAGACATTCAATTGGAGTGTTGTATTAGGGTTGCAACTACCATTTTCACTTGTCATCTAGAGACACTACTGTGCTGTAAAGACCTTCAATTGGGGTGTTGTATTAGGGTGTTAACTACACTCTTCCGTTGCTATCTGGAGGCACTACTAGAGTGCTACAGAGACCTCCAATTGGGGTGTTATATTATTGTCGCAACTACCCTCTGCTCTTGCCACCTGGAGACACTACGAGTGTGCTGTAAAGATATTCAATTGGAGTGTTGTATTGGGGTTTCAACTACCCTCTTCTCTTGCCATCTGCAGACATTACTTGCGTGCAGCAAAGTCCTTCAATTGGAGAGTTTTATTTGGATTGCAACAACCCACTTCCTTTGCCATTTGGAGACACTTCCAGAGTGGTGCAAAACCATTAATTGGAGTTTTATACTAATGTTGGAACTACCATCTACTCTTGCCATATGGAGACACTACTATTGTGCTTCAAGACATCAATTGGAGTGTTGTATTAGGGTTGCAACTATCTGTTCTCTTGCCATGCAGTGACACTACTTATGTGCTGCAAAAACCTTCAATTGATGTGTTGTATTAGGGTTGTGACCACCCTCTTCTGTTGACATCTGGAGACACTACTAGTGTGTTGCAGAGACCTTCAATTGGAATGTTGTATTAGGGTTGCAACTATCATCTTCTGTTGCCATCCGGAGACACTACTAGAGTGCTGCAAACACTATCAATTGGAGTGTTATATTAGGACAGTTGCTACCTTCATCTCTTTCCATCTGAGGACACTATTAGATTGTTGCAAGGACATTCAATTGGAGTGTTGTATTAGAGTTACTACTACCATCTTTTCTCTACATACGGCGACACTACTAGACTGTTTACAAAATCTTCAATTAAAGTGTTGTATTAGGTTGCAACTACCGTCTTTTCTTGCCATCCTGGAGACACTACTTGTGTGCTGCAAAGATATTCAATTGTGGTGTTGTATTGGGGTCGTAACTACCCTCTTCTCTTTCCATTTACAGGCATTACTAGAGTACTGTAAAGACCTTCAATCGGAGAGTTATATTAGTTTTGCTACTACCCACTTCTCTTGCCATCTAGAGACATTGATAGGGTGCTGCGAAGACCTTCAATTGGAGTGTTGTATTAGGGTTGTAACTATCCTATTAAGTTGCCATCTGGAGACACTTCAAGTGTGCTGCAAAGATATTCAATTGGGATGTTGTATTAGGGTTGCAACTACCCTCTTCTGTTAACATTTGGAGACACTACTAAAGTGCTACAAAGGCCTTCAATTGGAGTGTTATATTTGGGTTGCAACAACCCTCCTCCCTTACCGTTTAGAGGACAATACTAGAGTCCTTGAAACACCTTCAGTAGGACTGTTGTATTAGGGTTACAACCACCATTTTTCCTCTTGCCATCTAGAACCACTACTAGTGTGCTGCAAAGACCTTCAATTGGAGTGTTGTATTAGGGTTGCAACTATTCTCTTGTGTTGTCAGCTGGAGATACTGTGTTGCAAAGATCTTCAATTGGGGTGCTGTATTAGAGACTACCCTCTTTGTTGTCATCTGGAGACACTTCTAGTCTGCTGCAAAGATATTCAATTGGGGTGTTGTATTAAGTTTACTACTATCCTTTTCTGTTAACATTTGGGACACTACTAGAGTGTAACAAAGACCTTCCATTAGAGTGTTACATTTGAATTACGACTACCCTCCCATCTACTATTTGGAGACTTAGTAGAGTACTGTAAAGACCTTCAATTGGAGAGTTATATTAGCTTTACTACTACCTACTTCCCTGGCCATCTAGAGACATTACTAGAGTGCTACAAAGACCTTCATTTGGGTGTGTGTATTAGGGTGTTAACTACCATCTTCTGTTGCCATCTGGAGACACTACGAGAGTGCTACGGACCTCCAATTGGGGTTATTTTGTCGCAACTACCCTCTCTCTTGCCCACCTGGAGACGCTACGAGTGTGCTGTAAAATATTCAATTGGAGTGTTGTATTGGGGTTGCAACTACCCTCTTCTCTGCTATCTGCAGACATTACTTGAGTGCAGCAAAGTCCTTCAATTGGAGAGTTTATTTGGATTGCAACAACCCACTTCCTTTGCCATATGGAGACACTTCCAGAGTGGTGCACAAACCATTAATTGGAGTTTTATACTAGGTTGGAACTACCAAATTCTTGCCATATGGAGACCTACTATTGTGCTTCAAAACATCAATTGGAGTGTGTATTAGGGTTGCAACTATCTAATCTCTTGCCATGAAATGACACCACTTATGTGCTGCAAAATCCTTCAATTGATGTGTTGTATTAGGGTTGTGACACACCCTCTTTGTTGCCATCCGAAGACACTACTAGGTGCGGCAAAGACTATCAATTGGAGTGTTATATTAGGACAGTAGTTACCTTCTTCTCTTTCCATCTGAGGACACTATTAGATGTGTTGCAAGGACATTCAATTGGAGTGTTGTATTGGGAGTTACTACTACCATCTTTTCTCTACATACGACGACACTACTAGACTGTTTACAAATCTTCTTAAAGTGTGTATTAGGTTGCAACTACCGTCTTCTCTTGCCATCTGGAGACATACTTGTGTGCTGCAAGATATTCAATTGTGGGTTGTATGGGGTCGTAACTACCCTCTTCTCTTCCATTTACAGGCATTACTAGAGTACGTAAAGACCTTCAATCGGAGAGTTATATTAGTTTTGCTACCCACTTCTCTTGCCATTAGAGATTGATAGGGTGCTGCGAAGACCTTCAATTGGAGTGTTGTATT
>JAJGRW010000229.1:529837-557563 GCA_025461045.1 Carex parvula | reverse complement strand
GATATTTTTTTCTGTGTAGAGGTCTAAATTTATTTGAACATATACTCGTCACATGCAAATTGTATCATCTTTCTAATTGGTCTTGATTTCTTTTCTTTTTTAAAATGTCATTTAAAAAATGTTATTTGTCATTCAATATGTCATTTGGTATGAGATTTTTGTATAAAAATATGTCATAAAGATAAAAAAAAAAACATATATATTATACAATGAAATATGTCATTTAAGAAATGTTATTTACGTGTAGATGTCGTTTAAGGAATGTTATTCGTTTTATAGTCAAAAAAAATTATTAAAATATGTTATTTTGTATGTGATTTTGTTTTATTTTCTTATAATAAGTTTCCATTGCAACGTAAAATTAATGGCATTGGTAGAAAACACTTCTAAACAGTCATTGGACAAATTAGCTTGGTAAAGGTTTTTGTGATCTTCAATTGTATATTTTAATTGAAATCATATCGACCAGGTGATTAATATAAATCATAATTTGATAACACTTGACATTAAGTTTTACGGTTCACAAATTATTTTGGACTCATGTTGAACTAAGCCAAATAAAGTACTAAAAAATATAAAATGAATGATAAATGTTATCATTGACATACAATCTACATTTTATACTAGACAAACTATATATAAATAAATAGGCGGCCCAGTCTCCATGAAATATGTTTATGTTGTCTCCTATATATAATGAGATATTGAAGAAAACCAACTAAAATTATTTTATGATATATTATCAGAAAAATGTAGTATTATTTTCAAACACTAAAATAGCAATGTATCAAATGCTAGACAGATTTGTTTTTTAAAAAAAGTTAGTTCTAATTAATCTGCAGACTTGTCTAAAAATTTAAAAATTACTTTCTCAACAAAAACTTAGCCATATTTGATCTTTTTTTACTCGGACCCAAGTTGTTTATTTTTTTAAATAAACTAGTCAAGTGCCCGTGCGTTGTAACGGGAAACAAAATTTTTAGTTATCAAATATTTATTTATGTAATAACTATGCTAGTTAAGTATAAAGGATAATAAAAATGAAATGACAAAACAATGTACAAGTAAAGGAGAATACATAAAAGTAAAGGAGAATAAAAATGAAATGACAAAACAATTGTAAAGGAGAATTCATTTTTATTCTCTTCTTCCTTTCCTTGGTGGGCAGCAGGGGAGTATGAGGGGGATTGTGGAAATGCAAAGAAAAAAGCAAACTGCAATTTGAGAGAACAACTAATTTAAATTTGAGATGTATCTATAGAGAGAAGAGTCGGTTAACATCAAAAATTTGAATGCGTGCGGCGTAACTTGAGAATAGGAATTGATCATGTACGGTCACCGAGGGCAGTCAACACTATCAAAAAACTTATTTCTTGAACTCATATTGCGAATTTTGAGAGCGAGATTGAGTCTGATTCGATTTTGTCAGAGCTTTTTAATTGGGAAGGAGAAAAGAGAAAATAACGGTACTCAAGTGCCTACTTCTCTTCTCCGGTAGCACGAAGACATCGATGCATGATCTTGCCGTTAGATTTGAATCAGACGCCATCTTGCCAAGTTAGATCTGAGTCTCAGTCTCGGAACGGTGACCAAGAAGTGATAAGGGGCTAAGGGACTGAGAATGTCCATTAAATCAGATTTTCAGAGATAAAATGGACATGTCCATTAATTCAGATTTTGTTCTAGTCAGATATTTTTGTTGAATATATATAATTTTTGTAGGGTTAGTATAATAATTTGGTTTTATTGGTAGGTTTCAAATGGTGCAGCTGGGCACTATCTTCTCGGGCTGGTTTACAGGCTATTTTTTTTTTAATATTTTTAATTTGCAAATTTTTGTTTAGAAGTGCTTAATGAATGGTAAATGATATATGACTCTGTTAAAGTGCTTAATGAATGGTAAATGATATATAAAACCTCATCAATTATTATAGGCGCAACATATATATCGTGTAGTCTTTAGATCACATCGAATTTAAAATAGTTTTTAGTTTTTTTGATACCAGAAAGTTTCTTTATATTAGAAACAGTTTATCAAATTAGTTTTAATATAAATTCAGGTGCAGCCAAAGAGGCTAAGGAATGCTTTTGAGTTAGATACATGACTAAATAAATATTTAGATAAATAAGAAAATATATTTACAACAATGCACATCTATCGATCCCTTTACATTTGAAACATTATATTGAAATACATTCAAACAAATAAGTTATGTCTGAGATATGTTTTTTGTAATCTTTCGTCTGATATATGTTTTTTGTAATCCTAAAACCTAAACTCTAGTTAAGTGTCCGTGCGTTGCAACGGAAATTGAAATATTATTTTGATCACTTTCTTTAGATGTGATTAATTTTTATTTGATTTCTTCATCATATATTATTCAATAATGAGAACAAACGATAACCTTAAAACTTGATATATATTATTTGTCTTCACTGTCAGCAATTAATTTTTATTAAAGATAATTAATTGTTAATAACTCAAAAATAAAATATCAAATCTTTTCTACTATGGCACTAATGAAGTATTATATGACATAATTTTAATAAGAGTATCCATTGTCTCCTCCCCTTCAAAATTACTAATGACATGAATAAATTATCATGTAATTAAGCACAAATTTTTATGTAGCATTTATGAAAGATATATCTTGCGAACAAATTACTTAAATGCATGAAGAATGACTTACGAATCAAGGCATTTGATTATTGGCCATAATAATTTAGGGATCGACTAACAATCCCCCCATTCTGTCCCCTAAATATCTCCCTGATTAACTGATGTGTAAAGTACGATGGGGACCACTAACTACATTAACTACTTGAGGGACCGCTTATGATTGAAAAAATTTACAACTGGCGCGCGTATGTATGGATACTTATGCGTGCAAGTATTATATAATATATTAAGTATTCATACCTAAGACATCAAGTATTAAAAAAAAAAATTGAACATCAACTTTCTTTTCTCTCTAATTACACACTCATCTTTTACACGTTTTTAGAAGTGGGTTTTTTTTTACCGTTTAATCTCGTTAATATTTCAGACGATCTGTGAGGAATTTTGCGAATCTAAAACTACGGACATCTTCTACGTAATTTTCTCTTTCAAATAAGATTCATTATAAAGTACTTTCGGATTTTTCGTTGTTGAAGTATTTATAACTCGTCATGTAAGTATTCATATCTCGTCGAGAAAGTATTTCATACATCGTCGTGTAAGTATTCATACCTCGTCGAACAAATATTTATACCTAAGATACCAAATATTTCTAAAAAAATTGAACATATAAACTTTTTTTTATTTCTCTTATCACACACCCATCTTTTACACGTTTTTAGAGAGGCCAATTTCATAAACTATATAATAAGATCCTTACCAACTTTCATGACCTAATTTCACAAAAAATATATTAGAGCAACACAAGGAGTTAAAAAAAAAAAATATATATATATATATATATAGAGTAAGGCTACGGTGCTTTGCAAAGTAAACCCCCCGTTTACTTCGGGCCACTTTTTGGATTTTGAAAATCCAAACAACTGATCCGAACCGTTCAACATGTTCTAAATATTGAAATGTGCTTGGAGACCAAATTTTACATCTTTTGGAATTTGTTTACTATTTATTAAGCCACTTTGAAAATCGCTGATCCGGTGGTCCAGAAAATTTTACTGTTTTTTACTGTTTACCGTCGGATCAGCTATTTTCAATGTGGCTTAATAAATAGTAAAAAAATTCCAAAAAATGTAAAATTTGGTCTCCAAGCACATTTCAATATTTAGAACATGTTAAAAGGTTCGGATCGATTGTTTGAGTTTTGCAAATTAAATTGAAAAAGTGGCCCGAAGTAAAGAGAGCTATTTAATTTGCAAAGCACCGTAGCCTTACTCTCTCTCTCTCTCTCTCTATATATATATATATATATATATATATATATATATAGTGAGTGGCTATTCTACTTACATAAGCATATGAGAGCATTGCTTATAAGTCATTTTTGCGTTTTCAATGTCTAAATGGTCGATCTGAAGCGCTCAACATGTTCTCCATATTAATATGTGTTTGGAAATGAAATTTTACATTTTTTGAAATTTTATTACTATTTGTTTAGAATTTTTCAAAATAGCATTTCTCATATTTTTTTTTTTTTTTACCATATTAAACCACTGTTTTGAAAAATTCTAGAAAAATAGTAAAAAAATTCTAAAAAATGTAAAATTTTGTTTCCAAATACTTATTAATATGGAGAACATGTTGAACACTTTAGATCGACCATTTGGACATTGAAAACGCAAAAATGACCTATAAGCATATGCCCTTATATGCATATGTAAGTAGAGTAGCCAACCTCTATATATATATATATATATATATATATATATATATATATATATTAATCACTTGCTCACACTTGATTTATAAATGGTACAAAATATATTCGAGCAACACAAATGCCTTATTATTTTTTACCTCAATGATGCCCTATATTTTCATCTTTTTTTCCAAAGTCCAAACAGATAATTCGAACCGCTCAACATGATTTCTATATTAAAATGTACTTAGAGATCATTTAATATTTTTTAAATTCTTTTACTATTTTTTTTTAAGATCAGTGAGTAGATAGCTCACCAGACTAATTTTTTAAATAAGTATAAAATCATTATTTTTGGATGGTCCACAATCTTCTGAAAAAAATGATTTGTACCTATTTCAAAAATTAGTAAATATTTTTCAAAAAAACAATAGTTTCCAAATACATTTTAATATGAAAATCATACTAAATGATTTGGATCAACTGTTTCGACTTTTAAAATAAATATAAGAATGTGGAGCATAATTGAAACACTAAATCAATGAGGCATTTGTGTCTTGGTAGTAATCAATATTTTTTTAATACAATTTGAGCACAATAATCAAATAAAAGTGCTTAACTTTCAAAGAGCAAGCAAATAAGCAAAAGAAAAATTACTATATGTGAGCATGTAAACGGTTTTGTATATAATTGTCAGTTTCAACTGTTTGAATTCGTCATTTGAAACTTATTTAATAAATTTTCAACATAATTATAATACGACGTGTCACTATACTATCACTAACACGCCAACAACTCCTGAGCAATTGTGTATATTTTAAAAATCACATTTTAAAATATCACTACATATTCAATCATTTTTAAAAAGACAAAGATCTAATCTGATTAATTTAGAATTTTTTTTGGAGTTGCCTACAAAAGATGATGCATAAAGGGAAAAGATAATATTTTATTTTATATTTAATACACACAACTGAGTTCTAGAAAAATAATACTCAATTCCCCTTGGTACTAAGAAAAATTAAAAAATTTCAATTTAATCCTCGAATTCTCCAATAATTTTCAACTGGTCCCCTTTTGAATGAAAACTATTGATTAGTGTTTTAAACAATTAAATATGACGTTCATATTAAAATGTAATTACAGATCAAATTTTACATTCTATTTAATCTTTTTAGATATATAAAAAATCACCCCTTTTGGTTTAGATTGATGATTATAAATAAATTTTCATATGAAGATTATGTTGAATGGTTTAAATTGACTGTTTAGATTTTGAAAACGAAGATACAGATCTATATATAGTGTGAACCGTTGTGTAGTTACCATAGCCTCACTCTAATTTTATTATTGTTACAATTTTCTTTATAACCTTTTGATAAATTTACAAATTAAAACAAAAGACATTTCAGTTTAATTTATTTCTATTTCATGTTTGAAACAATGGCTTTCTATTGATACATCGATGGAAAATTAAATGGTTTTCACTTGCAAAATACTAATCAAATTTCATATCATTGTCTCATTGATCTTCCCATCAAAATTTGATGGTCAAAATAATAATATATTTTTTTCAACTCATGTTGAATTAAGCCAAATAAAGTACCAAAAAAATACAAAATGAATGATATATGTGGTTATAGCATACAATCTGCATTTGATACTTAACAAACTACATATAAATAAGAAGGCGGTCCTCATTGACAAGTAAATATGTATTGTGTTGTATTTTATATGTATGAGATATTGGAGAAAACCGATTAAAAAGTATTTTTCTTCTTTTTAATTATTATTTTAAATGACTACTCAGTATATCACCAAATTACTCATATTTACTTATTATGTATATCATATTCTAATTAAGAATTAAAATATCACTAATCAATTCTGCTAAGGATCAATTATGCTAAAGATTGAATCCTGTTCAAATACTTGAGTGTCATTTACAAAAAAACATGATATAATATTTTGAAACTATAATTACATCTTTTGCAGTCAAACCAAAGTCCTTCTCAGCAATTATGGTATTCTTCTAAGCCAGACTCGCATCCTTCTCAACTTTAATGTCATATTCTTCTTTTGAACTTTAATGATATGTTTTTCAGCCAAACTTCACTCATTCTCAGTTAAATACAATATGTTAAATCTCCTCTTCTTTTCAACTGCAATAATTTTTCTATGTTGTAAGTGCATCCTTTTCAACAATAACCTCACGAGCTTGTGGAAAAAGTTAGTCTTCTAATATTACTTTCTCAATAAGAAGTGTTTCATTCTCTGCAAGCTTTGTATCCCGCATTTACAAGTATTTGTCTCGTAATATTTTCTTTGGACGCCAGTTATTCTTCTAAAAGACCTGATAGAATATCTTCAAGCAAAAATACGTGTACAGTATACTAGATATGAACACAACAATTAATATTTGAAGACTTGTAAAATACATATTACACTGTAATATATTAAATGCAAATGAAAAATAGTAAAATAGTTTACAAATCACATAAAATGAAAAATAAATAAATAAATAAATTCATCTTCATACTCATCTAACTAACCTTAACTGTTTCAACTTTCTTAAATATATACACATAAACATATGTTTTTTCCTTAAAAAAATACACAACAAAAATAGTTATTATTAATCATACAATATTATAGACTTTCTTAGTTTCTCCGCCATAGTTAAGTTCTCATGCATTCATCGGATCATGTATTAACAACGATGAATAATCAAAGTAGCATGAAATTTGTATCTAATTATGAAATAAAAATATTACAAATGTGTTATGAAAAGTATAAACAACAATTCCACTTGTAATTTTAAAAAAATGTAAAAAATAGCAAATAATATTATTGACAAATAATTTCACTTCTAATTTGAAAAAATTTCTAATTTAAAAATAATTATTTGTGAACAGTAGCGCTATAAAAAAAATGGCAGAAATGAGAGAAAACTATTTAATTCCAGAGTTCTCCAATAGTTTCCAATCGGCCCCGTTTTGAATAAAAATTATCTGTTAATGTTCCAAATTTCCATCTCACAAATTTATTAGAAATTAATTAGAACTGTATAGAAATTACGGACCTTAAAATTTTTTAACCCTTCCATCTCAAAAATTACATTTTAATTTCTTCTGAAGTTTAATTTAGAAAAATCTTTCTAATTTAAAAAACTTTGTACATCCATGTAATTTAATTAGCAATTGACACATCAGAATAGAAATTCATATAATTCCATCTTAGTTACTCTATAGAATAATAACTTCTATTTTTTCTATTGAATGTATATATGTCACAACTTAGAACATAATTCACTCGCTTTCTGTCAATATTACTATTAATTGGCTTTTCAAGAATCATAAAACTTTAGTGTAGTAGTACGAGTTCTCGTCGCTCTAAAATAGTATTTAAAAGATGTTGATTGCATCGAAACCCTTTAGTCAGAAAAGAATATTGGTTTTTCATGAAAATAATAACGGAACCAAAATTGTTGCAAATTAATAACTACATGGACCAAATTGAACCGGTTTTTTATTGATAACATAAAAAATAAAAATGAAAATGGATAACAACGTTTTCTTAAAATTTCTAAAAATAAGCATTTAGGGGTGTTCATTGGTTCATTTCAATTGGTTAAAATCGAAATGGCAAATTACAATTTTATTTGGTTTTTTAAAATATAACCGGAATGACCGAAATAAACTTATCAATATAATTAAAATCGAACCGAACAACATAACCACAATAATAAAATTATGTCGTAATTTATGAATTTTTTTAAATATTTGGTTCGGATGGGGGACATATTTAAAAGTTTCGGTCGGTTCTTTCTAACCGTTTTAAAAAATTCTAAATCAAACCAAACTGCACAATTAAAAATCAATTTAAAAATGAATCAAACTGATCCATTTAATCAAAAAAACCGAACCGTTTAATTCGAACTCTCTCAGTTCGGTGTAAGACAAATTAAACCGGACCCGATAAACACCCTTAGAAGTGTTCTGTTCATCTTTGATGAAATGTGTCGTCTTCAATTCTGATGACGACGAAACATCCTGTCCATAATTTTGAATCAGTAGCGAGAAATTGCTTAAATCAATCAAACATTGCCACAATTTAATTTTTTTTTCTTAACACTTTGTTTGGATGGAGAATAGAGGAAAGGAAGGGAGGTGAAGAATAGAAGGGAATAGAATGAAATAGAAAAGAAGATTAATATATTTAACATTTTTATGTTTGAATGATTAATGAGGAAAAATAAATTTAACATTCTTTTCCGTCTTAGTTTTTGTTTAGTTATTAACATTTAGAAGATTAATGAGAAATCCGGTGATTGTTGTAGGTTTGTGACAAAGAAATTTGGATAAAAATTATACAAGTACGATATAGGGTTGGGTATTTGTGTTATTTTTCTAAAAATATTTGTAACAAAATTTCTTTTCATTCCGTTACATCTCAAATTGAAAGAGAAATTAATTCTATTGATTATAATCATACAAAGTTAAATCTTTACCCATCACCTCATATTATTTTGTCAACTATACACAATTCGAAATTTTTTTTTCTTTTAATTCTATTCCCTCCCTTCTTCTGCTCTGCGAAAAATTAGGTAAAGATGAGCATTTTTGGCTTCATGCAGCACACATAGCATAAAACTAAAACTGTGCTGTATATGGTTCGTGCGCTGCATGAAGTTAAAGTTATCTGTTAAAATTTATACTAGCGAAAAATTGAAGTACACTAACGGTGTCGAAAACGAACAAAAAGGGTAAAATTAAAATCGTCAAGAAAATTGGAATTCGGTTTCACTAAAGTAACTCAAAGTTTGAGTTTGGATATGGACCGTCCGATTAGAGGAGACCTGAATTTTACCACGGGTCGTGATCCGGACTTCGATCGGACGATCCATATTTAAACTCAAATTTTGAGGTACTTTAGAGGACTAAACCCAGAAAATTGCTCTCTCTCTTCCTCATATAGCGCCATCTCTCTCTCCTCGTAGCGCCGCTTCCCGGTGCCATCTTTACTGCTGCTCTTCTCGGTAGGATGCTTTTCTCTGATTCTTTTTTCTAGCACGAGTTGCTTCAGTCGATTCTACATAAAGTATTTATCTGAATTTTGGGGTACAATTACAATTTGTTGAAATTTGAGAGTCAATTGGGGCATTTTTTTTCTGAATTTTGTGCCAATTTCGGATAAATT
This sequence comes from Carex parvula, assembly GCA_025461045.1. Lineage (NCBI taxonomy): Eukaryota > Viridiplantae > Streptophyta > Magnoliopsida > Poales > Cyperaceae > Carex > Carex parvula. The sequence goes on along the minus strand of JAJGRW010000229.1, from coordinate 548,048 downwards.
CGGAGGTCAAGTTTAAATCTTGTCTGTTGGGATTAAATCCCAATTAATTTTTTGAGACCAGCATCAACTCATAAATGTAATTTCTAAGTTTATGTTTTCTGGTAAGCATGTGCTCATATTCAGTTTTCACCTTTTAATATCAGAATTTAAGCATGACCTAATAACAGTCACCTGGGAAAACCCTCACTGACTCACTCAACCTTACCAGTATTTAATTGGTTTTCATCCAAGGATAGCTTGAGATTTATACATCTAGTATTATTCCAAACTTTCTTGTAATAATTCTGACTAAGACATCTGATATCAATTTGGAATCTGGTATCTGACTTATATTCTCATCTCTTCTCTTTTCTGGAAGCAAACTTGGCTAATTTCACTGACAAATACAATACAAATTCAGATTCGGCAGTTGGAAGTAGCACTACTGAAGAAGAAAAGAAGACACACACTACATAATGTATGTTTTATTTTTTTATTACAATCTCAATTGATATTTCAAAAGTTTGCATCAGTACTATTCATTTGATATCTTTTTTCTTTTTATTGGCACAGTTATTTGTTAATATTGGATTCTCAGTCTCAAATGGTTACTTGCGGGTCCCAGTTCATCAGGGGAGTATTTCCTTCCTATCACTCTCCTAGAAGGAAAAATGGTGCTCAACTCATCTCTTTTGTCAAATCAGGCTCGGGTAAAAGAGTTATCGGGCAAAGAGTTATGAGAATAGAATCCTCTTTTGATGCGGATTCGGATAGTTACTTATCAATGAAGCAAGGGGATGTGAGAGAGGAGGCGAGATTTGTGGATTGGTTTAGACAGGCTTGGCCGTATATAAGAGGCCACAGAGGAAGCACCTTTGTTGTTGTTATCTCTGGTGAGATTATGGATAGCCCCCATTTAGACACTATTCTTCAGGTATTACTTTAACTTGTCACTTCTTGGATTGTAATTTAATGCTAATAAAATACTCCTATTACAAAACAAAAAAGATTTTCTGAATTTTTTTTAACTTAAAAAAGTGTAGTAAATCAAACTTTTCACTTCAGTCTGCTTGACTATTATTATTCATTTCATAATATCTAGGTTCAATCATGAATCTTTAGCACCCAATCAGATGCATTTTATCTATATTTAATATAGATAAAGATTTCATAATTGAAGAAAGTAGATGAATTTTTATCCGGGAATATCTTATAGTACATTTTTTTTACTCCAACCTAATTGCTTGTTTTCTAACTATCCGAATTTTTTTTAATTCTTTTGGGTTTTATGTGCCAACTGCTATGTATGAACCATGCTTTTCAGAACAAAAATTGTTTAAAATGGCTTTTATCCTCGTTTGGAGTAAATTGTATAGAATGACTTGCTTCCTTGTTATTTTAATGTTGAAAGGACTATGTTTCCTTCTCTTGAACATTTCATCGAGCACCTACTGTGTCAAAACCTTCAACCACTGACATTTCTCCAACATTGCTTTATTAAGTTGAAAGTTAAATATCTAATATCAGTTTTGTCTAATCTCTCAGAAAATAAAAATCCAATAATACATAATTTATTTTTGTATAATAGGATATTTCACTGCTACATGGACTGGGGATCAGATTTGTGATTGTTCCAGGGACATGGGTGCAAATAGATAATATCTTGAAGCAGAGAGGAAGTGAGGGGAAGTATGTGGGCCCATACAGAATCACTGATACTGAATCTCTAGAAGCAGCTGTAGTAGCAGCAGGGAGAGTACGTCTGACAATAGAGGCCAAACTGTCCCCGGGCCCACCCATGTTGAATTTGCGCCGGCACGGAGATAACAGCCGGTGGCATGAACTTGGCGTAGCCGTTGCAAGTGGCAATTTCCTCGCTGCTAAGGTCTGGTGCCTCTTGAACTCTGCTTCTTTCTCACCATCTTTTTTAGAAGGTATAGAGTAATACTTACTATGCATTCACTTTGGTCCATACTATGGATCCATATCTTCATTTCAAAATCCAAATAGTCGATCCGAACTGTTCGTCACGATCTCCATAGAAAAAATTTACTTGGAGGCGAAATAGCTCTTCCTCTGTATATTCTTGTGCGACCCAGGACTAATCTGAGAATGATTTTTCATTTTTTGGATATTTTTTACTATTTGTTTAAATAGGTACATAATCACTTGATCTAAAGATTTTTGGACCAGCCGAAAGTAGTGATTTTTCTACCTATCTAAAAATATAGTAAAAAAATTCTAAAAAAGTGAAGACATGTTGAGCGGTTCGGATCGACTGTTGGACTTTGAAAATGGAGATAAGTATCCATAGTATGGACCAAAGTGTGCTATGCATAGTACCATAGCCTCACTCATCCTTATACTGTTTCTGTGTTTGAATGTATTTCTTGGGTTGTTAGAGAAGGGGTGTAGTTGAAGGTGTTGATTTTGGAGCAACTGGTTTAGTGAAAAAGATAAATGTGGAGAGCATCAAAGAGAGATTGGAGCGAGACTGTATTGTAGTTGTTAGCAACTTGGGATATGCGAGCTCAGGCGAGATTCTTAACTGCAAGTATGCTCTTCTTCTTTGCTTCCTCCTATTATTTTCTGAGTAGGGTTAAGATGCCCCATTGCTTCATATCCTTATCTCCGATTTCAAAGCTCAAATAGTCGATCAGAACCGCTAAACATGATCTCCATATAAACATGTGCTTGGAGATCATATTTTATATTTTTTGGAATTTTTTTTACTATTATTTTAGATAAAAATAACTTTTTTTCAAAGATTCTGGACCTTCTGAAAACAGTGATTTTGTACCAATCTAAAAAAAATGATAAAAAATTTCCAAAAAAAAATTGCTCATTTTTATATGGAGATCATATTGAGCGGTTCAGATCGATTGATGTGAGGTATGATTGGGGCATGAAATAATGGGGCATTTTAATCCTACTCATTGTTTGAGTAGAGTTGATGAATTGAGTGATACGTTGTAGACGATGGTTTTCTATTTTACTAATGTATTTCATGTACCAAACGTGTACCAGCACATACGAGGTGGCAACTGCAAGTGCTCTGGCACTACAGGCCGAAAAACTGATATGTATAATAGATGGTGAGATATCTGATGAGAATAACCGTCTGATTCGCTTCTTGACACTACAAGATGCCGACATGTTGATCCGAAAGAGAGCGGAGCAGAGCCCTACGGCAGCAACATATGTTAACAAGAGTTCAACTGCAAGTACTGGTACTAGTGATCTCTTTAACCAGATCAGAGCATATAATGCCAGATTTCAAAATGGAGTCGGGTTTGATAATGGAAATGGGTTGTGGACTGGAGGTCAACAGGGATTTGCTATAGGTGGTGAAGAGAGGCAAAGTAGGTTGAATGGTTACTTCTCTGAACTGACTGCTGCTGCTTTTGTTTGTCAGGTGAGAGTTTTGGTTATATAGGGCCTTCCCTTACCTAGTTAACTTGTCTTTAATTATTAACTAGAACGAGGCTATGGTACTATGCATAGTGTGGATTGGTCCATACTATGGATCAATATTTCCATTTTCAAAGTCTAAATAGTTGATCTGAACCGTTCAACATGATCTCCATATGACAATGTACTTGCATACTAAATTTTATATTTGTTTTAGAAATTTTTTACTATTTTTTTAGACATGTAGAAAATCACTACTTTTGAATGGTCTAGAATCTTTAGATCAAGTGATTTTCTACCTATTTGAAAAAATAGTAAAAAAATTCTAAAAAAATGTAAAATTTGATTTACTAGTACATTTTCATATGGTGATAATGTTGAACAGTTCAGATCAACCTTTTGGACATTGAAAAAGGAGTAATTGATCCGTAGCACGGATCAATACGCACTATGCATAGTACCATAGCCTCACTCTATTAACTATACAATGCTTGATTGGTTTCTTGGGTTTTGTAGGGTGGGGTCCAGAGAGTGCATTTGGTAGATGGGAGACGCCATGGAGCGTTACTGCTGGAGCTATTTACCAGGGATGGAGTGGGTACTATGGTTGCCAGGTATATATATATGTAATATATTCAACTAATTACCTGCTGCACATGGAAGAAAAAAACTTGTACTTTGCTAGAGGAGGGATCATTTGGCAAAGCACCTGGATAGGAACCGAATAGGGACTTATTTTCTTGTACCAGACCCATGAACAGTTACTATAGAACAGTGAGGTCCTTATTTGGGCTCTTAAACTATGTACCAAATAAGATTGAAGCTATGGTACTTTGCATAGCATGAATTGGTACGTACTATGGATCAATGTCTCCATTTTGAAAGTTCGATCTGAACCGTTCAATATGATCCTGATATGAAAATATACTTGTAGATCAAATTTTACATTTTTTTTACAAGTTTTTACTATTTTTTAGATAGGTAGAAAATCTCTTGATCTAAAAATTCTGGATCATTCAAAAGTAGTGATTTTCTACCTATCTAAAAAAATTGTAAAAAAATTGTAAAAAATGTAACATTTAGTCTGCAAGTATATTTTCATAAGGAGATCATGTTGAATGGTTCAGATTGACTATTTGAACTTCGAAAACATAGATATTGATTCATAGTACGGACCAATCCGCGCTATGCATAGTACCATAGCCTCACTCCCCAGATAACCCTATTAATCTGTTAAGATCATAAGTTGCTGCTCTTGAATTATCTTTGGCAGCTCTAATGTTTGTTTTGATTCCATGAACTGAGGTACACTAGGCTTTTTACCACTACATGATTTGTAAATTGTAACTTGATTTTTTTTTCTTTTGTTGGGCATTTTTACTGGGAGTGGACTATAGTTCCTTATTTACTAATTATCATTTATGAATTTAGTGATATGTACGAAGGAGCAAGGATAGCAACAGAGGGTGATATAGCAGGAATCAAGCTACTTTTGAAACCTCTAGAAGACTCCGGTGCTTTAATTTGCCGTACAGATGACGAGGTTTACCCCTGGCTTAAAAAAAATTCAAAAATATACTTCTATTTTTGTCTTTTTTTCAAAAAAATTATAAAAATATACCTAAGCTTCAAAAAAATTATAAAATTGTGCCTACCCTGAATTTTTTCTCCAAAATATGCTTCTATTTCTATGTTTTTGTCAGAAAAAATAATAAAATATACTTGATACAAAATAATTACAAATTTATGTCTTAACCAATTTTTTTGCCTTACCCTACAAATTATCCTGAATCCGCCCCTCATTCATTTATCATAGTTTTGTAAGTACATATGTCTTTAATATGTGGTGCTCATAGTGTTAACACTGTTTAATACTGGGTACAGTTGCTTGAGTCAATTGGGAACTATGTAGTAGTGGAAAGAGATGGATCATTGATAGCATGTGCAGCACTGTTCCCTTTCCTTGCTGACAAATGTGCTGAGGTTGCTGCCTTTGCAGTATCTCCTGAATGTCGGGGAACTGGTCAAGGAGATAAGCTTCTCGGTAGCTCTCTCTCTCTCTGGTTATTTCTTTGCTCTTTAATTGGCTATTGAATATTCCAAAAAATTAACTGAAAAGGTTTAATTGTTGGTCTTCTCTTTTTTGAATTTGGACTGAAATGTATACATTTCAAATTAAGTCTGCTATTGGAATGAGAATATTAAGCATATACAACAAAAATCGAGACTAAAAGAGATGTAGTTTAATATGAAAAGTAATTTTTTTGTTAAGGTAATTATACAGTCTATTTTTTGATAAAAAAATACAAAGAATAAAACTTCTATCTTTCTAAAAAATTTATATCATATAGACCAAAACATAAAGCTTTTTATTTGTCAGATTATATTGAAAAGAAGGCTGCATCGCTTGGACTGGAGAGGCTTTTCCTGCTTACAACACGTGCCTTGGACTGGTATTTTTCTTGCTTTAAGTGATTAATTGTGACTGGTATCTTTCGTACTTCAAGTGCAACTCTGATCATCTGTGCCTGATGAAAGTATCAGAGCTTCTTTCTGCTGAAATCAATCAACAAATGATTTTTTGCAACTTCAAAAAAAAAAATGAAATGAAATTACCTTATTTGGTCTTAGAGCATGTTTCTAATACCATAACATGAACACAAGTTATTTTTTCTTTTTTATGAATTGACTTGCTAAATTTGCAGTTAGTATAAATGTAGTTATGGTAATTGAAACTGAAATGGATGAACCCATGTGTGCTAACTGGTAACAGGTTTGAGAGGCGAGGTTTCTCAGAGTGCTCAATGGAATCACTACCCGAAGAGAAGAGGAAAAAGATAAACAGATCTCGTGGGTCCAAATGCTACATGAAAACGCTACAACCCGAGCAAGGCGGCATCTCCTTAAACGGTCATTCCTTTGGTTATTCTTCTTTGTAGGGGGGTTCGCTTTAAGAGTTGTGCCAGGTTAAAACAGACGATGCAGATCTCATTCTACACGTTAGGGTACCACGCTAGATCTGAATCCTTGAAAATGGTGCACCATTTTGTCTTGGTGTCGGAGTTTTGTCAGTATCAGGAGGACATGCTAAAGTAGGTATTCTAGAGTTGCTTATGTTTTATTTTGTCAGTAATAACAGCACAAGAATGTCTTTATTGTATGTGAGAGGTGATAAGACTTCTAAGTGCTTAGTAGTTGTTCCCTTTTATTATTTAACAAAAAATTGGTTGGCAATGCTCCAAGCAGCCAACTAATTTTTTTATTAATTATTTATTACTTTTTGTTTTGCTATGACTTATTTCATTTTAAAAGCTCTTTGGAGAAAATGGAAATAATGTTACTGGGATATAATGGGGCTTCCAATTTTGAGCCATATTATAATGTAAGAAAAATAAAAAAAACTAATTTTTTAATGGCAGTTGCACTGCAATTATCACTGGATGTTTCTAAAAGAGCACTGAAGTATTATTAACTGAATGGTTTTTTTTTTTGAAGTACATGCACTGTGAATATAAGAGTATAAATTTCTTGAAGTGCACATCATTTATAAAGCATTTAGTCTTTGATGAGACAAATCATCACATAATATGTAATGAATGTTACAAGTATTAGTCACATTATATTAGTAATATTAAATACCTAGAGACAATGATCAAATTATATATAGACACTGTAAAACATTAGAAATTATTTACACATTGCCTCCTAACAATTTCCACCTTCAAAAGAGAAAAGCTCTTCCTAACAATTTCTCATTATATAACTGAGCATAATCAAACAAAACAAATATCACTGTTTTGAGAATCGGTCAGAAACTCTAGCTGATCGCCTCCCCCCCCAATCCTTGCTCTTCATCACCTACACCCGCCCTCAAAACCCTAGCTTCCCCGCCCCGCCCCGCCCCACCCCCCAACTCCTACTCTCCGTCATCTATACCTGCCCTTAGTTCCGCCTCTTTGCCTCTTGCAAGCCTATACCTGCCTCCAGTCCCACCTCCTTGCCGCTTGCACCCCTACACCCGCCCCCAGTTCCGCCTCCTTGCCGGTTGCACCGTCGCCTCCGTGTTGCTTGCTACGCCGCTTCGTCTGCCGCTTGGCCTCTTAAAGCAATGGCACTATTGTAGCACTACCTTTTCTTTATTTACTTTCCGTAAATTAGGAAATAAATGATTAGTCTTTGTGATGATGATGTTGTATGTTGTTTTGTGCTGTTTTCCGCCTCTTTCTCTTTGCCTTTCTTCTTCTCTTTCTGTTTAGAGGTGACTGTCCTGGACTGATTGATTTAGTTTCCAGTCTAGTTTGATTCAGTGTCTTCTCAACTGATGGTGACTATTCTAGTCCGGTCAATTCAGTTTCCGGTCTAATTTGGATTCAATGCTTTCTTGGCTGTGATATGCGTACAGAGAAAACAATCATTCTAAACAAGCAATGATGATCAATTTATGTCCACAGGATGCACATACTCCTGTGCGTTTTTAGTTTTGTTTAGCTATATGTTTTTACTCAGCAGTGCATTTAATATCCCACTGAGTGCATTAATTTGAAACTGCAATCCTGGTAAATATATAATTTATGAAGAAATAGAGTTAAACGGTTTTTTTTAAGAGATTGTAAATAAAAAAAATCGGTATATAGTTTTATCTCATCTGTGTGCATTGTGATTGAATAATTATTGTGAGGCAAAATTTTAAGATGATATATAAGTTTGTAATTATTGTGAATATTAAGAATATTTAGTTAAAAAAAAATAGCAAAACATAGAAATATAAGCATAATTTAGAGAGAAATTTTTTGGAATGATGCATATTTTTAATCAAATCAGAAGATTTTGAGGTCGGATATTTTAGATTCATTCGTTCTGATTTTGAACATTATAATTTTAATTTGATTTTGATTCTTTTTTACAAACACAAAAATTTCGAACTCCAGCTGCATTGCACTAAATACTGGATTCTTCCATTTCGAAGAAACGGAGAGAATTAAATAAAATATTCAGTTTTCTATGGATAATAATAATATAGAAATTAGGATTGAAAATAAAAATAAAAATTCAGTAACAAAAATAAATGATATTTAAATTCCATAAAAAATATCAAAATTGCTTTATTGTAAAACTCCATAGTTATAATAAAATAATTTTGAGGTAATCACTATATTTGTTCTTCATATATTTTCCTTATTTTTCGTTTTCTAGAATCTTTATTCATAAAATCTTTTTTCGTTGCCCATTTTCATAAAATCTTTTTTTTTCCTCAATTTTTTCAAAATATTATCTATATATTTTTCCGGCCTAGTAGACTTAGACCTACTTCAAATACAAAATATTAAATATTTTTTTAGTTTAATAAAAGATTAAAGTAGACTTAAACCAACTTCAGAAAAAAAAAAAAAAAAAGGTTGTGCAAAAGCAGCATTTATATATTTTTTGTCCAAAGGTGATTTATATTTGATAGTGAAAAGTATTTATGGCTTGTGTATAAAAAAAAGAAAAACACTAAAGGTTATATTTTAACTTTCTTATGATTGCTAAGAAAAAATAGTGATAAATATTTTGCATATTATATACAAACATTTGTAGATCCAGATATGAACACCTTGCATGCAAAACATAAACACTTTTTTATTTATACAATTGAAAAAATAAAAAACAAATGAGCTATTCCAAACACAACAGCATGTAAGTGTATTAATTCCATAATCATTTGTATTTACATTCCAGTCCCAGATAATTCATAATATAATAGTAAAAAAATGTACTTTCAACATGATCAATATCTTTGTTTTTAAATATTAAACAGTCGGTCTGAACTGTTCAACGTGATCTCCATATGAAAATATACTTGCATACAAAATTTTATATATTTTAGGCCCTTCTACTATTTTTTTTATATAGGTAAAAAATCATACTTTTCAATGGTTTATAATTTTTTAGATCAAGTGATTTTCTACCTATCTAAAAAAATAGTAAAAAAATTCTAAAAAATGTAAAATTTGATCAACAAGTACCTTTTCATGTGGAGATTAAGTTCAACGGTTCAGATCGACCATTTGAACTTTAAAAACAAAGATATATCCATAGTACGGACCAATATGTGCTATGCATAATACCATAGCCTCACCAGCTGCACCCAGGAGTCTTATCAAGTCCTGTAGAGTTGATAACAACCCTCATATTTCCTGCATCAGACCACCTACCCGTTTCCGCGTAAATGCTAGAGAGCACGGCAAAATGCACCCCGTTTTTCGGTTGTAGTCTACTCAACTGCTGCAATGCCACCTCTCCCAATTTTGAGTTGCTGTGCATCCTACATGCACCCAACAATGCACCCCATACACTCGCATCAGGTTCCATCGGCATTTTTCGTATCAATCTCCATGCTTCATCCAATTCTCCGGCACGACCGAGCAAGTCCACCATGCATGCATAGTGTTCGACATTATGCCCCGACCCGTTTTTATGTCTCATTGACTCAAAAATCTCCTTCCCTTTTGCAACCAAACCGCCATGTCGGCAAGCTGACAAAACTCCGAGATATGTCAGTGCATCAGCTTCTATCGATTCGTTTTCCATTTGAAAGAAGAGTGAGACTGCGTTGTGACTCAACCCGTGGATTGAATAACCGGCCAGCATAGTGTTCCAAGAAGCTGTATCCTTATGTGGCATTTGATCAAACACCTTCTGGGCACACTCGAGTGTCCCGCATTTTGAGTACATGTCAATGAGACAGTTCCCGACTTTCGCATCGGATTCAAACCCGGACTTCACCACGTAACAATGGAGAAGTAGACCGCTTCTAAGAGAGACGAGATATGCAGCAGCAGGTATAATGCTAACTAATGATACAATGTTGGGTTTAATATACTCCGCCGTCATCTGACGGAAAATTACCATTGCGCCCTTCGCTTGACCATTGTGCATGTACCCCGCAATCATAGTATTCCATGAAACTACGTCTTCACACGACTTTGCCTCTACAAACAGCTTATGAGAAGATTGAACATCCCCACATTTGGCATACAAATCTAGGGTTGCATTTTTTACCCAAAGATCGGAATTAAGTCCGTATTTAATTGTCATGCCATGTACACTTGCCCCTTCTTTTAAGGCACTTAAGAGGGCATAAGCAGGAAGTACACCAACAAAGGTAGCATGATCTGGATTTCGCCGTGTCAATATAAGCCGGTGAAACAATCGTAGAGCTTCTACCGGCATATCAATCTGTGCGTAAGCATTAATTAATGAATTCCAGGTAACCACGTCCTTGTTACACAATCGGTCAAATACGGCATGTGCTAATTTAAATGACTTACACTTGGCATACATAGACACAAGGGCAGGGCCCACTGTCCCGTCCGAAATCATGTCAGATTTTAGTACAAAACAATGGATGCTCTTACCGACTCTGAGATTTAACAAGTCGGCACATGCAGGAAGAGCACCGACAAGTGTGATTCTGTTCGGTTTTACTCCTTGTGCTTGCATTTCTTTAAGAGATAATAGCGCTTGTTTCGGGTTACCATTTTGCGCAAAAGAAGAGATGATAGCCGACCATGCCACCACATCCTTTCCTCGGATATTTTCAAAAATTAATTTCGCCTTTTCGGTAACTCCGCACTTTGCATACATTATCACCAGTGCTGTGTTCAATCCAAGATCAAATTTCATTCCTTTTCGAACAACATAATCATGAACATTTACTCCCTTCTCCAAATTGGAAATCTCACCAGCAGCTGTTAGTGCACCTAACACGGCCACCGGATTCAGTTTAACATTAGAGATTCTCATGGTATCAAAAAGTTCCAAAGCTTGCGTGTAATATCCGTTGTGCACATAACCAGATATCATTGTTCCCCAAGAGACGTCATCCCTGGCACTTGACATTTCGTCAAACACTTTGCGGGCAACCTCAGGACGACCGCACTTGCAGTATGCATCTAACAACCCATTAAAAATAGACCAGAGAAAACATCTCTTGAGAGCAAAAGCATGAATTTCCTCGCAGAAAACCAGAGCAGACAGTTGACAGATAGCAGGAAACAAGTTCAAAATCGTCACTGAATTCGGCACGTCCCCAACCAGTTGCATCCTTTTAAAAAGGTTAACTGCTTCATACGGAGCGTTACCACGTGAAAAACCAGCAATCATGGCATTCCAAGTAACAGCATCAACAACAGGCATTTTATCAAACACTTCCCGTGCAGTGGAAACCATGCCAAGTTTCGAATACAAATCAACCAATGCAGTACAGATAAACAAGTCATTAGTTAACCCTCTACATTTAATCTCTTCATAAACAAAACTAGCATTGCGGGAATCAAGATCATCAGCACATGCCTTTAAAACAAAGGTGAAGGTGTATTTGTCAGGTTGGATGCCAAGGTGATGCATGTAATGATACAATCGGATGGCGATTTTGGGTTGAGATTCTCGGGTGAGGGATCGGATTAGAGAATTGCAAAAGGAGATGGAAGGATAAGGGATGGAATTGAAAATGGGAAGGATAGAGTGGGGTTGAAGGTGGGAGTAGGAGGTGATGAGGAGGGAAGCAATGGAAGGGATGGAAAGGGTACCATTGGTGAGGAGGTGAGCATGGAGTTGGTGAAGAGAGGGAAGACATTTGCAGGAGAAGAAGAGGTGCTTGAGTTTAGAGATGCTAGCAGGGGATGTGTTTGTGTAGAAGGTGAAGGAAGAAAAGAAGCGATGAGAGATGTGAAAGTAGCTATGCATTGCATCTGGCAAAAAAATTAGTCATTGTAATTCAAATTGGAGTATTTCGTCCGATCTTCTTTAAGATCCGTGCGTCCGCTTCAATATTCGTGTCTGCTTCAATATTCGTGCAATGAATTCCTGAAGGAAAAAGAGTGTGTTATTGATTTTTTTTTTTTTTTTTTTTACAAAAACTGTAAGTACTGAATAGACTATTTGGTATCTCTTATTTACTTTTATTTGGTACCGAATAGTCCAGTACCTCCCAGTTTTACAAATTTTTCATAATTTCTATCAAGTAAAAGAGTAAAATTGGGTGGGAGTAGGCTATTCGGTACCGTTTAAATGTAAATGGGAGGTACCGAATAGTCTATTCGGTACTTATGATTTTTGTAAAAAAAAATAATCAAGTTAGTTCTCTAAAATTTGTTTTTTTTTTTCATTTATGGTTTATAAAAAAAATTATGTATTACTCGCCCGTCGGATTTAAATTTGAGTCCAATAAATTTCTCTTTTATCAAATTCGCTTTAATATCTGTACGAGCCGTTTCGTGCATCTGCTTCAATATTTTATAATATAAGGCATGATTGCAGAAAAATATAAGTTTAGATTACATCTAGAAGCTGATATATATATACATCCACTGACATGTGATAGGCTGTCAGTGTTTTGGTTTTAGTCGTTTGACCGATATTTTTATTAATACCCCAAAAAAAACAAATTATCAAATCTGCCCCCACCCCAAATTTATTTTTAAATCTACTCCAACCGTCCGTCAACTGGGCGGTCCACATTCCCCACCTGACCGCTCAGAGGCTGGACGGTTCACTACCCAGATCTGACCGCCCAGCAGCTGGGCGGTCCAGCTTCTAGAGCTGATCGCCAGCTGGCTGGGCGGTCCACTATGCATAGCTGACCGCCCAGTAGCTGGGCGGTCCGCTAGTGATTTTTTTTTTTTTTTTTTTTTATAGAGACAATATGAATATTAAGATACTGAATTCTTAACGCTAAAAATTCGGATGTTTTTTTTTAAATATTAGTTAGATTACTTCTTTTAAGCATATTTATACTAAAATATGCTAAATTACTTGAAATTATGTTAACTTATGTTGAGTTACACTATATTAAGTTAAATTACACTAAATTACATTACATTACGCTAAAATACGGTAAATTACAATAAATTACATATGAATAGGGACGATATCTTCACTAAAAAGGCGAAAAACGACGACGAAACTTCAAACGGTCATAAAACGGCGCTCGAGTGTCCGATTTCAGCAAATGACCACTTTTCGGAAAGCTTGCTGGATTTCGAAATTCAGAATCGCCAAAAAACAAAGGGAAGAGCCTCAAAACTTGAGTTGAAGTTTTCGATTAAAATTTTCATTTCTATCATTCAATCCAAGTAGCTCAGTAAATTAGTTACATAATGAACTTGCAGATTACCAATTTTGACTATTTTTGGAATTTTTTTACTATTTTTTATGATTCATGAAAGATGGCACAGAATCGGTCTACTTTAGCGTAATTTTCCGTAGTTTACCATAATTTACTGTATTTCAGCATAATTAGCGAAATTATTGTTATTTAGTGTAACTCAACGTAATTTAACATAATTTCAAGTAATTTAGCATATTTTAGTATAAATATGCTTAAAAGAAGTAATCTACCTAATATTAAAAAAAATCCGAATTTTTAGCGTTAATAATTCAACATCTTGATATTCATATTGTCTCTTAAAAAAAAAAAAAAAACAAAACAAAACAAAACACCAGTGGATCGCCCAGCTGCTGGGCGGTCAGCTAGAAAACTGGACCGCTCAGTAGACGGGCGGTTGGGGTAGATTTAAAAATAAGTTTGGAGTGGGGGCAGATTTGATAATTTTTTTTTTTTTTTTGGGTATTAATAAAAATATCGGGTCGTTTGACCAATTAATCGCCAAACGGAACTAATTGGAATTTGGTACCTGCTTTGGTCTCTAATAATTTTTTTATATTTGAATTGAATCAAACCTAAGGGTGCAAATGGATCGGATACAGATACGGATTGGATAGTAGTAAAATCATATATGTATTCGATTTTCTTTTTCGGATATAAATACGGGTTGATATCAAATGGATATGTACGAATACTGATAGGATTTCGGATATGTACGAATACCGATAGAATTTCATATATCCGTAGATATATACGTAAATATTATTATAATATATATTAAAATATATGGTATATATACCACTATTTGAATACGGATAATTAAAATTCAAAATCAAATCCGAATCCGTATCCGCACGGATATTTGAATATCAGATATCCGTATCTAATTTTCAGATACGGATCTGAATATGGTCGGATATTATCCGATCCGTTTGCATCTTCAAACCTCTAGTAAAGGAGTGAAGTGAAAACAATTTTATGAGATACATTTAAGACTTGGAACTCCAAAATTAATCCACAATTTGTCCAAAAAACAAAGCGTTTTGGGCCGGGTGCTGGCAACATTGGGCCCAAATATATATACCGTAAAAAATTATCCCTATAAAAGCTTGGTGGCATTCAAGGCTGAGACAGTGAGAGCCCTCTTTTCTCAGTTGTTATCGACTCTTAGATTTAATTAAACGGTTCAGATTATTTTGCTGCCTTCGAGCATTTTTACTATTTCATTTTTTCTGCACTGACAAATGTGAAGTCTAGTTTGCAAGGAGCGACTAGAATTTTGAAGGAAAGATAAAAGGTAACTAAAAATAATAGGATTAAATTGGGATGAGGAAAATGTTTTGGATAGTAGAGAAATTGGGATGAGAAAAAGTTTATAAAATTTCTAGTAAATTTGTGAGTTTTTTTAATTAGAAGGATAAATATGATATTATGAATATTAAATTGGATAAACGTAATTTAAAAGATTTTGAGGGTGTAAATGAATGAAATTTCCCAAAAAGGCAAACAGGCAGTCCTTTCCCCCCTTCCCCCTTCCCCCTCTCTCTATCTCTCCTCACCCCAAAAAGAGAAACAGCCATTTCTCCTCATTCAGTGCATTGCTCTTTTTGTTGAGATAATGTAAGTTCTATATATTTTGATTCTTAGCATGGTAAACAGAGCATTATATTATTCTAGTGTACTATATTATGAGTCACGAGTTAACTCAAGTTGCTCGCAAGTTGATTCCAAATTAAAATTTCTAACTCAAAACTAGATTAGCAACTCAAATTCAACTCGGCTCATGAGTTCACGAGTTGAATCCAAGTTGTCCTCAACTCAACTCATGAGCAGCCCTACTTCCATCACATTTAATACCTTTGTTGGTGCTTCTGATTAATTCAAAATCATTTGAAGTTTACAATAAAAAGAATTGACAAATATTATAAAAGTAGTTGCATTATGAATTGTGGTGATGAATTTTGAACTCAATTCAATGTCTTTATTTGTCACACAAACAATTAGAATTCATTTTTTTTTTTTGGGAAATATTTCAGGAGGCAATTTTTGTTCAAATAAAGATGTATTGTCCTGATTGGTAAAATTCCAAAGCCTAAAATTGAATTATTTTTAAGGCACAAACATCTCTTCTTAAAGACTACCAGCATATTTACCAGATTAAAAACATCATATACTGCACAAGCAATTATATACATCACATACTACCTCTAAATTACCACCAAAGAACTAATACCAAGAACTAATACCAGTATACAAAATCCAACCAATACACATCCAGATTATATACATCACATACTGACATGCCAAGAACTAATACCAGTATACAAAATTCTTGCTCTCAAGATCAAGCACAAACTGGTACCAACAATGTCTAAATCTACCAGCAAATCAAATTCCAAATGCAAATCCCTCTACTCCAGCTAAATCAGACTCCAAACAAGAACATTAAACCATAAATTTAACCATACACATTCAGATTACAAACATCACATGCCATGAACTACTAATACCAGAATACCATATTCTTACAGTGAAAATCCAGTTGCCTCAAAAGAGCACAAATTCATACCACAATTGTGTAAATTTACCAGCAAATCACAATCAAGATTCAAACTTTGAAACAAGTTAGTACCAAATCCATCTATTACAGCTTAAATCAAACTCCATATACATCTCAATCAAACCCCATCACAACACTACCTCTAAATTACCACCAAAGAAACACAGAAACCTAAAAAAGCACCTAATTAACATCTAATTCCATCAAACCAAACCCCAAATCTAAGCACTGGTGAACTTAGTAACCGCCTGGTGCCCTCAGATACAGCATGCTTAGCCAACTCACCAGGAAGCACAAGCCTAACAGAAGTCTGGATCTCACGAGAGGTAATAGTAGGCTTCTTGTTGTACCTCGCTAACTTCGCTGCCTCCACAGCAAGCTTCTCGAAAATATCATTGATGAACGAGTTCATAATCGACATGGCCTTGCTAGAGATACCAATGTCGGGATGCACCTGCTTGAGCACCTTGAAAATGTAGATCTTGTAAGTCTCAGTGCTCTTCGCCTTCTTCTTCTTCTTCTTCTCACCTCCAGCGCCGTCTTTGGAAGGGATCCGCTTCTCCGCCTTGGGTTTCTTCTCCGCTGGCTTCTTCTCTGCCTCGGTTTCTTCTCCGCCGCTGGTTTCTTCTCTGCCTTTGGTGCCATTTCTATCGATTAGGGTTTGAAAGAGAGAGAGAGAGAGAGATTGAGTGATGGAGAGGGGATGAGGGTTTTGGGGTATGTTATAAGAGATTGATTCGTGTTTTTGATTGGTGGATGTGGTGAGGTGCGGATCGATGAGGTGGGGAAGATCTGGCCGTTTGATGAGTAGATTGATTGGAGGGTGGGGATTAATCAGAGCGGGCGCTTTGGAGAGGTGGATTGAAGGTTTGGAGGATTCATATCTCCTGATTGTACACAGTTTAATCTGTCGATTACTACAGCCTACAATAAATAAATAAATATCACCTGTCTATCGTAAAAGAATTTATATACCATAAGTCCATAATATGTCATAATAAATATATGACATGATATGACGTGGTAAAAATGATGAAAAAATATATCATATTTAATTACTCTGTAATTTAATTTGATATGTCAGTCTATTACGATTTTTAAACGTAACGTGATTTTTTTAGTCGAATTTTTTATTTTTAAAAGGAAAAAATTATCTGAGTAAGATGAATGACGTCACTAATATATTGTAATAAATTTATGACATGTTAAAAATGACAAAAAAATATATTTCATGTTTAATTGAAATAATAGAAAAAAGATCTTAACATTGTGAAAAAAGTTCAAAAATTATTTTAAAGTGGAGGAGAAACGTTGAAATCTTACGTCATATTTTACTTAGTAGAAAAATTATAGAACTTTTTATCGGAAAAAATGAATTAAAATTTTGGAATTACGCGAAAAATGTATATAAATTTTGAAGAAGCATTAATTTTTTTATTCTTTTAAACGATGGTTTGATAATTATGACGTTACTTAACATTATGTACCATTACGTGTCGCGTACATATACGCAATCTACAACATGTCATGCTATGTCATTTTTTATTAAAAAAAAAGCATATGCACATAATACAACATGTCATACAACACACAAGTCATACCAATTTTTGTCGTGATTCTTGCACATCGTGTCGTTCTGTGACAAAATCTGATATAACACTTTTCACAATAAACAAGCCTTGGAATCTTCTTTTTTTTTTTTAATCTCAAAGCTGATTTATTCTCGAAAATATTATCTGCGTAGGATGGTAAGATTCAATGTTATGTTTGAACTTGTAAATAGAAACTCTATTTTTTTCATTCATAATATATACACACACTAAAAAAAATTAAGAATTGGGTGCATGCTACAATCAAATTTCTTTTTTCATATTTGCAAGAATTTGACTACAAATGTATATTCTTTTTCAAATTAAGTTTTTATACAATAATAATTTCCGCCTAAAGTGATCATGTTATCAAGGCAGAGTCAGACTTTTGAACTATGGAGGTCAAACACATATGAGATCAATTACATAATATTTTTCTATGAAAAATAGAGATCATTTTACAATACCATACCATTTTATCCTAAATTATACAACAAATCATACATAAATATAATTTTTTTTTTT